>OW387137.1:49035359-49635359 GCA_936440205.1 Lepidonotus clava
TCGCCACCCAGGGATGTAAGTTGGGGACAGTGATAAAATCGGAAAAAGCAGGGGTTAAGAAAATCTGAATGTAGGCCTATCCCAAATGTTTTAACACATCTCTGTAGAACGAACGTTCACAATTATCTGAAAATGCTATGAAAGGTGAAGTGAGAGATTCACTTTGGAAATTATCATTAGAGGTGATGACATAGAAAATCTGAAATCAGACTAATATATGATAACAACTTACATCCCAGCAAGACGACATGTGCCCTGCCCTTTTACCGGAAAACTTCACTTCTTGCAAGATATATTTTCAAATTTCTGCGTTCCGCATTATGGGGTTTATACGGGGGTTTATATTAGGGTGGCAGTAGGATGCACGCCGCCAGACAGTTTTATCAAAACAAACTTTTGATACTTACCCTAAAAGTGACTTTACAGACGACAAGGGCAACAACTTTTAACAAAACGTTGCGTCTCTCCAACGCGTTCTTCTGAATCAGTGAATATGGCGGGACGGGGGATGTGAAAGTGAAAGTAACCATGACGTCAGCAACTTTTGGGCCCCTGGACGTTGATGGAGGATTCATTGAGGGGGGCGCCGGGTTCCTTATGTTTTGCAAGTCGAGTTTTACAAATGACCATTGTCGGATTCGGCATTAAGAAGACCAGGATTGCTTGATACTCTTGTATTTAATATTTTAGCCTAGGTCATCTGCTCTGTCAGGACGTCACCTTGCCTCCCCCCTCCCCCGACTTACATGACCTTTGACCGCGCCAGGTCAGGCTATGTTAACCGGCAGGCGTTCCCGCCACTAAGTTAACTATAGATATAGTCTACTGCCATGTCGCCCTGTTGAATTTAAGACATTCCCAGGGGCATAGCAAACCCCGAATTCAAATGAGGGAGTTCCAGGTAAATTTAAGTTGGTTCCATCAGTGATTTTATATTTTATCTCTTATATTTCCCTAAAACTAAAGGGGGTTCCAGAAGTGCCCATGCAGGGACTGACCCAGAGATCTCCAAAAGTGGGGGCGCCCTTATATGAAAATTTGATGTGCCCATCCAGGGGCTAGAATTTTACATTAAAAAAACAACTAAATTTGGCAAAAATTAGGAGAGGCGCACTCCTCAGGCGCCCACTTTAAAACCGTTCCTGTCTTGTCGCCCTGTCAGAAAAGAAGAAAAGGAACAAAAGAAGAAAAAAAGGGTGGGGTGGCGCCTATATGTGCACACTTGTTGAGGTGCCCTATCCATGGTCTAGAATTTTTCACTAAAAAAAGAAAGAAAATAAATTTAGCAAAAATTTAGGTGCTCCCCTCTAAGCCCGTCCCTGATTTACTTTGAAAAGGCAGTGGCGGATCATGGGGGGAATGGGGCAATTGCCACCCCCCTGGATCCAGGGGTATAATATTGCTGTAAACCTGCATGGTGTATTTATTTTTCATTTTTATAAGAGGGGTCAGGTCTGCCCCCCGATCCAGAGCGCTGGCTCTGGATCTGCCCCTGAAAAGGGATGCAATTGTAGTTTAAACACCCATTTTTGAAAGTTAAATAAGACAAGAATGATAAATTATCTCAAAATAACTTGTATAATGCAACATATCATTATTATCATACTTATACAATTTATTTCGACAAGGTCTTTTTTGGGGAATTTCTGTAATGTTGTTTTAGGAAAAATAAACTCTGGATAGGGGGAAATCCTGACTTTTGGGGCCATCCATGAATGTCGTCGTGCTCTATTTGACCAGTTTTTACCCACCCTAAACCCCAGCACCGGACCACTACCAGGCCCGTACCCAGCTCTTTTGAGAGGGGGATTCGTGTTTTGGCTAACAGTTATTTTTTTCAGGGGTGGTGGGGCGGGGAGGGGAGGGGGCGTTTTTTGAATTTTGGCCTTATATATATATATATATATATATATATATATATATATATACACTGATAATCTTAAGATGCAATAAGTTAGTCAGTAGTGGCTAACTTCTGTTAGTCAACTATAGGTTAGTCATTTTGACTGACATTTTTGGTCACATGACCAAATAAAAGATCACATGACCACCAGGAAAAGGGCATACAAAAGAAAACAGATTCTAGAGATTGGTAAGTTTATCCATCCTCATCCTTAGCTCATGTTGTGCATCTAACCTTTTACCACATTTCATGTGAAAGTATAGATATCAAGGATGGTTTCTAAAGCCATTATGATGAATTAAAATGGCTTCTTAGGTGGTAAATTATCCTCTTGAATTGGAGTGGGCCCTGGCAGCCTGCAGCTGGTCTTGTAACCTTTGAAGGGTTAGTCACTAGTGGCTAACTTTGGTTAGTCATAATCATTATTTTGTCTAACTTATGTTAGTCACTGTGACTAACCATGACTAACGTAAGATAGTTAGATTTGCCTCAGCCATAATGACTAAGAAAGTCAGCCATATATGACTAACTTTTTCAATGCTGGGATTATCAGTGTATATATATATATATCTTTATTTGTAGCTACAATATAAGTTATATTTTCAAGGAGGGTTCGTCCAAGGGGAGGTGGGGGGGAGGGTGGTTCGTACGAGCCCCCCAAACCCCCCCCCCTGGCTTTGGGCCTGTAGGGTTGTTTTTTTACTCCCTATGGCTTTAGCCTTCGCTGGTCCATCCGCTTTCAGCATCTGTTGATGCAGATCAAAGTAGGCTCTAAGGGGCCGTCCATAAATGACGTCATGCACCAGGGGGGGAGGGGGGGTTCATGTTTCCATGACCAACCATGACAAGGGGGGAAGAGGGGGTCATGTGTTGCATGACATCATGTTGAGAAAATTTCAATTACAAGAATTTTAGAGACAATTTCAGGTTAGTTTGGACGTTAAAGGTCAAATACTTTATTTTGTTCTAAGGTCACAGATTTTCTAATTGACTTTTATGTTCCTAGCCCCAAAAAAATCCATTCCTTTTTATACTATTTCTGCAATTTGGGGGGGGGGGGGGTCCCCTTGAAATGATGTCATATTTAGAGGGGGGGTCAAGGGTCGCATGACAAAACATGACAAGGGGGGGAGGGGGGGTCAAAAAAGGTCAAAAATAGCATGACGTCATTTATGGACGGCCCCTAATCTTTTCCTTTCTACAGGTAGTTCTTGTCTGCCAGTCGTAGCTGTAGATCTAGAATTAACATTCTTATTTTCCCGTTTATCTCTCGATGGCAACCTGGGCGTAGAGTTATCCCTCATCAATGTATTTTTATAGGGTGTTTCCAGTTCTTGGGCATTAGCAGACTATCTAGGTCATACTTCATTTTGATATTAGATTAGAACTTGATTCTGAGGTGCTTAAAGGAGTCCAGGCCCGTAACTAGGGGGGGAGGTGGGGGTGGCGGGCATAGTGTATAATGTCATGTATGAGTTTATATTAATGGCAGTGTCATATTTTATATTATTTCGAAGGAACTTAGGTTGAAATTGGAGACAAATTTTGTAAAGCTTAATTTTTACCTGAATAAATAATTGAAAAAAAAAATCCATTGTAATCAAATGATTCATTCCTGTCTGCATGTATTGAACGCTACTTGTTGTTATGTGGTTAATTACTAATTGGGGAACTGTTCTTAGATGTTCAACATTATTGCCTTTATCGCTTCTTCCGTAAGTGCTAGTCAAGTGGTAGGTAAGTACATGAGATGGGCGTTCATTTCCACAATGCGAACAATGCTTGGCTGAAAGTCAGGTTTATTTTGTGGATCACATAGATGCGTATGGAGCCAGTGCAATGATGGTTAATAATCCTAGGTTCACAAGTCCAATCGATGAAGAGTAAGCTTTCTCCTAAGAGTCCACCTGTTCTTACATCCGCTCTCAACACAGTAGTTCCTTCAACAGTCACCAGATGTCCTTTCTACTTGTAGCTATCTAAACCCCTTCAAATCCTTAAGACTCATGTTGTCCAAACGTAATAGTGTTCTCTGCCGTACCCATAGGCTTTAGCCAATATATAGCAGTCTGGTATTGATTTTCCCCGAGCATTGACACTCGCTGGGGGATGCACCCTGTCTGCTATTGCTCGACAGGTATATTTACACCTACCAGCAGCTCAAGCTACCTTTATACTGTATGATATGGCAATTCCCACAATTTAGAATACTTTCTAGAATTCCCTTACTTGCAACTGGTGACGTTCTCTTCGTTATATCTCTATACAACTAATTTCATGCGCAAAGTGAATTACTCTCTACCTTTGTGCAGTATTATGTTTCATTCAAACAATGATCATATTATATTTAGATAATATCATATCATATCATATCAATTAACAGAATTACTTTTTACTGAAATTTAACAAATAGAATTATAATGTAGGAATTATCTTACTCAGTTTCACAAGAATTATGAACGTAAGGCCTTCTCTCCCTGAATTAGATAAAAATGCACAATTGAAAACAATGACAGGTTTATTATTCACAATGTCTATAGTCTGTATAGGCTTTATTTCATACATTAAAAGTCACCATTTTGGGATTAGGTTTCATAAAGTTGATACATGATATGAAAGGCCTACATACAGATACACAAACAGTAATATTCAGTGAAACTGGAACACCAATAGGACATACATGATATGGTTTCATTGGTCATTTATTTAACCATGCCTCATGACATACTGAATATCAAAACCACTATGAATGAAACTAATATAGCGGATATGGCTAAACGTGCTACAGATGACAGTTTCCTAGGATACAAACAACAATTTGTGTAGTCTCTTGTATAGCAGACTTACCATTTTCTACTAGGCTCTACATAGTTCATCTAAATCGAAATGTTTAAGAAAACTGCACAGCTTTCCCCTTATGAATAATTATCACCTTGGAGAGGGATTACAAGGTTTCATTGCTGAGGCGGACACATTATTTTCGCAAGGGGTGTATATAATCTAAGTACTAAAACTTCAGGCATTAGCATACACACACAATCTATTTTTGGTGAATCATAGATAAAGCCACGTTTAAAGAAAGAATATATTCTTAAGCCTTAGACTTCTTAACATATTTGCCAGCCTGATGTAAAAGCTATTCTACAGTTGGAGAGAAATGCTTTAACAATCCATTATGTTCACCTACGCTCTTCACACCATGCCCTCAAAAGTTTGTCATATTAAGCACAGTAGCGATGTTAGCTTGCTTTGGCTTGGTTACATATTTTACCTCCTTTATACAAAAAAACCCCCAAAAAACCCAAAACCTGGTCAAACTATGATGGTCGTATTATTGCTTAAAGCATGTAAAACCACAGCACGCATGTCAATAGATATCAGATAAAATCACAACTCCCAAAATAGGCTTATTGCTGCTTCATTGATGGTCAATCTATGATCAGTCTCTTTCCCAACTGTGAAGCACTTAGAAAAAAGATATACAACATACATGAGACACATCATGGTAAATCCAAGCTTAAGATAAATTGATTTTAGTATATCTTAAGCTAGAAATATAGTTTAAATAAATCTGACATTGTAAATTGTAAATTGTAAAACCAAAATGAATATTATTATGATTTAGATTCTAAAATTCCAGATTCATTTGAGACAAAAAATGGGTCATGATCAGCATGTGCACAATGTGATCACCAAAACATGATCACATGACCATGTGCACATAAAGTCTATAAAACACAAGATTTCACAGTAATGCCAGTACTGTGTTGTTTCAGTTATTCTCATGCCTTTCTCACAAATTGATATAGCTTATTCTTGTCAGTCAGTTTGCAAAAGAAATTAACATTTTTTCAAGGGGTGTACCTGAAGAGAAATTGATACATACAATGTCACAGTGGTATGCAGACTCTAGAATCAAATCCTTTTAGGTAGACAAATCTGGTGAATATTAAGCACTATACAGCACTTACATGGCTAAAGCTCTCCGTAGTTTGTTCCAAAACAAATGTTCACCCAATTTAAGATGCACTCTTGACACAATGTATTTCCTCAAGTTCTCCGACAAGTTCTCATTGTTGATCATATCTTTGTTGTTCTTGTAAAAAAGGATGACAATGAGCTTGAAATCTTTGTCAGTAACAGTCCTAGTCTGTGCTTCGGTAAACTCAAAAACGCACATGGGACTTGTGACGTAGTTCTCTGTCAGTAGAACAAGTACTGCTTGGCTCTCCCACACACCTTCCCTCATACAGTCTAGGAGAGGTCACCCTGCAGCAAAGTCCTGCTGGTACGTTATTACGTCCCATCTTGGCAGTTCCTGTCGGACCCTTGGCAGAAACTCATCATTAACCTCATCCAAGTCTTGACTGCTGAAAGTCATGAACAACTTTTTTTGATCTTTTAAATCTTTCATCCTAATTGCATCCACTTTCACATTATGAAATACATACAATTTGATTGAATCCTTATAGCATATACAACTTACAATTATTACTACAATGAGTAAGAATGTGACACTAAGTGTGATTGTAAGTGACATGGCAAACAGTGCTTTGCAAGTAGGGGCAGTTCCATTCCATAGGCCTGTGAACATACATGTTCTCAGGGCATCTCCTTCCAGCTTGAATCCATCATTACAGTGGTACATACTAGTGTTAAGCGCACCAAAACCACTTGTGGAAATGCTCCCGAATTGAGGGGGATCAAGAGCAGGACATTTCACTGGTTCATAGAAACATTCGCTTGAGTTCAAGGAATCTCTAAAATATGTACAATGAAATCTCTGGTCATGTTTTGTCCATAACTCTTTGCAAGCTTCCCTCCCTTCTTGACACATCAACTTACAAGGATATATCATAACTCCATTTCGACATTCAGGGATAAGTATTCGACATACAAATTTTAATGTGTGCTGATAACAAGGATGCTCTTTTGACAGTGCATAGGAGATGAAGGCAAGTGGCCTGTTGGCTTCTTTGAGGGAAATCTGCCCAATAATATTTGGGTAAGAAGTGTATGTATATTTGATAAGGCCATTGCAGATCGTATTATGAAATGGTATACAGGAGGATTCAAAGTTCTCAAAATATTGAATCTTTAATTTCACAGTTACATTCAAGGTTCTTATTTCAGTGCAAGCAAAACCTGCAATAAGAATCCAGTACTGAGGGTACGCTGCTGTAAGAGATCGATTTCCTTTGCACACATATTCTCTGGATAAAGCTTCACAACCAGCAAATGGGAATTCTGGCTTTGTGTAAATAAAATTCCGATCAAGAACTGCTGTATAGGAAAACCTTCCCTCATAACAAAAGTTGCTGTGGAAAATACCATGCAAAGTTGGTGACATATCAAATCCAATAATAGGACAACACAGGCTTTGACTGAACTGTATTTGATATGTGAGTTTGATTCCTTTTGATGGGGGAATATTCAGTGATTCCCTGTAATAGTAGTTGGTAGATATTATAGTTTTGTGATATCTCACCGTGCCTTGTTCTAGTAAAGTACACTGATCTAGTATCATTGAGCCACAGATAAGGATAAAAATGATTGTTTTATACATTTTAGTGACCATTTTATCACCCGAGCTTATCAATGTACTTGATCATGATATGGTAGGAGGCGTACTGTATCAATATCCACAGTCTACATTCATGTGTTTGTCTTAGCTGCAAGTCTTTCAACTAAGTTTTTCAGCTACCTGAAAATAAGTGAATTAAAACGTGAATAATCTGATTATTGAACTATTGATTGTCTGTGTTGAACAAGCAGAACTTGTTTAAATTCTCTTAATACACACTGATGTTGATGAAGATTTTTAAAGAAGGATTGACAAGAGTTGAGGAACAAATGTTACGAAGCAAAGGTCTAGTAGTTAATGCATGCTGTATCAAACCCGGCTGCTCAGTAGTCCACACTTTTTTCCTGATAACTATTTGTAAAACCTCCTAGATAAGTGCAATTATTCATAGGTTACATGATAATATCGAACACAATTCGAAAACCAATGTAGGACACTATGCAAACTCTCCAACCTTGCAGTCTGGTGAGAAAACTGTATACCAGTCAGATTCGTATATAGAGGTGTTTCTTACCTTATACCATGCCTTCCCTTATTGACGGGATGATCTGCCCTCCTCTGGGAGACCCTGGAAGCGATACGCATCTGTACCCTCTCAAGCAGCAACAATAAATGTGTATATGAGACATGTAGCTTTCAATATAGGCCTCGCATTCTCTGGGAGACCCTAACGACAAAGACTCCTTCTTGAGGTCACACTCTCCAGCTGGCTTAAGCATACATTCCACTAAGGAATTCTTTCCATTTTCAATTTAGTAATGTAGCTACAATCATAAGATAAAAGACTATGAATCAGTTATACCATTTGAAATATAATTCAAAAACATTTCAAATGATATGTAACATGTATACTCAGCCAATTATGTTACGTTGCAGAAAGTTCTGATAAGTTGCAGAACATCACAGAAAGCTATTAGAACGTCTTCCTACATAACAGTTACATACTTTCTTGGCTGCATAAACTTTACTCCTATTCATGATTTCAATGGAATCAGCAGCTCAATCTTATAAAATCATCTAGTTTAGTGTGGGCATAAAGCAACAAACAGGATATGATTTCATTCCCAGCATCAAGTTTCCAGATTTGACCTATACAGATCTCACAGATGTCGACTTTTACAGACTGCAGACTCCTCCAGTTAAATCTTAAGTGCATGAGAGAAGCTAGTTAAAACAATCTGTTAAAGCTTAAAACAACACAGGCAGATCAAGGGGAGGATCTCCTTTTAAGCCCATTCCCATTAAAGAGTTTTGATCAAGTTGACCAATACCAGCAGAATAATCGTTTCATATCAAACATCTACATTTCATTATTACATACTGGTTTGTGAGCTTTATCAGTGCACAAATTGCTTGATTCTTTTCGTAGTAATTGGCCAATTTGTGAGACAGTTTATACCTGTATGATGAATTGTCCATTCATATTTTAAGGTATGAACTATTGTCTTTGAAAATCGGGTATAATGAATTTGTATTGTGAAATAATCGAATAACATAGTGGATGACGGCTAATAATGAAATGTGTAATGGAACGAAAATAGGTACGAAATGGGGCAAAATTTGTAATCGGGTACAAGAGACCGAAAAACTGTGGTAACCGGATGTGACGCCACAATGGTCACATGGTCAAGATTGACCAATCAGAATCGAGTTGTAGCCTATAAAAGAGGGCCTGATGGCCTAAAATAAACAGTCCCTTCTTGCTACTGACCCGTTTCTTCTTGAAAATGCCCAGCCTCTTAACCGATCTAAGGCTAATTTTGACTTATTTTGTTGGCAAAATCCCTGGAAAAAACTATAGAAAACAGACACATGTTTTTATATCCACCTAAGATGAATTGATTTTCAAACAACTCAGGAATTATAAAATGTATGCGGCTGCTTATCTTAATAATAATTATGGCTAGTTTTTCACATAGTTAATCTGCATTTGAAGTTTCAACTATGTTAAGAAATTAGGAATACAGCTTGATTTCTGAGATGCAATCAACTGAAATCAGGAAATCATTTGAAAATGGAAAGTCTGGCTTTTAGAGTGCCACTTTTTCAATGCACTTCCTGGTTGTGGATATGGATAGGATATGTAGCAAGGTCAACATCCTGATTTACATCACATGAGGGGTGATCAGACATTGTGGTTTCCCCCTTGGTCAGATTATATCCGCAACTTGTTTGTAATTCTAAAGCCCCATACCAACTCGGAGATTTAACCGGTGACTGGTGAGGGGCAACTGGGAGATTCAGCTGATCCTTATGATCTCTTGTCAGTATGGTATGATAATTGAAATATGCATGTTTTATCTGAATTGCTGTTAAAATTGGCCAACTCTACCAGTAGAATCAGCCAATTTTAGTGCGAATGAGTCGGCCGATTGTGTAAAAATCGCCTAGTGGGTATGGGGCTTTAGCAATTCATCCACCACATAATCCACCTCATGCCCGTGGCGTGATGATTATGTCATCACATGATATTTTGTAGCAGCAAAATAGTACTGGGTGGGTAACCAAATTCTATCACAAGAGTAAAACAATATATGAATACACAATTTCATATGAATAACACTTCCTGATATCATATGCAATTTTATGTGAATGATATGTTCCTTACATACAACTCTTAACAATACTTCTTAACTTTTAAACACTGTGCAATAATTTGCACATTGAGGATTAATACATAATACATAATGTTTCAATGTTCCTATTTAGGGGCGGTGAACTATTATATAAAAAAGTGCATCTTAGTACAACTTAATAGTACACCTATAAATAAAAGTGTGAACAAGATTTCAAGGCAGGGTATTTCCATTTTCACGATCATAGATGTGTTTTAGTAGCACATGGTGTTATTGGTTTGGGTAGGATCATTTGGTTAGATTTCTCCCTCTATCACCTTTGCCAATCCTCATCGTTCCCTATTATGTTTTTCGCTCTTTCCTCAATAAATTTTGATTCCCTGAGAACATGACTTTTTTCAGGAATTTTCTCAATTCAGCCCTCTTTATGATGCACAGGCATAGTACCATGACACCTTGGGGTCGTTTTAAAGAACACATACAAAAGTTTTGTATACCTTTTTTTGTGTTGTTAGCCACTCTCTGTTCAAAAAGAATATGCCATTCACAAGAAATTTCACGAAATTTCGTAAATCATATATAATATTAAAAAAGTATCCTATACACCTCTATTTATGATCTGCTGCCAAATAACATGACAAAGGTGGTGGAGTGTCTAGAACCACTTCCATGGCATGAGGTAGGGGTTACTTTGACGTTCAAGACATAATAGCATCACAGGACGAATGCACCGCTGAATCATATTAAATATCACATCGTTTTTCTCTATTGATTGGCATATTTCATTTACAATAATGGTAGAATTCAGTGGTGGATCAAGGTTTTTGAAAAGGTGGACACAAATACAATCTTGTTTATAAACATACACTTTCCAAAATTCAATTATAAATGTCAATGTCTTATGCATTTGTAATGCATTTAAGTATTATTTATACTAAGACAAATGACTGGGACTCAATAACTTGAAGTCCATCTTTTGTGTATATAACATGAGATAACAAACGAGGGTTTCTGCATCCACATGCCTTACATATACATTCAGATTTCCACGATGGCCACTACTGGCCCCTGCCCCTGCCCCCACCCTACACCCTAACACCAAGACCATTACTGGCCACTGCCCCCACCCTACACCCCAACACCAAGACCACTACTGGCCCCTGCCCGCACCCTACACCCCAACACCAAGACCACTACTGGACCCGTCCCCACCCTACACCCCAACACCAAGACCACTACTGGCCCCTGTCCCCACCCTACACCCAAACACCAAGACCACTACTGGCCACTACCCCCACCCTACACCCAAACACCAAGACCACCACTGGCACCTGCCCCCACCATACACCCAAACACCAAGACCACTACTGGCCCCTGCCCCCACCCTACACCTCAACACCAAGACCACTACTGGGCCCAACATCCACCCTACACCCAAACACCAAGACCACTACTGGGCCCTGCCCCCACCCTACACCCCAACACCAAGACCACTACTGGCCCCGTCCCCACCCTACACCCCAACACCAAGACCACTACTGGCCCCTGTCCCCACCCTATACACAAACACCAAGACCACTACTGGCCACTACCCCCACCCTACACCCAAACACCAAGACCACTACTGGCACCTGCCCCCACCATACACCCCAACACCAAGACCACTACTGGCCGTTACCCCCATCCTACACCCCAACACCAAGACCACTACTGGCCCAACACCAACCCTACACCCAAACACCAAGACCACTACTGGCCCCTGCCCCCACCCTACACCTCAACACCAAGACCACTACTGGACCCTGCCCCCACCCTACACCCCAACACCAAGACCACTACTGGCCCCGTCCCCACCCTACACCCCAACACCAAGACCACTACTGGCCCCTGTCCCCACCCTACACCCCAACACCAAGACCACTACTGGCCCCGTCCCCACCCTACACCCCAACACCAAGACCACTACTGGCCGCTGCCCCCACCCTACACCCAAACACCAAGACCACTACTGGCCACTACCCTCACCCTACACCTCAACACCAAGACCACTACTGGCACCTGCCCCCACCCTACACCCAAACACCAAGACCACTACTGGCCCCGTCCCCACCCTACACCGAAAAACCAAGACCACTACTGGCCACAGCCCCCACCCTACACCCAAACACCAAGACCACTACTGGCCCCTACCCCCACCCTACACCCCAGCACCAAGACCAATACTGGCCACTGCCCCCACCCTTCACCCCAAAACCAAGACCACTACTGGCCCCACCCCCACCCTACACCCCAGCAACAAGACCACTACTGCCCACTGCCCCCACCCTACACCCCAACACCAAGACCACTACTGGCCACTGCCCCCACCCTACATCCCAACACCAAGACCACTACTGGCCGCTGCCCCCACCCTACACCCCAACACCAAGACCACTACTGGCTGCTGCCCCAACCCTACACCCAAACACCAAGACCACTACTGGCCACTGCCTCCACCCTACACCCCAACACCAAGACCACTACTGGCCGCTGCCCCCAACCTACACCCCAACACCGAGACCACTACTGGCCCCTGCCCCCACCCTACACCCAAACACCAAGACCACTAATGCCAGCTAACCCCACCCTTCACCCCAACACCAAGACCACTACTGGCCCCTGCCCCCATCCTACACCCAAACACTAAGACCACTACTGGCCCTTGCCCCCACCCTACACCCCAACACCAAGACCACTACTGACAGCTGCTCCCACGTTACACCCCAACACTAAGACCAATACTGACAGCTGCTCCCACGGTACACCCCAACACCAAGACCACTACTGGCCCCTTCCCCAACCCTACACCCAAACACAAAGACCACTACTGGCCACTGCCCCCACCCTAAACCCAAACACCAAGACCACCACCGGCCACTGACCCCATCCTAGACCCCAACTCCAAGACCACTACTGGCCCCTGCCCCCATCCTACACCCCAACACCAAGACCACTACTGCCCCCTGCCCCCACCCTACACCCCAACACCAAGACCACTACTGGCCGCTGCCCCCACCCTACACTCAAACACCAAGACCACTACTGGCCCCTGCCCCGACCCTACACCCCAACACCAAGACCACTACTGGCCCCTGCCCCCACCCTACACCCCAACACTAAGACCACTACTGGCTACTGCTCCCACCCTACACCCCAACACCAAGACCACTACTGGCCCCGCCCCCACCCTACACGCCAACACAAAGCCACTACTGGCCCCTGCCCCCTGCCCCCACCCTACACCCCAACACCAAGACCACTACTGGCCCCTGTCCCCACCCTAAACCCCAACACCAAGACCACTACTGGCCCTTGCCCCACCCTACACGCCAACACAAAGCCACTACTGGCCCCTGCCCCCACCCTACACCTCAACACCAAGGCCACTACTGGCCCCGCCCCCACCCTACACGCCAACACAAAGCCACTACTGGCCCCTGCCCCCACCCTACAACAAAACACCAAGACCATCACTGTCCACTGCCCCCACCCTACACCCCAACACCAAGACCACTACTGGCCCCTAACCCACCCTACACCCCAACACCAAGACCACTACTGGCCCCGCCCCTGCCCCCACCCTACAACCCAGCACCAACACTACTACTGGCCCCTGCCCCACCCTACACCTCAACACCAAGACCACTAGTGGCACCTGCCCCCACCCTACACCCAAACACCAAGACCACTACTGGCCCCGTCCCCACCCTACACCCAAACACCAAGACCACTACTGACATCTGCTCCCATGGTACACCCCAACACCAAGACCACTACTGACAGCTGCTCCCACGGTACACCCCAACACCAAGACCACTGCTGGCACCTGCCCCCACCGTACACCCCAACACCAAGACCACTACTGGCCACTGCCCCCTCCCTATGCCCAAACACAAAGACCACTACTGGCACCTGCCCCCACCATACACCCCGGCACCAAGACCACTACTGGCCCCTGTCCCCACCCTAAACCCAAACACCAAGACCACCACCGGTCACTGACCCCATCCTAGACCCCAACTCCAAGACCACTACTGGCCCCTGCCCCCATCCTACACCCCAACACCAAGACCACTACTGCCCCCTGCCCCCACCCTACACCCCAACACCAAGACCACTACTGGCCGCTGCCCCCAGCCTACACCCAAACACCAAGACCACTACTGGCCCCTGCCCCCACCCTACACCCCAACACCAAGACCACTACTGGCCCCTGCCCCCACCCTACACCCCAACACCAAGACCACTACTGGCCGCTGCCCCCACCCTACACCCAAACACCAAGACCACTACTGGCCGCTGCCCCCACCCTACACCCAAACACCAAGACCACTACTGGCCCCTGCTCCCACCCTACACCCCAACACCAAGACGACTACTGGCCCCACCCCCACCCTACACGCCAACACAAAGCCACTACTGGCCCCTGCCCCCACCCTACACCCCAACACCAAGACCACTACTGTCCACTGTCCCCACCCTACACCCAGGCAACTACTGGCCCCTGCCCCCACCCTACACCTCAACACCAAGACCACTACTGGCCCCGCCCCCACCCTACACCCCAACACCAAGACCACTACTGGCCGCTGCCCCCACCCTACACCTCAACACCAAGACCACTACTGGCCCCTGCCCCCACCCTACACCTCAACACCAAGACCACTACTGGCCCCGCCCCCACCCTACACCTCAACACCAAGACCACTACTGGCCCCGCCCCCACCTTACACCCCAACACCAAGACCACTACTGGCCCCTACCCCCACCCTACACCCCAGCACCAAGACCAATACTGGCCACTGCCCCCACCCTACACATCAACACAAAGCCACTACTGGCTCCTGCCCCACCCTACACGCCAACACAAAGCCACTACTGGCCCCTGCCCCCACCCTACAACAAAACACCAAGACCATCACTGTCCACTGCCCCCACCCTACACCCGAACACCAAGACCACTACTGGCCGCTCCCCTCATCCTACACCTGAATACCAAGACCACTATAATGTCCAATTGAATCAGGAAAAAGAAACCACAAAAGAGGAAACCACCCAAGTCCCCTATTTGCCCACCTGACCTATAGTGCCAGCTGTCAAACCCTACACCTTACCACTAACGCCACTTCCAGTGGCAATTTCATTCGTTGAATTGATTAAAAAGGAAAAAGACAGGAAACATTTGATTTCTAAAGCACTCTTTATTATCTTCATTCAAGTCAATAGTATCAAATAAATGACAAATCTTGATTTGTGCAGAATGCTTCAAAGGTGTTTAGTGAATTTTAAGAGGGACTCTTCTTGCATAAAATAGTATTTGCAGAGATAGTCTTCAGACTTAATTCATTTGATGATAATGTCTGAGAATGTTTTCAGGCAAGTGCTACTGAAAATCAAGGTTTCACCATTTTCATAATCATACTTTTATATGGCCCAACACAGGATCTACATTGATTATCACAAAATGTGCCTCAAATTTTGAGCACAATAGCATTTATTAACCAGAACTATCCAAGCCACATTAAAAGAGATGATTCTAAAGCACCATGTAAAATACATAAACTAAACAAAGTAACTGAAGGTATTTGAGTTATAAACATAGAGGGCATCATATGCCCACTAACAAAAAAACTAAACAAAACAAAACACAAAGGGCAATATATCCCAAGACAAAGCAATAAGTAGTATCTCAGATATGTAACATAAAGGGCACTATATATGCCAACTAGCAAAGCTATTAAAGATTGAATATATACAAAAGTAAATGCGTCTTATGTCAATTTACTTTTTCAATTTCTTTACCACGACCAATTGTCAGGTACATTTTTCAGGTAGCTGACAGTTACCTTCACACAGATTTTGTGTTTGAATCATTCCACAGGAGTTGTGGGAAAATACTGAAAACTTTGCATTATTTTTCAATTCAAGAGGAAAACTTCCCCAATGATCAATTTATGGAGAAAAGTAATTACATTTCGATGTCTTTTTGGCATTTTGAAATCTATCACTTTTTCATCACCATTTTCATGTTCAAAGTTTAACCTTCATGCAAGGCCTAACACAAAACATCAGGCGAACATTATTAGATAAAGAAGGCTTTTCAAGCCAAAAGAATAAAAAAATGCTCTTATTCATTGTCACTTATACTAAAATGAATTTCTGATTGCATTCCATATGATACATCAGCTTGAGGGGATTTTGTGATTTGATAAGGAGCAATGTTATTTTGCTTCTGTGTCAACTCACAGATAAAACACGTCCAGAAGAAAAACAGCCAGGATTCCTAGCACTACTCCACTTTTCACTGGAACTGTGCCTCCTGAAAAGAATAATAGCACATATTTCAAGTTTTTGAGCTCATGATTGGTCTTTACGTGGATACAAAACAAAGGAACTCAACTGATGTTAAAAATGAGCCTTTGCCAAAATGTATACTGGTGACTGGGCTTGAGTTGCTTAATGGTAGGTTAAAGGTATTTCAGGGGTAGGTTAGTGGTAGATTAAAGGCCATATTCCACTATGTGGTGGGGTGGTACTTGCGGTGGGCTAAGCTGCCACTGCAAGCTATTTGCCGTGAGAAACGAACACCGCAAGCATTCAAGAGAAAACTATATAAAATCATTATAGACTATAG
Source organism: Lepidonotus clava (assembly GCA_936440205.1). Classification (NCBI taxonomy): domain Eukaryota; kingdom Metazoa; phylum Annelida; class Polychaeta; order Phyllodocida; family Polynoidae; genus Lepidonotus; species Lepidonotus clava. The sequence goes on from OW387137.1 coordinate 49,052,096, forward strand.
ACATAAAATAATAAAAAAGTCATAAAAATAAAAAACAAATAATGAAAAAGTCAAAAGTTTTTAAAAAAAGGTCTATAAAAGAATATAAAATCATTTGTGGTGTTACTTGCATTGACCCAATGCAAGTACCACTGCGAGTACCACCGCAAGCAATTTCTACATTCAACCTTGCAGTGCCTTGATTTACTAGCGGTGATCACAAACACCGCAAGTAAATTGCCCACTGCAAGCAAAACACCACATAGTGGAATATGGCCTTAAGAGTATGTAAATGGGCCTGGATTGAGGCCTGTAATTATTGGTTGACTTTGTAAAATTGCAATATTTTGAAATCATAGGTTCATACCTTTAACAATTTGAAATATCCTAAGGGAATGTTATAACTTTCTTTATCCAATGATACGTGTAAAGTGAAAATTCCATGTAGAGATAAGAGTGATTGTTCAATATTTCAATATTTGATAACTCAAAGATGCCTCTTCATTTCTCCTTTGGAACATAAAGTGATCCATGTGAAATGAAGTCGTAAGATAATTCCATTTGGTTAGAAACAGAAGTAAAATTGCATGTAAAATTGGGAAAAGCTGGAAACGTTGAGATTTAGCTAAGAGTGTATCAAAAATATACTGCATACTCCAGTAATTGTCTTGTTATTCCAGACTTAAAGACTTTGGTTCTGTATCTTTATCACCCGCACGGCCGAGCAGCGGGACGTACAGAGGCCAGTGAGTATAAGTAGGCTGTACGACTCGCTCGTCGTTTTCACTATTTGAAACATTATTACAGTAACATATTTAGACCATTGCTTGGGTGATAAAATAAAGAAGGCCCTAGGGGGCCGTCCTCGGGTCTCTGTACGGCCCGGGGACCCAGGACATACAGAGACCCTCGGACGGCCCCCGCGGGCCTTCTTATTATAGTAAGTGCCCTTTACTTAGTGGAGTCTATTATATTCAGAGTATACAACTTTACCTGCCATATTCTCACACTGCGGGCCAGTGTAGCCAGGATGACACAAACATGTCAAATTTCCTGCCAGTGACTCGCAACTTCCTCCATTCTCACAGGGATTAGGGTAGCAGTACTGTTTAAGTGCAGACACTAAGAGGCCTGAAAGTATGAAACAGTCTATAAAATGTCAGATATATACTTGTATAACATGCAGCAAAGGAATTATCATTAGTAAATGCTAAGCTTATAAAATACATTTCAACCTTTTTGACAAACTATGATTGCTTCAATTGGCATAGATGATTTGAATTCAAAATACATGAACATAGAAAAGGACATAATTTCAGCTTATTTTGATATACTGAAATAAGCAAATAAAAGTAAGCTATACATTGAATATCAGGAGCAGATACAGGATTTCCAAAAGAGAGAGCAGCATATATATATATATATATATATATATATATATATGCTAAGAAGTAACACCGTATGCTTTACATGCACAGCATTATTTCTGAAGTTTAGGGGTCCAACAAAAGGGAAGGGAGGTTCATGACGCCCTTTTCCCCTGGATCTGCACCCAAATTTATGTGTTCAAGGCCATAAAATGCTTACTCTGGAAACCACATTTTCCTAAATTCTGTTGAATGGTTGTATTCAAACCGTAGGTTCTAATTTCATCATAAAATGTAGCCGCTCCTGCACCACACAACTCAGCGATCTCAATTGCAGTGCAAGCCCTCTGTCTTTGAGTCAACCTTTGTAAAAAAATAGACATTGAGAATTTTCTAATTAATCATTATCATTTGGTTAAAGATTTGATTATTAAGGTTACTGTTAAATCCTGTCATTTATCTTGCATGACATAGACAATCTTGGTGATGGAAAAAATGTTACTAACAAAAATATAATCTGATATGAGGGCATTGAAACCATATTAAAACCATGCTGAAGGTATACTTAGACCATACTTAAGACATACAGAAAAAATGTTGAATGCATACTAAAACCATGCTTAAAGCAAACCACAACGCAAATCAGTTATATATTGTCAAATAAAATTTTCAGTGAACTTTGTTTGTTTACAAACCATGTATGATCATGTGTCATCTGATATCAGAATGGTATGCAAAATTCTATTCAAAAACAGATTTAGACTGTCATGAATACTCATTTTCTGACTTGTTTTGGTCTGTTGTGTGGTCCACACAAATACCTAGATTGTTTACCCAAAAACTGATGACATCATCAAAATGGCATTTCCGGAATCCCCCCTGCATTTTCACTCTGCTAGCAGAGTCTCTAATGAGTATTATTTTGGGTGGAGAATGATGTGGGAATTGAGAGGAGGCAAACATGGATGAGCCTGGCTCAGTACAGAAAGGAAAGGGGAGGAATTGACCTATTGACCCTGAAGATGACATCACTGATTATGGGGCAGTTGGGTCACGTGGGGGGATTCCCCAACAAGTTGATTGCAGACCAGAAAACAAAAACAAACAGATCCTCTTTCCAAGGATCATAATTATCGACTTCTAGCCACCAATATCTGATTTTAACTGGCAATATGATTTATATGAGTGTAGTTGAAGATGTCAGGATTGATTTTGAAAATTTAAAAAATTTACTAAATTTTGATAATTTTGCGTTGTGGTTTGCTTTAACCCTTTAGCACTCAATCTGGCCATAGCTGCCAAGGGTGTACTCCCCAATCCGGCCATGGCTGCCCGGAAAAACGGAAATGTTTCCATTATTTTTCCATATTTTTCCACAGGGAATAATATTATGAATATTCAACATACAAAATTGGCCAAGCTATCGTTAAAAGCTGATTTGATTTGTTATCCATTGCTACAACCTCTATTTCTAGAATAATCTTCTATATTTTAAGAACCCCAAAAAAATTCAAAATATGTTGAAAACTATGAAAAGGAGGATGCATGGCCTGTCAAAAATTACTAGTCTCTGCCTGTCAAAATGTACAAGCATCCTATGCAACGCTAGTCATTCTATGTGTGTGATAATTCATTATAATACTCACCGACACAGTTCACTAGTTTCCCTCACTCCAACTGAATTGTCATTGAATTCCTGGTCACATTCCTTTATTTTCTGTCGTGAATCATCTCGTCTCAAGCAATTTACTTGATTGGTTAATTCTGAACAAAATGAATTAAATAAATATGTGATGGATTTCCACAGCTTATACTAGACCATGCAGCAGCACCATGCTATAACTATATTGGAAACAAACATCTCATCTCTTTGATTTAACAGATACCAACTCTCATCAGACTTTTAATTCATACAGAAAAATCTATTTGTATCAGTTCAGTTTGGATCAGTGGAGTTGAATGAATAAAGGGAAAAAAACAGTAAATCACATTTGGGTTAATTGTCCCTACCATGGATTGTTATTTTATAGTATTTTCAGCATCTGCAGGTTAATCTAAACTAATTTTGTGGACAAAAGTACAATGACAACAATAGGGATCCAACAAAATTGTTGCTATCCATCTGAAAATTGATACAAGTAAACCTTATGAGTTGTCCAGATTTTCCAGAATGTCTCTTGATATCAGCTGGTTTGCAATTGACTCATACAAAATGAGCTATTCATGGTAGGAGGAATAAACTATAAATACTTACCTGTTATGTTTTTCTTAGAGCATGAGCGAACAAAGATATACTTTAGTGGTTGTGCTGTTGCCTTAACTGCCTTGCCTGAGGGGCTGGTGCTACATGCTTGCAGTATGTCGTCCAGACATTCAACCATGGCTGAGCTTCTTCTCCTGTAAATCAACAATGTCGCTATAAGTTTCCAGATTTTTTTTTTCTGATATCAATTTGTGCAAATATAAAGCATTGTCACACTCTATGTGGGAAATAGAAAGGGGCAAGTCTAAACACAGTAGAGATGTCATATGTTAGTGTGCTATAATAAGAAGCACAGTGGGGGGCGTGCGAGGGTGGCCGTAAGACTCCTAGCTGGTAGTCACATACCGAGGGCAAAGCCTGAGGTTTGTACGATTCTCATGTGTCATATGGCCACCCGAGGACAACCCCTAAGGTGCTTCTTTATTTTGTCACCCACACAAAATTAAAAATATGTTAAAATTACTGAAAACAAGGGGACCACAGTGAGCAGTGCGTACGGCCTGGCAATATGCACCAACCACAATACGCACCACTCACTGGCCGTGCAGGTGATAACGATAGATATATTTTTTTTAAAGTTATTGTTTTACAAATATGGACTAGCCAGCCTGGAGAGGGTCCTTGGGAGAGAACTACCTTTCTGGGCCTTTGGGTACATACACAAATACACTTTTTTTTAAAAGTTTCTCCAAATCATCAGTCATTGGGTTTTAATCATAATCAGTTGGAGTTTTGTTGTTAAAAATTCCATTTATCTTACCAGCAGAATGTTTTGGCATCGGTGTCGTATGGAAACACATTGTCATACACATCTGGGCTTGTAAAACCTGCATTGCCTAGGCAATTTTGCACTGTCTGAATACTGCACTCGCTTGGATCACCACCTGCAAAATAGTAAATCACTGTATCAGCTGTAACTGTTTGCCAAAATCATCAGAGAAAAGGTCAACTGAGTAAAATATAAGATGATTCAAACCCATTAACATTTGTTTAATATATCTACAAACGTATAGACATTGTGCAGATGACTTCACATCTCTCAAAATGATCATGAGCTTCCCCCAATATTTGTTGTACTCTCCGTATCATGACCATTTGGAATTCCAAGAATTTAAGACAAATATTTGTGACCCGTTTTGGCAAATCAGGTCGGAAGTCGCAACGAGTCGGATGTCGGCTGTTACTACTCATTTTAAAGCTAAGAATCTGAATTTTCTTATGGGATAGGTCTCTAAAAATGGACTCCGTGCGACATCCGACTCATTTCGCCAAAACGGGTCACATTTCTGTAAAATTTGTAAAAAAAACAATCTCACTGAATCATAATCAACATTCATTATTTGTTGCAATGCATGTACATAAACTTTGGATATATTCAGATATATGTTCAGCCCCATACTGAGTACATGATTTTACCAGCAACTGGCAACTAGCAACCAGTGGTGGTCATGCGATTGGTTGTGACCAGTCACCCAGAGACCGTTCTCTGGCCAAAATACCTAACAGTATTTGCCATAAACTTGGTAATTACCAGAAAAATTTCCAGTAAAATTGCCAAATATCAAACTTGCTTGATATTGTAGTTGGCAAATGACTTTACTGGCAACTCTGTTATTTGCCCATTAACGAGTTACCAGTTGCCGCTAACATCACTCAATGCATGTAAGGTTTTATCACCCGCCCCGCTTATGAGCGGTGCATATTGTGGGTGGTGCATATTGACAGTCTGTATGCACCGCCCTCATGTTAACTGTTTAGAGTATATTTATAGTGTTTCTTGGGTGATAAAATAAAGAACCTCTGGGGTCATCCTCGTTGTCTGTACGACCCATGGGAATCCTACGACCCTCGGGCTCTGCCCTCAGGTTGTGACGATCCCCTATGGGTCGTACAGACCCCCTCGGATGCCCCCCACGATTCTTCTTATAATAATACCCCTTACCTACAGTCTCACAATGTGAACCGGTGTACCCATATTTACAGGTACACATTGGCTCCCCTACTGGTGACTCACAACTCCCTCCGTTCCTACAAGGGTTTGGGTAGCAGTACTTGTCAAGTGAATCTGCAATAAAACACTGAATTTAGACACTGGTCTAAAATCGTTTTGATTTGTAAGTTCCTGTACATATCCAGTGCTTTGCTATCATATGCATTGATCAAGAATTATGATTTTAACCCATTTTATGAAAAATTAGGAGGCTTGTGTCAAATAGAATTTTAAGTTTAAATGTAAGTAGAATTGGAAGATATATTAATGAATTTAGGTCTGTTCAAATATACAAACAGAACATTTTACCACTGATGGAATATTTGGAGTTTGAATTATTGACTCTAAACAAGGATGATAAACATGCTTTACAAATACTCCAAAATTATTCTCTTAGTTTGTGTTTCAATGTTGCCTCAGATACCTTTATTAGATGAATGATCATTCGAAAATCCAAGGATACAAAAAAATCACATAACGCAATACTTGTTCGTTGAATAGGTATATTTTCAAAACTGAGAAACCTATAGGTAGGACATTTTTAGGAGGACTTGTCTATGGAATGATCTAGTACATGGTGTATAATATAGTCTGGTTGTTTATAGTTTCTCTACTCAAATTCATCGAGCATAATAGTAAGATTTGTTGATGTAAATATTTATTGAGATGTTCTCTAATTATCCTCGTTACATTACTTGTAAATTATATTGTGCATTTTTACTTTACTCATTGGATTGAATTAGATATTGAGTAACCTAGATGTTTTCTATAGCATACAAGACAGGGGCAACTCTGATTGATATTGTTTCAGAAATAACAAAAAATAGGAAGTGTTCTACTTATGGTACAAACAGGGTTAGGTCGTTGTGCAGAAAGCTGATTTACAGTTATTTAAAAAGGGCAATCAACTCAAATTCTGGTATGACTTATATCAATGATCTGAATACTTGCCTCTGACATCACAGTGTGGAAATTGCCTCTCAACAGCAGCCTCCAGACTAAGGCTTTCAACCTCGTCATAGATCTCAACCGTCTCCTCACCACAGGAGGGATAAATCTCATTGGCCCTACATGCCCTCAGGATGGATATTACACTGTGAAAATGAACATGTCCTGCATTTCACTGAACATGCAATGATATATATTGTTATTACTTAATACAAATAAGCCTGTTCCAAGTTAAGCCCCTATTCCACATACCGAAAGTGTGCACTGCCGAAATTGACCCTCGCCATGGTACCGTTCTATATTCGGCCACCAATAGTGCAAAATCGGCCGCCAATAGTGCAAAATCAGCCCCCGATAGTGCAGTATCGGCAACCAGTCCAAAGTCAGCAGGAAAAATTTACCCACATGTTCGTAAATATTATTGCCAAGGCCACTGATACTACATCGGCACTGGCGAAAGTACATCAACGGACTATCGATGGCACACTTTCGGCATGTGGAATACAGCCTTTAGACTAAAATAAATATTTGGTTGAAAACTTGTTATGAAGGCCAAATCAGCCCTTTCTTTCAATGGGAACCAATGTTAAAGCCTTCACATTTTGAGTTGCAGGCAAAACAGGCTGTGAATCTGCCAACTATTGGAATTGAAGAATACATTATGTTTGGGCAGAACTTGGTTATAAATAAACACATTGTATTTTTCCTATTCCTATTTCCGATTCCAGTGACACATATTGTAGTGACTGGAATGGTTAATATACATTTTGTCTAACCCCCGGAATATACACAATAATAAGGGTTGGGCTTATTCTACAATTGGGAGATGGCTTGAAGATGCAGTCTGTGATGGCCTAAACTCTGTGATGCCTCAACTTTCTTGTGTGACAGTAACCTTGGGCCCATATTTTGAAACCGTTTAGGCTATATGTCATTACACAGCACGGCAGATAAATCTATCAACAATTTATCATCTGACGATAATCAATGGGTACAATCATCCTGGAGAGTGTCAGTCTGAAATACTTACTGGCAAATACGTGTTGCGCCATCTGGTGCCTGTGCTGCCTCCCCATAGGCATCGTTACAGACTTTCAGTTTTGATTGCAAGTCAGGGTCAAGATAGCACTGCTCAGACCTGATAAATTCTGCAAGACAATAGACATATTGATGGGCAGATAATCCTACTCTGGGAACTGATACAAAGATAATGCATGCACTGCAGCCTAATAGACTTTTTGGTTGGTTGGTTATTGGGGTTTTACACCGTATCGACATCTTTGGTAATATCATGGTGAGAACAAGGTTTTGACAATTTTGTCTGATGATCACATCTATGAAATGATCGTATCTATGAGAAGGTAGAGACCATACCCCTACACTTTTACCGAGGTAGGTGTTCTTTAATGTGCAGGGTCCCATATACAGGGCCCTACACACAACAGCCGGTGGTCCTCTAGGGTCCTAAGTGTTACTTAAAACTGTAGTTTCTATGTGTTGCCATGGATTCCAGCTAAATGAGCAACTTGCAAGAATGCTAACACAGCAAAATCACGCTGGTGGACAGATAATGCATATTCCGGAGCCAGCCTACAGAAAGTGCTAACCTCGGCCCTGATAATGCATACCTCGGAGGCTCCCGCGATTTTGCGACATAAATAAAGTGTTCTTTTTCATAAGATAAAAATATTATTCTATTCTGAATATGCCACGGAATGCATCATTGGTTCTTTATATAGATTGGGACATACAATATATTCTGTTGATCTTTATTACACAAGAAAAGTGTGGGATTCTGAAGTGTTTCTTCAGACTCAACTTTTCTCTATCCAAACATTTTGTCCCACACTTTTCCCATGTAAGTACATGGATTTTCCTCAATAACATGATATAAACATGAACCATATACCCAGAAATATTCAGTGGGCAGGATATATGTCATAAATATTTGATATTATGAAGAATAACAGTGAACTTCCGTACCCGGCGTTCCGAAACCCGCCTCCGGAAGTAGCATTATCCCCTCCGAGGTATGCACTTTCCGTGCGGTGGCTCCGGAATATGCATTATCTGTCCACCCCCGTGAAAATGTTAAGTTCAGGTTATGAGCTATGATTCAAAACCACTTTTAGATCCTAATTCTCTTCGATCAAAAAATGTCCTTCGGCTAGTTCTAGTAAGACATATCTAGTAAGACATATCGTTCTATGCTTGCATGATATATGCAGTATTAATCAACAGTGTACTTCTTAATCCGACAAATCATAGAACTGTATGCAAATGCTACGTACAGTTCTATGGACAAATCTACCTACTTGGAAGTGCATCCTCTGAGCATATGTAGACAAACTGGCGCTTAAATGTTATGGCATAGGTTCTCACTGATTGGTGGGCATCGCTCGAGTTACACAGATCAAGTATGCCTTGCATGCAATCATCAAAATCCGGTTGAGTGTCCCTTGAAATCAACATCAACAGATAATAAACCACAGTTATGCAGGAGAGGGTACACAACAGGAAGGCCAGCATAGAGGCTTAAGCTCCATACCCACTAAATGATTTTACCGTCACTGGCGATGGGCGATGGGGAGAATTGTTGTCATTGTTGCCAGGTGACTGGAATATCTGGCATATATGGTTGATCATTTCCCAGTAATTTTGCCCGGCGATTTCAAGCTGATTCTACCAGTTGCCCCTCGCCCAGCAAAAGTAAAATCACCTAGTGGGTATGGGGCTTAAGTGTTAATACAGTAGGCATTTGCATGCAAGTTTCTAGCATTTTATCCTCTTTTTGTAGTTTAGACCCCCCCTTGATCCGCCCCTGGAATGTGTAAAAAGTGACAGGTCACCAGGAAGAGCCTGCATTCATTAAAGGTACATGATTCTGTTCAACATGATTAGGAATGAACAATAGGATATCTTAGATATTTACGTCGCGGCTAGAACAACTTAGAATAAATACAGGACAACAAACAAGGTAAATTGATTTGGACATATAATAAATAACATTTATTTTAATCCTTCCTGTAACAATAATTCTAAAGTTTAAAATTCTGCAGCGATGGTGATTTCTGGTGGTTAGAACGAGAATGACCAACGGTCAAGCTCGGGCGATTTATATAGTCGAGGTACAACAATCTCCGTAGCGATGGAAACGGAGGGCGATGACGTCACGCCTGCTCCGAAATAAATAAATTGCTTAGGTATCGCTATACAATTTAATATCATTTACGTCGCGGCTAGAACAACTTAGAATAAATACAGGACAACAAACAAGGTAAATTGATTTGGACATATAATAAATAACATTTATTTTAATCCAATCCTCCAAATCAATTACCTAACGTAGTGATAAAAATTTATCATAATTAATTTTATCGGAGATGGAAGGCCTGATATATTTGTAAATACAATCAGATGACCACTGGCCTCTCTCCTTAATATAAGTTAAGGAAGCACCCTTATTATACAAGTCTGTGGTGCCCCCCCTCCTTAGAGAATGGGTTGAAAAATTACCCTTAATTTTTGAATTTGATAACATTTGTTTAAATTGTTTATTAACCATTGTGTAGGATAAATAACCAATTTTATCAGTGGAGAACAATGGATCATCCCTGGACTTTGGATGAATTTTAAATAATTTCTCCAATAAATATACAGCGCAGACTCTTTTATTTTCTAATCTATTAATAGGTATCTCATGTACCTGGCCTGGCTTTTTTGTTTTTGAGGATGTAACCTTTACAATACAACCCCATTTATGAAAAATAACATTTTTTCTCAGAAGCATGTGTTCCGACCTCACAGTGTGTCCTACTCTAAGTAGTGTCCTAAACAAAAATACAATTACAATGTATATTAAAATCCCTAACTGGTCGGACCAATCTACCTTCCTATACAACATTTCTAAATGCTTCTCTTTCAGTGGTTCTTTACTATCCACCTTACAAAAATTGGAATTTTTAATTCCTTTTACAACCATCTTTATGTTTACATCTGACCAGCCTGCGACTGGCTTGGCCTTTACATTATGATAGTAAATTACCGCCTGATAATAGTTAATAACGGAGGATGCTTTCATAAATTTAGATAAATATGAAATGTACTGACACCCCTGGCTAGAGTTACAATTATAGGGGGCCCAATCGAATTTTACACATACCTTTTTATAGCATTTCCACTGCATCCTCCGCAGTTTTTGTGTTGATTCCCCTACGGCGGATTTTTTCAACGCTATTACTCGCTTTTTCAGCTTCATTTTCTCTGCAAAATTTAAAGATGGCGTTAATACAACACAAATTTGTCCCCAGGATACATTTTTTAACTGCGTCCTCACTTTTAAAATACAACAGGCGTGACAAAGTGTCCGCTACTAAATTATTTTTTGTGTTAATGTAGTGAGGCACCAGTCTTATTTTATATATTTTGCAAATCCAAAAAATTTCCCTCAGCCAACTCATGCATGTTGGATTACAACTAATGCCCTTTCTGATCATATGGAAAACCTGTGTATTATCGGTATAAATATTGATGCTATGGCCCACAAGTTGGCTCAGCCATTCCTGCAAGCCACGCATTATTGGAAACAATTCCAACTCATTTATATTTTCCTTATTATATACAATATCAGAGGGAGCCGGTATTATATGTTTACATTCAGACTCTGGGAAACTAATGCTATTGTCCCAGCTACCTGCTCTCCAGTCACTACCCATATAAACTGCAAATCCTCTCATGGATGAGTCTGACACCATTGGGTAAGGAAATTCTTTATATTCTATTTGTTTTTTACCATTAAAATTTTCCAAAAATTTCTCCCACCAATTTAAGTCGTCCCTACAGGCTTGGCCAATTTTAATTGCCTTCAGATTATTATTTAAAAGGACTTTATATAAGTTATAAATCCTGCGACAATATATTCTTCCACCATCCACTACATGTGCGCAGTGAGACAGGAGGCCTCCCAGGCTCTCCAACTCCTTCCTACCAATGGTTGCTTTTCCACTGTATTTCCCCACTAAATTTTTTAGTTTTTCTAACTTTTCCTTTGGAAGGCGTATTTCCATTTTAATGGAATCAATTTCCAGTCCCAGATAGGTACATACCTGAGCTGGTGGGGTCACTTTTCCCCAGCTTATGTGGAAGCCTATGTATCTCAGAACCCTTATTACTACCTGTTGAGCCCAGGTCGCCTCCTCCAGGCTTGAACCAATGACAATAAAGTCATCCAAATAATTTACAGTCTGGATTCCATAAATATCTGACAAAATATGATATATAAATTCAGAAATTTCATTAAAATACATAGGTCCTAGCCTAAGACCAAATGCCAAGCGGGAATCCTGTATATATTCAGTTTTACCATTAATCTCCCATCTAATTCCCAAATATTTCTGATGGTCTGGGTAAATAGGTACTGCCCTGTAAGCTGATTTAATATCAACCACAGCCATATAGTCTCCTGGATTTAATAGGGCCACAACATTGTCCACACTTTTATATTTGAACTCCTCAATAATATTTTCACAGAAATTATTTACTGAGATTTTTTCAGGCATACTACAGTCTGTTATTGGCCTAATATTACCATCAGGTTTAGGGACTGCACCCATAGAGTGAATACATGCTGGCTTTTCTTTTACTATTTTAAGGTAACCCTCAGCCAGCTCTTTGCCAATAATTTTATCCATTTTTTTTCGATTATCACCTTCAAAAAGAGAATTGTAATTTCTGCAATCATAACCCAGACCCCCGCTTGGCACTGTGTCATCAACAATTTTGAAGCCATCTGTTATACCATCAACCATAGGTCTAAATCTATTTTTACACTCATCAGACCCCAATGACAAGAGATATTCGAATCTACAAGGCCTAAGTTGAGCCAATGCACCATTAATATAATAATCGCACGTGCACTCCCCCCGAGCCAGTTCTCGAATACATTGACAATTTGTCCACTCGGCGATTGCGCCGAGACCAGAAGATTATTTTCAAAATTTTTAATATCTCTTGAACTACCCGATGGAATTTTTTCAAACTTGGGGTAATTGTCGACAAGGACCTCCTCTCCCTCCCTATCGACCGTTAGACAAGAAGTATCGGCTAGAAATTCTATATTTTGAACAAATTTACCTTGCCGATTGACATTTTCCTCCTCCTGCTCCGACACCGCTTGTGTACTTTCGACACGGAAACCCGTGACGTCAGCGGTATCGGTGCTTTGACCCGGGCTTGACCCCGGCGATGCAAAGTACCGGCGTGTACCGATCGTACCGATATCAGAGATATTATTTGAAATACAACACGTTTTGTCCTCCCCAAAGACAGGATTAATACCTTCAACCTCTAGAACACGGGGGAAACCATCATTAGGACTAACACTTCTGGAAATACTGTATAATTCAACATTTTGAGCTAGCGAGCTCGGACACGACTGAGAAGAAACCCCTTCACCCGTGACGTCACTGTCAGATAAGTATTTAACGCCTGGAATCTTCTCAGATTTTGAAACGATATCCTATTTTTTATCGTTGTTGGCACGTCCACAGTCCTTCTTGCTGTGCCCTTTCTTGTCGCAAATTATACAAGCATGGTTCAGGTTACATTTGCCAAAGCATCCGCTGTCAGAGTTGAAGCGAAAACAAATCTTTTCGGAATAGGATCTACCATTTCCCTGGCTTTGTTTACTTTTGAAGCCCCCTCCAGATTTGCTACCGACACCTGCCTTGAACGTGTTGTCGAATGAAAAAGATGACATTATCTCCTCCTGATCGAAATTGCCAAATTCATCGTGTCCCAGCCTCCCAGCCCTCTCCCTTACTGAGATATCATATTGATTAAACGTGTCGAACGTGTACAATCGCTTAGAGGCTTTCTCTGTCAATAGTTTTACATGCTTGACAGCGGGGAGTGGATCTTTTTTATCCAAAATTAATCTCTCGATTGTTTTTAAACCAACCAGCAACACCTCCTCTACATTCTTAGGCTTATCGCCGCTTTTGCAATACAATTTCTGGGCGTATTTCTTTGTTTTACCTTTATCTTTTGTAGGCGAAGCGGACCTATCGCTGGAGTGGCTCGATTCATCGCTTGACGACTCGACGGCAGGGCTGACCGGCTTGGGCGATGCTTGCACCTTCCCCCTCTTCTTCGTCTTTGGCCTGGATTTTCTCGGAGATACTTCTGTCCAGCCATCGCTGTCATCATCAGAATCGTCTCTTGGAGGAGCCATGGCCGCCTCTTGCTTCTCCGCCAACCGGTTGACAGCGCCTACGAGTTTAGAGATGTTTTTCTCCATTACGCCCATCCTGTCGTTGAGAATTCCAGTCTCCGCAGCCTTCGGAGGCGATTGGATCGCCGCCGGGAAATTGCCCAAAGGGCTATTCCCCATCTCAATTCCACCACCAACATCGCCGAACAGGTCATCCGACCCGCCCGATGCAGAATCATCGCTCGTCTTCAGGCAATTGCATTTCTTCCCCGTCGGGGCGATGTGTCGAGTCTGACACTTTCTGCAAAAATTCTTCTTCTTGCTCATCTTTGGTAAGTCCAATTAATTATTTCTTGGAATCATGCGTAGAAAAAAATTCGTACGCCTCAATAATACGGTTTAAACCCCTTAAAACCGCTGAGAAATTCAAATAATCTCTCTTAAAATTCTGCAGCGATGGTGAATCTCTGGTGGTTAGAACGAGAATGACCAACGGTCAAGCTCGGGCGATTTATATAGTCGAGGTACAACAATCTCCGTAGCGATGGAAACGGAGGGCGATGACGTCACGCCTGCTCCGAAATAAATAAATTGCTTAGGTATCGCTATACAATTTAATATCATCTTTACTATGCCTATCTCATACCTAAAGGAATTCATATAAAAAAGAAAAATCAACATTCACATGTGTGATAAAAGATATTGCCCATTCAAAAATTGATGCTTAACCATTGGTTTCAATAGGAAAAATGACTAAAATTCATCTAGTGAAATAAATAACAATGTGTTTTTCTTGAAACCTGGACACAATATTATTATGCTATGAACACATATATTAAACACTAAAATAATAATATTCACTGTTTCTGAAAGAAGTTATCACAAGGGGCCATCCATAAAGTATGTACGCACCAAGGGGGAGAGGCGGGGTCTGGAATTTTAGAAAATTTGCGTACATGCCTGTATAAATCCAATGCGTACTTTGACCCAAGGGGGGTGGGGGGGTCTGAAATTTTTGAAAATTTGCGTACATACTTAATGGAAGGCCCCCAAGATAACTAAAAAAGAGGGTGATTTTGCTTACATAACACTTAATTACTTGAAGAAGGATCATTCAAATTAAGGGAAAATATGATTAATAGTCATTTATTGCTCTGGTAATTCTAATTAATCTTAAAATATTGTAGGAAAATATTTTTTCCTTAGTTTACCACTTTTCATCCAGGTGGCACCCTGAACAGCATTGTGTTCCTTTAAATAAATCTTAGGGGAGACACCACTCACTTGAACTATTTATCAGTTTTTTGAAAAAGGCAAATGACAGCTATAATATTCTGTCATCTCGAGTGATATTGATTGAAGGTTATATTTCACTACACATCATGGTGTACCTAAAAACTAAACCATAATTGACAAGTGTTCAGGACTCACCTACAGTATGCAGCGATTCGCTGTCGCACACCATCGTTGTAGCCCGAATCACTCAGACACTGCATAAGTCGCTCTTCAGTGCACTGCCCAACTGCTTCTCCTGTAAGATAGTTTTGGGGAATTATTGACTTCGCATACATTATGGGAAGAGGCATGCAATGTTGTTTGGGGAAATAATGGACTACATCAGGGGCGGATCCAGGAATTTTGGACAGGGGGGCACACATATTAAAAAGGGTCCCAGCTATCCCTTCAAGGTCTTGAGTTTTACATTAAAAAATCAAAATTTTGTCAAGAAAATGGGCCCCCCCTCTGAACCCGTCCCTTTATACAAAAACTTTGGATCACATACCTGACCCTACTTAAACCTTCCTGAAGTATGCTACCATGTATAAAGCTCCTTTCGTAAGACAGTATTTGGATTTTCTAGGCTTTGTGTCCATATAGATGAGGTCTTACATGATTGTCTTGAGAAATGTCAGGTACTCACTATTAAGACATCTGCCAGTAGAACACTACCCAATTACTCTTCTTGTGAGGAAGTATTGGACACTTGGTCACTGTGTAATCACTATAGGCCATTTATGTGAACCTGTATTTTTCTAGCCCAACATATACCTCTTGCAAGCAGTCATTTATATTTTTCTCATTTGTACAAATCATTGCCATTCCTGATGCAATTTCCCTGCACAGTATGAACTCTTACTTCATGACAATTTCTTATAGATAGTTCTCATAGAGCCTCCTCACTCTAAGGGCTATCTAGAGGTTTCACAACATTATGCAGGAATATCCTTTAAAATTCTTACAATTCAAGGGTTTCTGACCCCCCCCCCCCCTCACTTTTATTTGGGACTTAAACTTGACAAAAGTCACACGTGTACATGTAAATGCTCAATGTTTTAGTACTTAGTCTAAATGCAAACTATCACTTTCTGAAATTCTTTATTGGTCCCTTCTTTCCATAAATAATGGATGTTGAAATTTAAGATGGTAACCAATGGAAACAAATGTAATTTGTGAATTAACAGACCTTTGATGGAAAGAAATTATATAGATTGTACTCACCAATCAAAAGTCCAGAGAGAACAATTATTAAGAAGAGAAATATTCGAACATCAGCCATTTGTAAACTGAAATGAAAAAACAGAAAAAATAATGGTCTGATTGTTTTATTACTTGCCAAAAAAGAGATATGTGAAATTTGTTGTAAATAAGTACATATTTTATGTTGTAAAGGGGTTTCTACTTCAGAAACAATTTTCTCTCTCTAAAACCGAGGGAAACACACATCTGTGTGTGATGTCACATAATAATAAAAAAATATTAAGTTTACATTATGAAATTACTATACATTGGAGGTGCAGATGCCTGGCATACCTCCATTCTTTTTATAATCTAAAATGTTCTCAGGATTCAGTTCTCTTTTAAAACCAATAGTCAGGTGATCGCCGATATAGCAGCCAGCTTCCTTCTTGTCAAAGCCGATGATATAAACAATTTTCCCATCCCTTGTGTTTTACAACTGTCTCCAGAGGATTTTGAAAATATTCTACTGTAAATGTTAATGTTAGCGTTAACTGGGATTGGTTTATTGTAAGTGTCATTGTTATTTTGCTAAAAGCCCTTCGAGGCCTTCCACAAAAAAAACTTATGCACAATGGAAGATCTTATGCACATCGTAGGAAGTGGTGAATCAATCAAAGATTTAGGAAACAATCAGACCCCTAATCCACCCTTGGGCCCAAGTGCACATTGCATTTATACAGGAAAGTACACACATTTACATATCTCTCAGACCTCCCTCACCCCACCTTGGTGTGTACATACTTATAATAGGGAGGTTTAGATATTCACTCGCTTCAAAGTAAATTTAACACGTGATATCATCAGTTTCTAACATTTATTTAATAAAATCGACCTAGATTTGCTCTACGTGTCATGTTCATGTTGACATCAGTGTTTGAGGCTAACGCCTGCCCGTTGGCCAATGGCTGACGATTTTATATCAGGGCCGACAAAAACTGGGGAAAACAAGGGTGAATTTTCGGCCGTCATTTCTGCTATTTTCAACCGTTATTGCTGCTTTTTTTGGGGCCATCATTGCTGCTACTTTCGGCCGTCATTGCTGCTATTTTCGGCTGTCATTGTTGCTATTTTCGGCCATAATTTCGCAACTTTGCAGCCCCACTTCCACACTACCCGTAGCATCTGATTCCTTCACGGTAGGCCAACTGGTGGGGAAAGGAGCTCTTTAGTACAGTTTGCCCCACTTCTTCAACTTTTTTTCTGGACCGACTTATAGTGTTCAGGGCCGACAACTTTTTGACACTATGGGCCTTGATGGCCGACCACCAAAAAAGTAAGTCTCTGACACTGGACATCGGCAAATACCTAAACCTACCTAATGGCAGGCCCCTTATGCAAATAGTGACCTCATAAAAAGTGTGTGGATTTACTCCCTGCTGTGTGTCACCAGGCCAGGGTTTACGTAGGAGAAAAACCTCCCTAGAATTTAGCTCACACCGAGTGGACAGTTTTTACTACACACACAGATCTCAATCTTTCCAATCCATTCACAGAACTTTGGAGCTCTATATGAGAGATCCTTGAAAGTATTATTCTCTTAGCCAAAGGCGCTGTTGTGGTTAGATAATTTGAATGTCAAATATCCCAGGCAAATACCATGATGTTACTCCCAAAGCAGCAAAGTAGTTTACTTATTGTAAGAATTATTGAAACATCTTTTAACATTTTGCATATTGGCTAATCACTCACACTTAATACGTTCATGTGCATGCATGCTACCTCTACCCCTCTTTGTTTAGGTCTTTAGATTCACATTTGAAGTCATCCATCTTCATTCTTTCATGTTTTTCATTGCAAATATATATAGATGTTTATGTTAAATTCACAGTTGTGTTTATCATACATATTTTTATTGTCAACATTTCCTTTATTTAGTTAAAATCTTTAGAAAAAAAACAACATATTTCAATCTAACACCTTTCTAAATCTTTTCTTTGTTTTCAGGGTCTAAGGCCTAGCCAATTTAGCCACTTTGCCACTTCGACGCTTCTATAGCAAATCGTACTCTCTTAGACTATTTCCCTGGAGTCGAGGTGCAAGTGCCGCAGAGTGCCCATTTAGCTTCAGGGCAAAGTGAACCAAACCACATACATAATTATACCTTTAGCTATTTTGGCACCAGTATATGTAGACAAGCCAGATGCATATGTAAACTAATAAAGTGCATCCATAAACTTATTGGATGCATTCATAGACTAATATGCCATTCACTGATACACATTCAAGAATCCATTAAATTTCAGACAGAACAGTGGAAGGGCAGTGATGCACTTTGATGTGCTTTAAAGTGCATCATCAACTGTCTAAAAGAGGCAGGTGTGATACAGAGTGCTGCATCCCTCACTGACTCATTGTCCCTAGGCCTGTCAGGTACACTGATCCACAAACTGACCGGTAACGGTCCTTATCTCCCCTTTCTCCTATTACTTATGCTACATGTAAGCTTTAACATAGATTGATACATTTATCATACACAAAATCCTATCTTACCTTTCCGTAAACAATCCTGTGGTGGTAGTGAGAGCAGAGCGTAAGGAATAAAGGCGAATACATACATTTGCACCTGTATAGACGCAGGGAGCACAGATCTAGGTCATGTTTAAGTTCAGACATACACAACTGGGTCAGACATGTTATTGTCATGTTCACCGAACCGTGACCGTTATGGCTCTTTTTTATAGACTGTGTGCCAGTTCCCTTTTGCTGCGGGCCGGTTCCTGACATCTGCCCCATGCTACAGCATTGGAGGTGGTGGGAAAATTTCTCCTAAATTAATTCTGATTTTCTAATATTTCATAGATGAAGGCCATAGCTAACCAAAACTGTCAACATTTTTTCTAGGAAATCATGATAAGAGGTACAGGGACAGAGACTTATTCTTAGGCACTGTGCCTACGGACCGGAACTACAAAATTTGCTATCTAATCCGCGCGTTTGATTGAGGTGGACGCGCAACGGGCACGGGGTTTATATTTCTTGTAAACATTTTTCGCCAGAGAATATCAAAGGACAGGAGTTGCAGAAACCCAAACGGATCTTGATAGTTCAATGTATCTCTAATCTACCCAGGTGAATATAGCAGTGCACACCTAAATAATATATCACATATTTTTTCTCTCTATTGATTGGTATATTTTGTTTGCAATAATAGTTTTTGAAAAGGTGGTGGCACGCTAATACAAAGGTCTCCCCCTTTCCCCCCAGAATGTTACATTAAAGGGAAGGGCCAGTGAATACAAAATAATACATTTTTATGATTCTCACTATCCAGGGAGCTTTCATGCCAAGTTTTACATCAGTACCTACAATACTTTTTAACTGTAAGGGACTGGCTCCTGCCTGCACCTGGATCATCTTGAACAGCACATCTACCTGTTTGTGACATCACAGACAGAAGGGGAATAGATTTTAAATTTTAAATTTCAAATTGAAAATAAGGAATTTTGTGTGTGACGTCACACATAGACTTGTGTTTTCCCCAGGATCACAAGAAAACAATTTTTCTTTGAAATTGAACATGTTTTTCACATAAAGTGGTCAGTCAATAGTATTGAAAATTGGCATACTCCTAAATTAGTATTGCATTTACCATACAAAGTGTAAAATAATCAGAATTGAAATTTCACTGGCCCTTGTCTTCAAAAAAGTCTTAATTTGGCCAAAAAAGGGGTGGGGTTGCATGGCTCCGCGCTGCCCTCTTAATCTGCCACTGAAATTTTGAAAAATGTTCACAAAACTGCTATTCTTTTTCGCTTTAATTTTTTGAACAGAGGTTTTATCCTTACTTGTTAGTCATGAATAAAAAATATTTGTGGTGAACGGTGTCTAAGAATTGTGATTTAGGTCTATGCATTGATAAAACACCAAGAAACTGAAAACATTTGTACTATTTGTTTACCCTTTTATGTTTTTTTTAACAAACAAAAGTAGAGACCTATGTAACAAATCTGAGACATATTTCACTACATATCAATCATTTCTGTGTGTTTCCAAAAAAGTAATCAAGAATTCAAAATCATTTAGTGACATCAATGTTAAAGAGATTTAAGTAAAAAAACTTTCCTTCAATTACCTTCCTCCCCAGGCTTTACCTATTTTTCTTTATTTTTACATTCTTGTTTGTGACCTGATCTGGCGAAAAGTCTCACCAAATGACTCTTTTGGCATTTTCTTATTATTTAATATTGGGACCATAATTTCCCTATATTACAAAAAGATATACCATATAAAACTTTGTTTGTTTCATCCATATGAGAGTGAGAGTATTTAAACAGCTGATTCCTTTCTCATACATTTATTTAATGTCAACATTTCCTTTATTTGGTTAAAATCTTTTAAAACTCTTTAATAAATATATTTCATTTCTGTGTGTTTCCAAAAAAGTAATCAAGAATTCAAAATCATTTAGTGACATCATTGTTAAAGAGATTTAAGTAAAAAACTTTCCTTCAATTACCTTCCTCCCCAGGCTTTACCTATTTTTCTTTATTTTTACATTCATATTTGTGACCTGATCTGGCAAAATGAGTCTCAAGTCTCACAAACTGACTCATTTGGCATTTTCTTATTCTTTAATATCAGGACTATAATTTCCCTATAGACCCCAGAGATGGACAGCCAAGTCAGGAAAGCATTAATGGCTCTCTTACTAATCCTTTTATCATAACGTACCAAAAATCATGTTAAAACTCAGATTTTTCTCTATCTATTGATATATTCAAAGTTAGGATGTTTTTGGACTTCCAGATTTTATCAAACAAAAACTGATTTCTTTACTTTTATTTTTCAAACAGCGATATCTTGGTTGATATTAGACTGGCATGTACAATATTTTACACACATATTCAGGGCATTCATATGCAGGGAACCTTTGCCTATATCAACATTCTGAGATGCGGTTCCCTCCTTGTACATGACAAAAAGATATACCATGGCATTCACAGTCCCATCTCCAGGGTCTATCCTTAAACCACATACCTACAAGGTGACTTTTTGGTGAATTGTCGTTGGTGTTGATGCTGGCGTTGGCGTTGACGTCGGCTGTCAGCATTGGGTGGTGGTAGATCGCTTAGTGGGTTTGGCACTTAAAGGGTTCCTTGCACATAAATTTGCAAAAAGAATATTTGTTAATTTCTCTTGGGTATTCTGAAAATGTATCAAAAGATAAATTCGGAAAATGTGGAAGTATTGGTGAATCATAAAGGAAAGAAAATATAATTGGGGAATTCCCTAACTTCTAGGCTTTTTAGTAGTACTCCCCTTGCTACGTCATTATTATGGGAATTCCCCTAATAAATAACTTGGGAATTCCATGTTTATAAATGATCACAGATTAGTCAATGTTATAATCAATGAAAGCCTATAAAGTGCCAAATATACATTTTTAGTTTCAATGTAAATATTCCCTCCTATTTATATTTTTAGATTGGAGAATCCCTTGATGGATAAATGGGGTTCCCCAATCCCCAATGTGACGTCATTAATTGAGGATCTCCCTAAAAAAAAGAGATGAAATGCAAGAATTTGCCTTACATTTCTGTCAGATTAATAGTACTAGATGTGAATGCCATAGGGCATTAATTTCACTCAAAAACCACACCCTTATACTTATGTGCAAGGTTTCCTTTAAGTGTATGGAAATGACCCCAAAATCATCCTTCTGCTTCGGTGATTTAAAACAAAACCCTCCACAGATGCCAATTTTTATCATTAACTTAAGAAGTTTTGGTATTGCTGGAAAGTGCGGGACATCATTGAGCCAATGGTAGAGATAAATTTCAAATTTCTATGGAGATGGGCCAATTAGAAGGCGAATTAATTCTGATTTTCTAATATTTCATAGATGAAGGCCATAGCTAACCAAAACTGTCAACATCTTTTCTAGGAAATCATGATAAGAGGTACAGGGAGACAGAGACTAATTCTTAAGCACTGTGCCTACAGACTGGAACTTCGAAATTCGCTATCTAATCCGCGTGTTTGTTTGAGGTGGACCACGGCTGGCACGGGGTCTATAATTCTTGTAAATATTTTTTGCCAGAGAATATAAATTTGCAAAAGGACTATTTGTTATTGGATTAATTTCAGTATTCTAAAAATATACCAAAAGAAAAATTCGGAAATTGTCGAAGTATAGGTGAATCATAAAGGAAAGAAAATAGAATTGGGGAATTCCCTAACTTCTAGGCTTTTTAGTACTCCCCTTGCTACGTCATTATTATGGGAATTCCAATGGTAGAGCTCAATTTCAAATTTCTATGGGGATGGGCCAATTAGAAGGCGAACTCTGAATGCTGTTGCCCTAAACAAAGGTTGCCAAGGACGTCACATGGTGCAATCTGAGCACTCTGGCAGATGCGCACATGTTTACAAAGGTCTGATCGGCAGAAGCAGGTGCCTGTTCAATGAGGCCTGGTGTGGTAATGATTTTCAGCTGGTAAAGCATCTAGACAAGTGGAACTGGTTCCAGTATTAAATGTTTATTACCTAGAAATCTCAATAGATATAAAATCCATCCAATACAATAGCAAGATATTACAATAGTGGAAGTACGGTACATCTTTTCTTCCTTTTAAAGTAAGTTGATCTTTCAGCATTATATATATATATATATATATATATATATATATATATATATATATACAATTTTTATTGTATTTTTGACACATTCTTTAAAATTCAGTTCTTTGTCAATCAGGAATGAAAAAGGTATTTATACTTATCAACACTCTCAATATAATTCTTCCCAATATTTAGGTTCCTCGGCAGATAGAGTTTCTTATTACTCAGGAAATGTACCATTTTAGTTTTTTTTATGATTAATAGTTAGATTCCATTCCATAATTTTGATCACATCATGTTCTAATGATTATGTTCTACAGTTATTATCAACTGAGGAACCTCTCGTATAGATCACTATATCGTGGGCATATAGTAACATCTTTGACTTGATGTCTATTTCAGCTATGTCATCAACAAAAATCACGAAGAATCTTGGACCACATACAGATCATTGTGGGACTCAAAACATTATGTCAGCTGTCTCTGACCTCAAACCATTTACCTGTGTAATTTGTTGCCTATTTCTTAAATAGTTTTTAAATCAATTTATTGTTTTCATCGAAAAATTGAAGATAGTTTTCTAAATAAAATTCCGTGTGTGATTGAGTCCATTCTATGAGAGTGATTTCTCTTGAGTAAATAATCGTTATCAGAAATAATCTATGTGTACATACAGTAAAGACATGGGCCTTCAGAGGTGAATAGAATGTAACTCTCCCCATCCTACCTCTATTTCTGGACACTAAAAAATTGTTGTTTTTCTCTTTAAAGGAGCAGAAGTATCCTCCAGTTGTTCAGTGAATGTCACTTGCGCCCGTGTCATCTGGTATGTAGAAAGATTTAACGTACGGAAAGCCTGTACATGTACATAAAGCTCCTCATTTCGAAAAGTAAATAGTTCTGGCAAGCCCTAAAAGCTAAAATCCAGTCAGAGATTGGACCGCCATGGCAAGTGTAATAGATCTAATATAGCAGAGACGCCATTGGAGGAAATTGAAGCAACCATCTCAGTCCAATCGGTCCACGTATGGTGAGTGGAACAAGATGGAGATTGTATATGGCTTATGTAGCAGATCCCCAGTCAGCATCTCGGGCCTGAAAGTGAAGAAACCGCCAGACAAGCTTGATTAGACATATTCGATCAGTACATGCAGAACGCGTCAACCCATTAAATTCAATGTATCTTTTTGATCAAGAAGAAGCTTCCAAAAGCTCACCCATTTCAAATTTAGACTTATACAAAGAATTATATTTCATAGTGTTTCCATGTCCTTAAACGGATCCTAGCACATAATCAAAATATCATCATTTGTAATGGAACTGGTTTAGCAGGATATTTAACCCATGTTGTGAAAATAGTAAAGACGTTTTAAGAAAAATCTACGGGTTTAGATCTTTTTTTGTAATTTTCAATGGGAATTCCAAATTATGTGATGTCATACAGACAGTTATTGGGAAACCCTATATTACCGTTAAAGAGAATCCCCATCCCTATAGAATTTGTGGGGAGGAATATGCACAGTAACATGAGTTTTTTGCCCTTTGAAGCCAATCATTAATTGTAAATCATTCCCATCTTCAAATATTCGTTAATCTAGAATTCTAAAATACCTGAAGAGGGATATCCTATAGCTGTGGTGTAGCAAGGGAAGTACTCAAAAGCTGAGAATACAGAGGATACCAAAAATTACTTTCCCTTCGAAAATAATTCACTAATAACTTCTTTCCCATTTTCTCTTTTGAACCATAATTTAGGACATCCAAATCTAAACACACAAAAAATAGCAACTTGTAAATTTATATGCAAGGAACCCTTTAATATATAATTATTTCTGCAAAATAATCAATATATTCACCTCTTGAATGGATCCTGGGGGCGGTGAGGGCGGGGGACCAACGAGGGCGGTGGGCCGGGTGCGGTGGAAGGCATGTACAGGGAGTGCTGGCTGAAATAAATCATATATTCCTATCATATATAGAGAGGGGCCAGTGAAATTACTAAATTGTTAAATTCTCATATCATGCCTAAGTATAGTTCCCAAGTACAAATATATGACATTTTTATAACTCTGAAGTGATTCCTTATAATAGAAAATCGTATCCCTATATCGGACCATACATTGAAGCCCCTGCCCACCTGGACAAGGACGTCTGTATGTGACGTCATCAAAAAATCCATTATATATAAATATCAAAATTACAAATTCTATAATAAAATATATTTTTGATTTTTTTCTTTGATAAATAATTTGATTTGGTAATTTTAAAGACTTTAGGCTCATAAGGAACACTTAGATACGTTTAATTATGTTTTTTTTCAGTTTTATAATTTTTCAACTGTTCTGCTTGTGACGTCACATAAAGATAAATGGTCTGTGCAGGCAGTCTCAGATGCAGGCAGAGAAGCTCATGTTGATACAAAGAAATGTGTATAAAATAAAAACTATTAGGGATAAAAGTACAAAATTTGGTATGGTTATTCCCTGGATGGTAGGGATTACGGCAGTATAGTTATTCATAGTCACTGGCCCCGCCCTTTAACAGTTAAAAAATTTAGGACTTCATAAATAATTAATGTACCTGAGATATATTCAAATTGAACTACCGTGCAAGATTCTTGAAGACAATTTTCTTTTAAAGAAAAATCCATGTATACCTCGGGGTCTTCAGCCCGAGAGGCGGCGGCAGTGGCTGGGTAGCGGGTCGCAGTGCCAGACTGCGTTAAACTAAAACAAAACTAACAAGTTATTAAAGGGAACTCAAAATAATAAGAAAGCCTATTGATGGCTATAGGCAGTATCAAGGTGGGACAACCTTAGGACCGACATCCTCACGGGGGGGCCTTGTCTGCCAGCGGCAGCACTGCAGAGGGAACATAGGTACGCATAAAATTGATAGAGGGTTTGTATAAAGGGATCCAGCAGAACCTGAAAAGGGGTGAGCGAGAAATGGTTTGGACTGGGTGGATATATCTTACTCTATTTAGTGGTGACATCTGGTGACCATACATTGAACTATCAAAAACTTGGCAACCATGGGACTTACATAGGTGGACTAGCGATAGGGAAGCCTATAGGTCTAAGCAAGGTAGATTCATGGATTGTTTTTTGGTAGGTTGTACTCAATGTGATTGAACTGTTCACATCTGACTGCGTATATCTCCTACCTGTTTAAACTTCAATAACTTGAAACCTCTGCAAAGTGAGTGTCATGCGTTTGGATTTGAGTGACCTGAGTGGAGACATACCTCTACCCTTGGCTAGCAATAATGGAAGAAGATTCAATTGCAAAGACTCGCAGTACAAAAACAAATAGCCTTTGTTGGTTCCCCATTCATATAACAATAATATATAAACACTATTGTTCAATATTTAGACCTAGGAATAATAATGATAGTAAAGTTTGAACAAATAAAAAAAATACATACCTGTCGAGGCGAGTGGAGCAGACCATGCTTCGGGTGGTCAGGGCAGGCGTTGGAGGGGCCTTTCTTTTGGAGGGGCAGTGGGGCATCAGGGCGTCGGGGCATCAGGGTGTCGGGGCATCCGAGACGTTGGGGCATCGGGGCAAAAAGACACAAACATTTCCCAAATATTCAATATTATCACAAATATTCTGGATTGCACTTAGTAAATATAAATGGGGATATTTTCAACATGTTTGATTAACAGAAAAAAAAAAAAGAATAGGAAGGGCAGTTGAGCAAGGTAGGGATAGTCTGGACCTTGGTATCTCCATTCCTTATTCAAATGCCCCATCCTCTGTTAGGTCAATAGTGGGTGGGGATGGTGGGCGGTTGAGGCCGGCAGTAGGCTGACATCAATGAAGTGCGGGGGGATGGCGGGGTGGAGAAAGATTGGCTGAAATAAATCATAATTATATCCCTTAATAGCAGTTCAAAAATTCTGGAAATATTAATGATACATAATGAAAAACATTAGTTTTTAAAAGAAAAATCGATGTTTAACTCAACTCGCTCAAGGTCCGCAGGCTGGCTGGTGGCGGCTTTGGGCAGGGGCCCGGTGGCGGTCTGTATAGGGAGTTTGGGCTGAAATAAATGATAAAATTTTCATATCGATGGCAAATCTTTAGTACTGCCTCAAAAACTTTGAAATTCACACAAAAATATCTTTAAAAACTATAGAAAATGATAACTGTGCCAGATATTTTTTTTGATTTTTTTGTTTTTAACCGAAATCCATATTTTCCTCCAGGTTTTCATCCCAGGAGGCAGCAGTGGCTGCATCAGGCCAGGCTTGGGGTAGGCAGCTGGCAGTTGTCCATATGGGGAGTTGGGGCTGGAAAGTATCATATTTCCCTAATCAGCAGTTCAAAAATTCTGAAATTCATACATGATATACCTGAGATATTATAAGAAAGGTCTACCATGGCAGATATTACCTCAAGGTCCTCAGGCCGGCCTGTGGCAGTGGAGCGCCAGGGCAGCCAGGAGTAGGGGGCAGACGGTTGGCAGCAGTCCATACAGGCTGCAAAAAATCATTCATTTTTGAAAAAAAAGTTCAAATCAATGGCAAATCTTTGATTATGCTTCAAAAATTCTGAAACTCACACAAAGTAATGTTTAGACACTATAGACAATTATAGTTGTGCTAGGTTTTTTTATTTTCTTTAAAATAAAAAATGTTTACCTGAGGGTCCTCAGTCATAGGTTTGTGTAGGTTACCAGGGCGTCCAGGCTTCAAAGGGGGTATAGATGGGGGGTTCCATGTCTTGTGTCGAATTTAAAATCTTAGTCGCCCAAGTGGGGACGCAGCTTTACACAGTTCCGCCACTTAGGCACACATAGAGACCTCTCTGGGGACTACACCAACTGCACTAATGTCTTGTGGGACGCTCTTGAGAGAATTAACTTACTTGCGAAAATGACGGCACATCCCCATATATGGTAAACTGTGTTAGTGTGTATTAATTTGGTGCACCACCATGCATGCGCGAAAATGCGATGTGAGTGAAATTGATAGATATTATAGAACAAACAGAAATAACTATCAATTGCGTGAAATTATGAATCGGCAGAAATTTTACTCATGGCTTGGTGCTAAAAAAATTAGCAACCTTAGCAGTGTGAAAATATACACGTTACAGTATAACAAAAGGAATCAGCCTTGCCCAAACGGAATGGCACTCGTTTATTTATTATTACCCTACATAAAACGGCACGAAAATGATTTTTGCTTCCATCTGCCGCAATACAGATTTGGCGAGTATGTTCTGTCAACGGCGTCCCAAATGGCCAATGGCCGACAGATATTCGTGAGGAAACCGAACCGTCACTTTGACGTGCATCATTGCATTGACGAGTGTCGCTCGGGTGTCGCTGGATTACCTTGGTGCTTGGCAACAGTCGCATTGTCACTCTCCGAGCAGGAAACAATACCAAGACTATACACCATTGCTGTTTTCTGCTTGGAGAGTGCAGACGGGTGGCGCTAGATCTCAGTGGTGGTCCCATTGCTGTGTTTCATACTTATACTGAGTTACAGTGGCGGACCAAAGGGAAATTGGTTGGTTGGTTATTGGGGTTTTACACCGTATCGACAGCTATGGTCATATCACGGTGAGAACAAGGTCTTGACAATTCTGTCTTTTTGATGATCGTATCTATGAAATGATCGTATCTATGAGAAGGTAGAGACCATCAGGGGCGGACCTAGGAATTTGTAGAGGGGGGGGGGCCCAAAAACATGAATGTACAGGGGGGTGGGCCCCCCATCAAACATGATTTAACAGGGCAAGGGGGGGGGGGGGGCAAGGCCCGTCCGGCCCCCCCCCCCCTGGATCCGCCCCTGACCATACCCCTACACTTTAACCGAGGTAGGTGTTCTTTAATGTGCAGGGTCCCATAGGCAGGGCCCCACACACAACAGCCGATGGTCCTCTAGGGGACCTTTGATAACCCAGTTGTTGCCACTGGGAGAAACACAGAGGGGTGTAGCAGCCCTGCCTGGCCCAGCCGGGAATCGAACCCCAAAGGGAGAACATTTTGGCATCTTGAAATAGAAAGATCTGTGTAAATCTGCCTGGTGTCATGTTTAGGGGGAGTCAGAATTCCCCCCCCCCCCCCCCCACTCCATAGCACTGGCTCTGGGGGCCAACCATAAATGACGTGATGCTATTTTTGACCATTTTTGACTCCCCCCCTTCGTCATGCTTTTACTATAGAAATGCATAGGGGCCTGGAATTCATAAATGATATACCTGAGAAATTATAGAAAAGGTTTACCAAGGCAGATTTTTGATTAAAAAAAATGTTCTGGAAATTATTTGATTTTTACCTCAAGGTCCTCAGACTGTTCCGTGGTGGCGACAATCTGTGGGTTGCCGTGGGCATGGGCAGGGCAGCGGGCAGTGGTCTCTTAGGGCTGGAACAAATCATTCAGTTTTGAAAAATAAAGTTCAAATCAATGGCAAATCTAATTATGCTTCAAAAATTCTGAAACTCACACAAAGTAATATTTAGACACTATAGAAAATTATAACTGTGCCAGATTTTTTAATTTCTTTTTCTTTTTTTAATTTTGTTTTTACCTCAGGGTCCTCAGCCTAGGTGTGGGCTGGGGTCATAGGTCTGCGTGGGGTACCAGGGCGTCCAGGCTTCAAAAAGCAAGCTAATGATAATTCTGAAATACTTAATATCAATATTTATTGAAAAATTATGAAAATTGAAATGGAAACACTATACTTTGCATTATTATCATTAAGTAAGGATGCCCATATTTTATAACTTTATACTTACAGGAGCTTGTGGCAGGTCCTCACCAGCCATAATGTGACACATCATCGGCTGTTGGCCAATGCTGGGGGTGGAGTAATGTTTCAGTGACTCGGTGGACTTGTGCCCGCTGTGGCTAGCTACCATACCATGTCACAATCCAGCATGGAGTAACCTACTGTCTGGCCCACATGGTTGGATAAGGGGCGATCGATGCACGTCCAGTTGTCCACCAGCTTCAGGATTTCAACAAGCTTGTTGTGCCCCATGTCCTTGGAGACAAACCTGGCCTCGTTGATGGACGTAAGATCTCTTCTCCTTTGACAGCAACCGTGTAGTTGGGGGCTCCCCACTTTTAACACTGCACTCTGCCTAGTGGCTCACATGATGGGTCAGTTGTGGTCATGTGTGTGGTCATCAATATTCATGTCGAGTCCAACAGCTTTTGGGGTCGGTAAGGGCTGTTGGACATGGAACATGAGGTTCGCCGGGTGGGTGGTGTTGGTGGCAGGGGCCACACTATCCACTCTTTGAGAAATAATGGTGGCAGGGGCCACTCTGCTACTCTATGAGGAGTTTGGTTTAACTCTCAGAATCTTTTAAACATGTATGTTTTGCAATAGAATGACCACCATTATAATTCATTGACAGAGGCCCGTCCCACATGGTCTGGGCTCTGGCGCTAGATATGGTTTACAACCAAAAGCTAGTCCCAAAGTGTCCTACGTAGTCCACTCATGAGGGAGTCTCAGTAGACTCCACTAGCTGTTATCTAGTAATTTGACCAGCAAAATTAATTTGCTACCCCTGTTCGTCTAATGCCCTGTTTCTACCAAAAAGGCGAGATAAATTTGAACGATTTTGTCAACAGATTGATACAGATGACTTTACTGTTAGGAAAAATTGTTCATCAACATCTGTACAATTGGACGACATATACAAGTTTTTTTTTTCTCTCATGATTATTTTATTTGTTTAAATGTTTGTTATTTACTCAATCGTCCAAAGATTTCCTGTTTCCACCAAAAGATGAATCCTAAATTTTTGTAGAAAGGTTGGCTGATATGCCAAAATCGTCCAAAATTATTTAACATGTCAAATAATTTGGCTGTCGTCCGTGGGGCATTTTGGACGTCCGAGGGGGTAAAAAATTGTCCATTGGGATCGGTTGTTTGAACGCTTTTTTGTTTCAACTGAAAGATTTTTTGGACAATTCTAAAATTGGGACTATTTCAGGGTATTTTTGAAATCATTCATAGAAAAATCAGTTGGTGGAAACAGGGCGTTACACAGTCCAAACTATTGATAGTGGGGTTATCAGGTGGTGTGCACAGTTTTGGTAAACACCTATTCAGGCCGTATGTAAGGTTGAATATACACAGTGTCCACACAATATCATTGATTGGAAGTGTGACAAGCAAGCATTCTTCAGGCATATGGTTCAACATAATAAGCTGATTGACAAAGGGTCCAGATGTGGAAGTGTGTGTTAGTATTTCTAGGCAGTGTGACGTTGTTCCATCCTTGTCAACATAGAATCTCGGAATTGGGTGACTGGATGAGTCATTCGTTTAGACAAAATGAGAGCGATTTGGTGTCAGACAGCAAATAGCTAGTATCAATGGCATTAATGCCCACAGAGATCTGGCTATGTAGCCTATGTATCCACTTCAATTCCGCATTTAGTTCACAGCTAAGAGACAGAATCCTGTCCGGTGCCAAATTAGAGAATTAGAGAATGTAGATCTCCATGTCTCCTAGGCCGTCATGTCCTGGTGAATTGAAATGGGGGTCTCTGGTGATTCAGTAGAAGTGGGCTTTAAACCTAGTCTTCAGGTGAGTCAGGCCCACATAGTGCTTACCGCATTTTTTGCTCTTAATGGCATAGATCAGGTTGTTACTATTACAGTTGACATTCTTGTGTAGTAAACCCTTTTTGTAATGTGCGATTTGATCATGTCACTTCTGTTCCTTAAATTTTTTGGAGGAGGCCCCCTCAGACATCCCTTTCCAAACATTTTGTTTGCACATAGACTGAAACTGCTTGATTTTGTTATGTGGTTAATAAAAACTTTTAGTTTTTGTTAGCATCCTGAAATTTCTGATATGTAAGTATGTTTAGTTTCATTAAACTACATATTAAGGGAGGTGGGTAGGGAATAAGGGTGTCCTGATTTTCAGGTGTTTAGGCTTGGCAGGCCTGGTTCAAGGGATAACGGAATGGAGGGGCCAGCTAGGTATGACTGGAGGTTTAGTGTAGCTGGAAGACATGAGGGGATGGAGGGGACAGCTAAAGCACAGATTATGTAAGACTGCATATTTGAACATAAGACGTAAAATACATATACAACATTTTACGTATAAACAAAGAGGTAACTATGAAATTATTAATGTCAGACAGGTACATATCACAGCACATGATGCTGTGCTATTTACTACTATAAAGCCGAACAACGAAAAATATAAAATGAATTTATTATATATGGGTGCACTGGTATGGAATGAATTGACTGTTGACGAAAGGAACACTGAAACTTATACTAAATTTAAATATCAACAAAAGCAAAAGATGCTAAGATTGATCTGATTCGATTCATGTTGTATATGGAATTTTAAAGTTTATAATGTTAATATTTCTTACATCTTATCTAATGTTATCTTAATGCTCATATACAAGCATTATTTTATCATTAACATTATATGAATACTTTGTTATTCAATTTGATATTGTGAAAGATTCATTCTTCAGCATGTTCTGTCATTTTCTTGTATCTATGATTGATATTTATATATGGACTCTTCCCCCCACCTCACTATATGATGCATCTATAATAACTACATTATTAAAAACCTGTTAAGAAATTGGCTTAACAGAATGTGTGAATACATTGAAATATGATTTATCTTTCTACATATATT
Source organism: Lepidonotus clava (assembly GCA_936440205.1). Lineage (NCBI taxonomy): Eukaryota > Metazoa > Annelida > Polychaeta > Phyllodocida > Polynoidae > Lepidonotus > Lepidonotus clava. The sequence continues at coordinate 49,084,586 of OW387137.1, forward strand.
AATCAATTTTCATTAATTTGATGTGTAATTTAATGGAGTTTGTGTATTTGAATTCTACTTGAAGGAATATATATACGAATTATACTTGCTGGATCTAGATGTAAACTAGCAAATTGATGCTAATTCTATGTATCCAGGATAAATAAATGAATTAAAAAAAAAAGAAGCCCCATACCCATTAGGCAATTTTACCAGCGATAGACAACTGGAAATGGACATAACCGTCCAATTCTTATGATCCCCTATTAGTATAGTATGTTGAGATGTACAGGTTGATCTGAGTCTGCGCTAAAATCGACCGATTTTTGGGGTATAATTGGCCAATTTTGGCGCCAATCAATCAGCTGATGCCCTAAAAATAGCCTAGTGGGAATGGGGATTAAGTGCAAGTTAGGATGTTAAGAGCCCAGAAGTGGTAAGGTGGTAGAGGGACCACCTAGGTAAGATTGAAGTGTTTAAGTGCTTGGAAGGGGTAAAAATAAGGGAGGGGCCAGCTAGGCACAATTGGAGGTGTAGAAAGTCTTGAAGGGTTAAGGGGAGGGAGGGGCCAGCTAGTAGTTGGTCATCTATAGCATCCTGCCATGACAACAATAATTCCAGGGGGAAACCAATAGTATTTAGATAACTGTCAATGCAATAAGCCCACCCCTTGTTGGACAAGGGTTGGACAAAATGACTGTTTACACCATCCTTGTATTCAAGCGTTGGGGTTACTTAAATAAGCAAGAATTATGTTTTTCTATATCTTCAGGGACTGCTGTAACATTATGATTACTTAGGTTTCATAAGTTGAGAGATTTGTAGGTTTGACAGCCAATTAAATGCTGTATTTCAGGGCAAAATAGGGTTGGACATTACAGGCTAGGCTGACCGACTTTAACATCGGTACCTATGGGAAAAAAGCCAAAATATAAAGCTACATTTGACCAAATTTAGGAGTAATCTGTCACCCTAATTGCTTTGGCTAATTTTGTATTATACAACTGTCTTCAGGAAATAAGCATGGAGGCAATTTTGAAAATATTTCATAGTAAACCTTAGCGTTGGTGTAAACTGGGATGGGCTTATTTTACCGCTAGGAGAGTCAAATGGGGAATTACCTGCTGAGGAACACACGTTCGTCCCCTCTCGTGAGTGGCAGACTTCGCCATTCTCGCAAGGACTTGGGTAGCAGTAGTTGTTGAGTGGAGCTATCATACAAAAAGAAGGAGAAGCGAACACTGTGTTGAATTCATTTACCATGTGCTTACATTCTACATCTCAATATTTTGTATCAAAGACTCAATTTACTAATAATATTGCAATGAAAGAATTACATATTTTTCTTTTCAAAGAAAGCATTTTCTTAGCAAAATTGTTGTCTTATTGTTTTGCTGAGACGGCATTTCATGGAGTTAACTAGTGTTGCTTTTCTAATGGTCAGAATAATAAAATATTAAATTGATTTGGCCTGACCAAGGAAATAGATGCAGGTTTCTTAATATACAACATCTATTGTACAAGAAAAAGATGTCTAGACTGACTTATTGTTCATGATAATTAACAATATTTTGGATAGTGAAAGTTATCCTTCATAATTATGTTTTTTTTCTAAACAAACTGAAAATGTCTTCGAAATCAACATATGAATGTCAAAATATTGAAGACAGTCTCTTGTGGACATTCACATAAGTGCTTTTGGAGAAACTGTTTAACAGCTAATGATGTGCTTGTTAAATTGTTGCTGTAAAAATATAGCCTTGGAATCTTTTCATTTAAGATACCCTTCTTGTGATTTCAAATCCTAATGCCTAGTTTCTCCAAGAAATTTTAGAATCTGCCCAAAGTCTGCTCAGAGAAATGGATTTAGTTTAGGAGCAAGGCCCATGAAAACAGGAACATCCCTGTCTTGACATGACATTTCAGTTTAATTGCTATTATTCTATTCATTTAAAGTTAGACTACCACAATTTTGGGGAGGGGGCCATTAGGACCCCTTTAATAGGTTCTCTTGTTTTATCCAATTTATTGCGCTTACCTTGAATATTGCAGCTTGGTAGATTAGTTTCCACTAATACTTGGAGACTGAAGCCTAAAACCTCATCAAGAAAGCTTGCTGCCTCTTCGCCACATGTTACATTTGTTGAAATCGCAGTACATGCCCTATAGTTTTGGATCAAGCTGTAAGTAAACAGCAGAATTTATTAAATGGATGTATCACATATTCATTATTATTGTATGAGCAATCATATTTTATGTGCAGGGAACCATGACTGTTATGTTATGAAAAACAAATAGATGTGACCAGAACCAAATTTAACACAACGTTTCATGATAAGGGCAAAAGTTAGGAAGTTTTTGGATAGATGAACTAGCGTCTACTTTTCTCTGTGGATATTATCAGAAAGATGAAATTAGAGTTTTCGTCCAGGATCATGTCCATATTAGCTATGAACCTACTCAATCAGCTCTATTTTCAAACTATTTTTGAGAACGTATTAATGTGAATGTTATAGTTTCTGTGTAACAAGATTATTGTGTTAATAATTTGCATCCGATTGAGAAATTCAAGTTTTGTTTGCGTTAACTGTACAAGGGAACACAGGAAAAAGTTTTTAGCATCAAAATTCACTTATTGATCTTTTTCTTTTATCAGATCATATCTTGCTCTGTTAGATCCTCATGTCTTTTCATATTTCTCTTCCATGCCGATTCATACAGTTCAAATGGCACAAGTAGAAAAGCAACAGTTTTGATTACAAAAATAGCTCAGGTGTGATGCCTCTGGTTGGGAATCCACTTACTGGCATACTTGATTCCTATCTGATACTTCGCCTGCTCCACGTTCAAAAGCACTAGCACATCCTTCTATCTGTCTTTGTAAATCTACCTTATTCAAACATTTCTCATGTTTGATGAATCCTGAAAAATAACAAACAATAATTTGCATGTGGGAGAAACCTGCAAAAAGGGGCATTTCACACTATGGGCCTTTTATGACCTTAACTGCTGAGATGATAATTATGTCTTAGTTATGACCATCTGTTCTACACATAGGGTCATTTCGGATACACTTTATCTTAGCACTTACTACAGACAAATGTATTGGGGAATCATCTTTACCTAAAGGGCATATAAAGGGCACATTTACGTCGCAGAGGCTATGGTACCACTCGTTGGCATTGACACCCCATGGGTTCGAGTCCCATGGGGTGCAGCCTGGTAAAAGGACATTTGGATGACCCCTGCACGGAATTGTGCCCAAATGGTCCACAGGACCCAAATGGTCGACAGGACTGCAGTGGAAGAACATTTAATAAAGTGAACTCAGCCTGGATAAAAATCTAATCCAAAAAAAAAAAAAAAAATATGAAGGAAAATAAATATGATGTGGTCATGCAAATTGGATGTGGTCATGCAAATAAAAGTAGATGGCGCAGCTAGTGTGAAATGCCCCCTCGATTAGCCCTCATAGCGCTTTGGGGCCTTTTCAAGGATTTTAACATACGAAATGGGCCAATTTAAAACTTGCGTGCACATATGCATGCACAACTCATTCTGAAAATGTAGTAAAAAGGACATTCTGTGTTCACCTTGGTCGCCTATATAGTGTTTACTAGTGAGACCTTGAAAATACATCTTATCTTAAAATGTGATATATGAGAATTGGTTTATGATATTACCAGTGTGAAACTCAACCTAGGACGTGACCATTACAAAATCTTGGTTCATTGAAACTGTCATCAATAATTGCCCAGTTAATTTTAAAAGATACCCAGCCAACCTGCAGCATAACAGGACGTTCTGCAACCATAAGTTATTGATCAGTTTGTTACTTTCTAAGATGGCATGCAACAATTACGTTATTGACGGTGAGGTTGAAACCTCACCAAATCAGAATGTTATCATAACATCATTTTTTTGGTGAGGTTAGGACAAAACCAAGAACATAAGAACATTATAAGAACATTCTGTTTAGGTTGAAGACCATAAGTTTAATAACATCACAGTGCAACAACACAGCAATATGTTGCAGCAACGTTATTGGGAGCCATAAAAATAATGTAACAATAACCAAATCAGAACGTTGCTTTAATGTTATGATAACATAACACCTCCACCTGAGTATGTTCATCATATATAGAAGGTTTCTTACTTGGAAGAGCAGCTTCAGTGCATATGTGACGGAAAATGCGCTGTGCCAAGTCGACTTCCAACTTCACCTCCTGCTGTGACTCGCTGGAGCCGCAGCTTTGACTCACCCTAGTCAGGCAAGTATCTGTGGTGTCTTTATGCTCCCTTTAAAGGTGAAAATAGATACAAGTCAATATTTTTCAGGGGTAGATACAAAATGTTAGAAAGGGTATCTGCATTTAAGTATTTAAATGGTGTGCATTTATGGACATGCGAGCAACATAAGAATAGGTTTGCTGAATATTACCCCAATGAATGATATATATGGCCTCTCAATTTTGATTAAAATGTTCCAAATGTTAGCCATAGAATATATGATCCAAATCTCTTCACTTTCTTTACTTTCTTCACATTCTTTACTTGTATTTTACTGTATTTTCTGCTGACAAAACTGAAATGAAAAGACTTTCCACAATCTCTCAGCTGGAAGGAGTGTAAAAAAATGTTAAGCAGAGTCCCCACAGGGTGACTAAAATTATAATTAATGTAGACACTGGTGAAAAAGGTGAGCCAGTAGCCCTGCAATTAACTAGACTAGACACTAGCGCCATAATGTCTGGTGACTAAATCACTAATTGCTGTGGTTAATGGACAAAATATTGGACATATTTAGTATTCCCCACAAGTCACAGGTGATTAGTGCAGTTAATTGCCTGGCTCTTGAGGACCCTGACAATGACATTCTATTTTAATTTGATTTTGAGCTAACATTACCAGAACGTTATGATAACATTCTGTTTTGGTTAGGTCAAAACCTCACAGAAAAATAATGTAACAGTTAAGTGACATTTTAGTAAGTACCAGACAAACCAAAAAAGTATGGTTGCATAACGTGACTGTTACGTCATACTTTGGCTGAGTATTCTTCCCGGGAGTTCCGACAGGAACCAACCTGAATCACCACAGGGGTATCTTGATAGATTATGAAAAGGTACTTTACCTGCAGTATGTTGTTGGGTCTGTTTCATTAAAAGCAACGCTGATGACATCTGGGTCCCCCAAACCAGCTGCCTTCAGGCAGGCAAGGAAGTCGTCCCTGGTACACACGCTTAACGCTCCTCCTGCAAGATAGTGAAACGATTATGTCTAATTTTTATCAAAGATACTTGGGCTCAATTCTGATGACCAAGATGATCTATAAGATATCCTTTGGGAGCTAAGTGTATGCTTTAAAGAAGGCAGAGAGATAATAGATATTTAGGTAGTTGTAAAAAAAGATGTGATCTAATTAAAAAATCACTCTGAACTATTGGCTTCAATGGGGATCATCATGTTATAAGAAAAAGTAGAAAGCTACCAACAATTTTCCAAACCAACCTACCAGATATCTAAACACTTCACCATGTACAATCATTTTTCACCATTTGTGAGAAGAATAAAACAAACCTCATAACTAGTGTGATTTCATCAAGGACTTTTCCCCCTATTTACTCAGTAAAACAGTGTAACTAGTTAACTAGTATTTTATTTTCTAAAATATATTTTTTTATTCCCCTGAACGCTAGCCATTATTATTGGGATTAACTATTAACTGACAATCATTATAGCTTAGCTATCGAGTCGTCTTAGTTAAACTTCCTTTATGTTTACCAGTCGAGTGGTATACTGTTCCGCGAGATGGGCGTTCATATCCATGACGCAAACAACGCTTGGCTGAGAGTCAAGTTTACTAGCGGATCTATTAATTGTGTATGATTGTCAGTGTAGTCTAGCCTATAAATCCTAGGTTTACAATCACATTACATGAAGGCAAGTTTCCTCCGTAGAGTCCACCCAGCTTCACATGTTCGTACAACAGTGTAGCTATCTTACTAGTCACCAGATGTCCATATAAGTGGCTATACCAACCCCCGAATCCTTAAGACTTGTACTGTTTCAAACGGTATCTAATAATGTTCTCTGCCTTTAACCATAGGTTCCCATCTTTTTATATCAGTCTGATTATTGATTTCATCCAAAGCGGTGGTGCTTGCTAGGAGATGCAACCTGTCTACTATAGCTAAACAGGTATATTACACCTACCAGGAGCCCATGCTGTATTTACTTTATGTGATGTGGTAACCAATATAATTTCAAATATTTTATGATATTTCTTCTGCAACCTGGTGACTGTTTCTTTGCTTTATTCCTATACAACTGATTATATGCACAAGGTGTTTTTACTAACTACCTTTGTGCACCCATTCAGGTTTAACTGATCTTTCAGGCCATGTTTCTCTTCAGTTTTGAGTCCAAGGTCTGGTTGATGTACAGTAAACTTGTGATTATAGTATAATGAATATAATGAATCAGTCGTCTCATAGGGAGGTTTGATTTCATGATACTTTTGGTCATCAGTTACTTATAAACTTGTGAATTGAACAAGGTAGCCTGCCTGCTTTTAAATAAATACCAAAAGCATATTCACTGTTAAAAGTGCACCAATGTCTCCTCTATAACAGGGTTATTTATTAGCATTATCTGTTTTTTCGTGTATGATGGATTGATTTCTTCTAAACACTGGTGACTTTCTTGCTGTATGTTGCCCATGATGTATGGCAACTTATAGTCCTAATCCTTGTGGTTTTCCGGGTGGCATGACAAAAATATTAAACTTGCCACCAAGGCAAGGCAACTATTGTTTTGAATGTAGTCAGCCAACCAAGGGACTATCAATGGCCAAGTTGGGACGAGGCTTTACAACAAAATTAGTCACTGGTGTTAGTTGCTTAAGTGGGGAAACAGCTTAAAGCCTGTATTCAACGATGCGTTCATGCACTTGCGTTCATCATTTGCGGTGCTTTCATTGACATGAATGCAAGTGAAACTCAAGCATTCCCATGATTTGTTTGTGTTTTTACTTGCTTTTGTACTTCAGGATGCATTCAGTAACACTTGTGGTTCAGCGCAAGTTTAACTTGCGCTGAAACACAAGTTTACCTGCATCAAGATACCAACGTGTTGGTATCTGAAATGCAAACAACATGCGTTTCTTATTTAGAGAGAACACAAGTACTCAACTCTTTCAAATTAATTATCTCCACTCATATCCTAAGGATTCTGTATGATAACTACTATTTGTAGGCCTCTGCATTGGCTCTGTATTTCTCCAATTTATGTTATTCACGTGAATCATTGTGAGAGAGAAAAGGGTTATGCAAATTCAAGGCTAGGCAAATAGATATATTCTACACTGTGTATAATTACTTAATGTAAACCTAGGAAAAATAAAAAGCTATTTAACATAACAGGCATTCATAAATATCTCTTTTTTCATCGAGAAGGTTGTAGATCCTTGGCAGGTCGAGTGTAGGATAACTAGCTCATTTATGTTCATATTTTTTTTAAAGTTTGTTTTGCGGGGCCCAAGTGGAGTTGGATTTGAGTTTGATTTTGGATGAATCTGAGGAGGGACCTGTGCTGGTCTCTTCTATATCTTCTACTGTGTTGTTATTTGTATTGAAATAACAGCTAATTTGAAGACAACCGTGAAACTTGACTTACTTGCGTGTGATGCCGCAAGTTTCAGTGAACCTAGTGTTTGGCAGAATTTGAGACAGATTTTGAATACGTGGCAATATTAGTTGCCTTCGGATGATGCTTGACGTTCAAGAAAAATGGACAATTGGGCCCATTCATTACCTTCAGCCTGAGGGATGTTGTCAAGTTGCTGTAGAAGACCGGGAAACAGGGACTGACGTTTCCCCGTGCCTTCGGGGAGAACTCCCACTCACTATCACCAAATCTCACCCGCCTGGTCTTTGTCAGCCGCTCTGTCAGCTGAAGGTAGGTGTTGCTTTCACTGTCTGTTTTTCTTAACAATGTTCCCCATTCTCAATTGCAGGCATTTGGGTCTTGGACGCCATCCAAAATGCATGACACATGAAAACCACATTGCAGCTATTCTTTGGACAGGCTCGTCCATCCCAAAACTGTCCATTGTCCAAATACACTGCTCCCCCTCTTCTGTAAGCCCCTACTTTCTGGTAAGGTGGTTGCCTTTAGCTGAGGCCTTGAGGAGCTTCCTTTTAACCTATATGACCTCCTGGCTCATCTTGAAGTTGTCAATAACAGGCATACACTTTTTCCCTCAGATAGCGGTCTATGGAGCCAAGTATAGATGTGATGGTATCTGGCTCATAGTCAGTGTTGTCAGCTTTTTTCAAGTCCCTCAAAGAGACACACAGGTGAGGGACACAGTACAGAGGGGATGAGAAGCTCAGGGCTCCTGTCCAGTCCTTGAGCTTCCGGATAGTTGCAGAGCTTTTTAACATCCCTAACAGTCTTCTTTACTGTAGATTTTGCTGTCTGGCAATTGATAGAACTCATAGGACTGCTCCCGTATGGTATCCAGGGATGTTGGGCACATGACTCACGAGTTAATGGACGTTTCAGGGACATTTTTGGCTGTCATGACCAAGTTTTCAGATGTTTCGGGCAAGAAAGTTTTGATATTCAGTGTTCTGATGCCCCCGTCTGTAACCAAAGTTACTTCTCTAGTGGGTTTGTGGGCATCTACCCAGCAAACACACTACGTTCAGGCAACGTTGTGCAACATTACCCTTTCACAACATTCAAAGAAAAACGTGGCAGCAACGTTGTCGCAACATATTTCACGTTTTCTTAAAACATACTGGCAGCATTGCAAAATGACGTTATGACAACATCATTTTCACAACATTGTCACAACATTAATTTCACAACATTTCAGTACACAGGTGGCAGCACTGTCTAAAAAGAATAAAAATTAAAAAAACTTTTTTTATTTTATGTCATTTAGGACAGAATCTGATATCGGTTTCAAATTAAACTGATAAATAAGGGATCCTGAATGAGGGAACCTTGTTTATATTCATAAAGTCTTAATACTATGATATATTACTACTTATTGAGGGGTTTTGAAATAAATTCTTGACCATGTCTGTACCTTGTAAATAAGATATGGGGTTTTCAACCTTTAGAGAATTATATTGTACATGCAACAGGTCATTAACCTGACATGATCTAACACACATGATCTTTATATTTGTCTCTGGATGCAAAATGTGCTCTGGAATTAAATTATGGGATTATCAATAAAGTCTGCCTATATTTTTTTTATAATATTCTTATGATATTTATTATGTATTTTTCAAAATGTCTTTAATGGCTGAGGGACACCATAAAATAAGCTGGAATCAGCCCAAATGTATTGCATGATCTAAATAATATTCATAAATATCAAATATATTATCTATATAGGCCTATAATGACAAAGAAATGAAAGTTGTAGAAAGGTTGTGAAATGGTAACAGTACAATGTTGGGAACAATGTTGCTGCAACCTTTCTGGGAGTCCACAAATGTATGTTGTAACAACATAATTTGCAACATTGTTACAACCGAACTGTAACATTGTAGCAATGTTGTAGCAACGTAAAATTGTTAGCTGGGTAACTGTCTAAAATCATAGGTTATTTGGCCCAAAAACTCATTGGAGACCTCCTCAGCATAACAAATAACCTGCATTTTCATCTGCTACAGTGTTAAGAGTCAGTGCATAATGATACCACTCGAAGCTGAGCCCTCTGGGTCCTCGGACGTCCCATGCGGGCCTTCTTATATTAATAGCATTAAGAGAGTCAAAAGAGGAATTACCTGCTGAGGAACACACGTTATTCCCCTCTGGTGAGCGGCAGACTTCGCCATTCTCGCAAGGACTTGGGTAGCAGTAGTTGTCAAGTGGAGCTATCATACTAAAAGAAGAAGAAGCGAACACTGTGTTGAATTCATTTACCATGTGCTTACATTCTATATCTCAATATTTTGCATCAAAGACTCAATTTACTTATAATATTGCAATGAAAGAATTACATATTTTTCTTTTCAAAGAAAGCATTTTCTTAGCAAAATTTTTGTCTTATTGTTTTGCTGAGACGGCATTTCATGGAGTTAACTAGTGTTGCTTTTCTAATTGTCAGAATAATAAAATATTAAATTGATTTGGCCTGACCAAGGAAATAGACGCAGGTTTCTTAATATACAACATCTATTGTACAAGAAAAAGACTTATTTTTCATGATAATTAACAATATTTTGGATAGTGAAAGATATCCTTCATAATTATGTTTTTTATCTAAACAAACTGAAAATGTCTTCGAAATCAACATATGAATGTCAAAATATTGAAGACAGTCTCTTGTGGACATTCACATAAGTGCTTTTGGAGAAACTGTTTAACAGCTAATGATGTGCTTGTTAAATTGTTGCTGTAAAAATATAGCCTTGGAATCTTTTCATTTAAGATACCCTTCTTGTGATTTAAAATCCTAATGCCTAGTTTCTCCAAAGAATTTAAGAATCTGCCCAAAGTCTGCTCAGAGAAATGGATTTAGTTTAGGAGCAAGGCCCATGAAAACAGGGACATCGCTGTCTTGACATGACATTTCAGTTTAATTGCTATTATTCTATTCATTTAAAGTTAGACTACCACGATTTTGGGGAGGGGGCCATTAGGACCCCTTTAATAGGTTCTCTTGTTTTATCCAATTTATTGCGCTTACCTTGAATATTGCAGCTTGGTAGATTAGTTTCCACTAATACTTGGAGACTGAAGCCTAAAACCTCATCAAGAAAGCTTGCTGCCTCTTCGCCACATGTTGCATTTGTTGAAATCGCACTACATGCCCTATAGTTTTGGATCAAGCTGTAAGTAAACAGCAGAATTCATTAAATGGATGTATCACATATTCATTATTATTGTATGAACAATCATATTTTATGTGCAGGGAACCATGACTGTTATGTTATGAAAAACAAATAGATGTGACCAGAACCAAAGTTAACACAACGTTTCATAATCAGGGCAAAAGTTAGGAAGTTTTTGGATAGATGAACTAGCATCTACTTTTCTCTGTGGATATTATCAGAAAGGTGAAATTAGAGTTTTCGTCCAGGATCATGTCCATATTAGCTATGAACCTACTCAATCAGCTCTATTTTCAAACTATTTTTGAGAACGTATTAATGTAAATGTTATAGTTTCTGCGTAACAAGATTATTGTGTTAATAATTTGCATCCGATTGAGAAATTCAAGTTTTGTTTGCGTTAACTGTACAAGGGAACACAGGAAAAAGTTGTTAGCATCAAAATTCACTTATTGATCTTTTTCTTTTATCAGATCATATCTTGCTCTGTTAGATCCTCATGTCTTTTCATCTTTCTCTTCCATGCTGATTCATACAGTTCAAATGGCACAAGTAGAAAAGCAACAGTTTTGATTACAAAAATAGCTCAGGTGTGATGCCTCTGGTTGGGAATCCACTTACTGGCATACTTGATTCCTATCTGATACTTCGCCTGCTCCACGTTCAAAAGCACTAGCACATCCTTCTATCTGTCTTTGTAAATCTACCTTACCCAAACATTCCACATGTTTGATGAATCCTGAAAAATAACAAACAATAATTTGCATGTGGGAGAGACCTGCAATAGGGGGCATTTCACACTATGGGCCTTTTATGACCTTAACTGCTGAGATAATAATTATGTCTTAGTTATGACCATCTGTTCTACACAAAGGGGCCTTCCATTTAGTACGTACACAAAATTTCAAAAATCCTAGACCCCCCCACCCCCCCTTAGGGTAAAATACGCATTAGATTTGTATAGGAACGTACGCAAATTTCCCAAATTCTCAGACCCCCCCACCCCCCCTTGGTGCGTACATACTTAATGGAAGGCCCCATAGGGTCATTTCGGAAACACTTTATCTTAGCACTTACTACAGACAAATGTATTGGGGAATCATCTTTACCTAAAGGGCATATATCAAGGAAAATAAATATGATCTGGTCATGCAAATTGGATGTGGTCATGCAAATAAAAGTAGATGGCAGCGGCTAGTGTGAAATGCCCCCTCGATTAGCCCTCATAGCGCTTTGGGGCCTTTTCAAGGATTTTAACATACGAAATGGGCCAATTTAAAACTTGCATGCACATATGCATGCACAACTCATTCTGAAAATGTAGTAAAAAGGACATTCTGTGTTCACCTTGGTCGCCTATATAGTGTTTACTAGTGAGACCTTGAAAATACATCTTATCTTAAAATGTGATATATGAGAATTGGTTTATGATATTACCAGTGTGAAACTTACCCTAGGACGTGACCATTACAAAATCTTGGTTCATTGAAACTGTCATCAAGAATTGCCCAGTTAATTTTAAAAGATACCCAGCCAACCTGCAGCATAACAGGACGTTCTGCAACCATAAGTTATTGATCAGTTTGTTACTTACTAAGATGGCATGCAACAATTACGTTATTGACGGTGAGGTTGAAACCTCACCAAATCAGAATGTTATCATAACATCATTTTTTTGGTGAGGTTAGGACAAAACCAAGAACATAAGAACATTATAAGAACATTCTGTTTAGGTTGAAGACCATAAGTTTAATAACATCACAGTGCAACAACACAGCAATATGTTGCAGCAACGTTATTGGGAGCCATAAAAATAATGTAACAATAACCAAATCAGAATGTTGCTTTAATGTTATTATAACATAACACCTCCACCTGAGTATGTTCATCATATATAGAAGGTTTCTTACTTGGAAGAGCAGCTTCAGTGCATATGTGACGGAAAATGCGCTGTGCCAAGTCGACTTCCAACTTCAGCTCCTGCTGTTCATCGCTGGAGCCGCAGCTCTGACTCACCCCACCCAGGCAGGTATCTGTGGCGTCTTTATGCTCCCTTTAAAGGTGAAAATAAATACAAGTCAATATTTTTCAGGGGTAGATACAAAATGTTAGAAAGGGTATCCAGATTTAAGTATTTAAATGGTGTGCATTTATGGACACGCGAGCAACATAAGAATAGGTTTGCTGAATATTACCCCAATGAATGATATGTATGGCCTCTCAATTTTAATTAAAGTGTCCCAAATATTAGCCATAGAATATATGATCTAAATCTCTTCACTTTCTTTAGTTTCTTCACATTCTTTACTTGTATTTTACTGTATTTTCTGCTGACAAAACTAAAATGAAAAGATTTTCCACAATCTCTCAGCTGAAAGGAGTGTAAAAAAGTTTAAGCCAGGGCCCCACATGGTGACTTAAATTATAATTAATGTAGTCACTGATGACAAAAGGTGAGCCAGTAGCCCAGCAATCAACTAAACACTAGCACCATAATGTCTGCTGACTAAACCACTAATCGCTGTGGTTAGTGGACAAAATATTGGACAAATTAAATATTCCCCCCAAATCGCCAATGATTAGTGCAGCTAATCGCCAGGTTAGGTGACTATAAAGTGTCCTCTAATCATCAGCAGTTTGATAGCAAGAGCGTCCCAATGTGGGCATACATTTTCTCTTCCACCGGAAACTAGTTTGTAGCTCAATGACATACTATAATTATTCTTAATTGCCAAGTGACTAATGTAAGTCACTCAGGTTTAAGGCCATATTCCACTATGCAGTGGGTGACCAATAGCAGTGGTCTTTTTGGCCACCGCAAGCAATTTGCATTTCAGAAACAAACATGTTCGTTTCTGGCACTGCAAGAATTCAAAAGAATGAGCGATATTCCACTATACAATATTTGCTTGTGGCAACATGAAAAAACGCAAGCAAACTGCCACAAACTTTCTTGTGGTAGGGTGCCACAAGGTGGAATAAAGGTACTTGTGCCACTGCTATTCTATGTAGGTTTTCTATGGACTGCTTGTGGTCAGGGATACCAACATGTTGGTATCAATACCAAAATTGGCTTGCAGTACCTAAAAATAGCAACTGCAAATACTCCCTGTCACATAGTGGAACATGGCCTTTAGTCACAGGTGACTAGGAAAAATTTAACGCCCAGGTGGGCTTTTTGGTTAAATTTTCTTGAAAGTGAATTTTAATTCAGTTCAATAACTAAATTCAAAACAAATATGAACAAAATTTGAATGTGAAAATGATGCTTTACCTACAGACTGTTACTAGCTTTAGCAATGACATCTATAATAGTATGTTTGCTTGTTGGGTTAGTTCAACGTCTTAGGAATCCTTCAGGGTTCTTTTCAAACAACGTAAGGTAATGCTTGTCAGCTTTGGGTGATCATATCTATGGTATGATTTAGGAAAAACCCGCCACCAGTTTCAATACCCGACTCTTTTCGAAGAGTGGCAAGGGTCTTTCATGTGCAGCATCCTATAAAAAGGGCTCCACAGACCTGGCTCTTTATGACTTGGTTTGGGGCACAGGGTGCCCATTTATCAGCAAGGAGGTGCTAGGAACCTATTCTTCCCAGGGAGTTCCAAAGGAACCACTAACCTGAATCACCACAGGGGTGTCTTGATAGATTAGGAAAAGGTACTTTACCTACAGAATGTAGTTGGGTCTGTTTCATTTGGAAAACCAGTACTGATGACATCTGGGTCCCCTAAACCAGCTGCCTTCAGGCAGTCAATGAAGTCGTCCCTGGAACACACGCTTAACGCTCCTCCTGCAAGATAGTGAAACAGTGGAGTCTCATTTTCATTAAAGATGCTTGGGATCATTTTCAATAACCAAGGCGATCTCTAAGATATCATTTGGGAACTAAGTGTATGCTTTAAAGAAGGCATAGAGATAATAGATATTTAGGTTGTTGTGAAAAAAGATGTGATCTAAATAAAAAAATCCCTCTGAACCATTGGATTAAAACAAAAAGAAACTACTTCACCATGTACATTCAATTGTCACCATTTGTGAGAAGAATAAAACTAACCCCAAAACTAGTGTGATTTCATCAAGACTTTTTCCCTATTTACTCAGAAAAACAGTGTAACTATTTAATTTGTATTTTATTTTCTAAAATATATTTTTTTATTCCCCTTCAGGTTTAACTGATCTTTCAGGCCATGTTTCTCTTTGGTTTTGAGTCCAAGGTCTGGTTGATGTACAGTAAACTTGTGATTATAGTATAATGAATATATTTGAATCAGTGGTCTCATAGGGAGGTTTCATTTCATGATACTTTTGGTTATCAGTTACTTATAAACTTGTGAATTGAACAAGATATCCTGCCTGCTTTTGAATGAATACCAAAAACATATTCACTGTTAAAAGTGCACCAATGTCTCCTCTTTAACAGGGTTATTTATTAGCATTATCTGTTTGTTTGTGTATGACGGATTGATTTCTTCTTAACGCTTTTGACTTTTTTCCTAATCCTAGTCCTAATCCTTGTGGCAACCTTTCTGTTGGTCGCTAGGTGACTAAAGACACTTGGTGAATAAGGACAGGTTTCCACATAACGACAGTATGCCTAGTCAGCTGACCAAGTGTGCTAACCCTTTCCAAACATGGCGACCAATGCCCCCTAATCAGCTTTAGTCTACTTGTATCCAGATAACAACGTGTTGGTATCTGAAACGCAAACAACATGCAATTCTTATTTAGAGATAACGCAAGTACTCCCCAATGCATCGTGGAATATAGCCTTAAGGTTGAGAAGATGATATTTTCTTCTTTTTTCAACTCTTTCAAATTAATTATCTCCACTCACATGCTAAGGATTCTGTATGATATCTACTATTTGTAGGGCTCCATATTGGCTCTGTATTTCTCCAGTTTATGTTATTCACGTGAACCATCGTGAGAGAGAAAAGGGTGATGCAAATACAAGGCTAGACAAATAGATATATTCTACACTGTGTTTAATTACTTAATGTAAACCTAGGAAATATAAAATGTTAGTTAACATAACAAGCATACATAAATATCTAATCATCATTAATTTGACTTTGTTATGCGATCTCAGAATCAATTGTACTATAATGGATATATTATACTACCAATGAATCACTTTGAAAGAAACATGATATCATTCCACTGGCTCTACCAGAAGACCGACTATTGGGAGTGTGCCAGAATAAGAAAAAAGACAAAACACTTGGAAAGTATACAAATATCCCTCTGTTGTACTCTGTTTGGCTATGCTTTACCATAGAGGTCAAGCTTATAAGAAAGTCCATATTCCACCTAGTTTGCGGCTATAGTAAACTCTTTTGAGGCTGCCGAAAAACGTGTTTGCGGCCGTTTGTTTGCGTCTGGTGGCCACAAGCAAGTGGAATATAGCAGATTGCGGCCACCCTTGATGAGTTTGTGGCCACCCTAAATGTGTTTGCGGCCACCCTAAACTCGTTTGCGGCCACCCTAAATGCGTTTGCGGCCACCCTAAACACATAGTGGAATACAGCCTTTAGTTGTTTGAAAATTTGCTCATCAAAGATGAATATCTCTTCATTTTCTATAGTTTATTTAATGATTTTGTCAATAAAATCATCCCAAATTATCCTTCAGCTAATTAAATCACTGTGAATCAGTTATCTGTGGTTGGGTGAATTACCAGACCTTTGATGGAAAGAAATTATAGGTTGTACTCACCAATCAAAAGTCCAGAGAGAACAATTAAGAAGAAATGTATTTGAACATTAGCCATTTGTAAACTGAAATGAGAAAACAACGTGTAAATAACTACATATTTTATGTTATAAAGTGGATACTACTTTTGGAAAATTTTCTCTCTCTTAAACCAAGGGAAACAAATGTCTGTGTGTGACATCACATATCAGAAAACATTATTTTACATTATGGAATTACTAAACATTCAGGGTGCAGATGTTTCGCATACCTCGTTTCATTTTATAACCTAAAATCTTACATGATTCTGTTGACACCCTTTAGAAAGTCAGATTTAGCTTTTACTCAATTATTTCCTAACAAATCATACCTGTCTGATATCGCTGCTGGACAGATGCTCTGATTAAGATGCCCAAGGTGTAGGCAGGTGCCGTCTAGTAATATCTAGCAAAATATTCATAAAAAAGAAATTATTTGAAGTTGAAGTGCAGGTATAAAATTGTCTTGAATACTCAATAGGAATGTGACAATATACAATTCTACAATTAGTGGTTCCTTTCTTAAAATCAATGGTCAGATGATCACTTAAATAGGAGCCAGCTTCTTCCTTGTCAAAGCTCATCCCATGTGTTACACAACTGTCTTCTTAGGATTTTGAAAGGTTTCTGCTGTAAATTTTAATTTAGTTTAAGCTGGGATTGGCTTATTGTAGGCGTCATTGTTATTTCACTATAAGCCTTTAAGGGCCTTCCACTAAAAAAACTTATACACAATGGAAGATATTATGCACATCGCAGGAAGAAGTGAATCAATCAAAGATTTGAAAAACAATTCAGACCCCTAACCCAGGGGTGCATTCCATAAAATTTTCGCGGTAATCCAGGTTGAAGAGATACCACGATACCAACAAATGTTATCGCCACATAAATCTTTTTTTTTTTATTTTTTTTGTTCAATTTTTTTTTCAATCAAACTTAAATTTTTCAGGCTTCTTCCTTGGTCACATATACATATTTTGATATATCAATATTTGTGAAAATATATTCTTTTAAAACGGCGATATTTTGTAATTATTGCCACGATGCTGATTTGAGGCCTTGGCGATAATAATTTGAGTATCTCCAATCTTTTATGGAAGTGCTTTAACTGGCGATAATTATCGCCAAACTTTTATGGAATGCATACCAGGCTTATATATTCACTCACTCCAAAGTAAATGTGACGCATGACATCATCAGTTTCAACGATTTAGTTAATCAAATTTACCTAGACATGTTGACATGGGCCAATATATAAACCGTTCATCTAAACCTACCTGATGGCAGGCCCCTTATGCAAAGAATGACCTCGCAAAAAGTGTATGGATTTACTCCCTGGGTCAGGGTTTACATAGGAGGAACAAGTCCCTAAATCTCAGCTCACACAGACTGGAGAGTTTTTGCAACACACAGATCTCATTGTCCCAATCCCTTCAAAGACCTTTGGAGCTCTATATGAGAGATTCTAGCAACTATTATTCACTTAGGCAAAGGAGCTGTTGTGGTTAGATAAATGTCAAATATCCCAGGTAAATGCCATGTACATTGTCACTTCCAAAATAGCTAAGTAATCTATTTTTTGAAAGAACTATTAAATTTATTTGCTCTGTTAACATTTGCATATTGACTAGTTACTCAGACTTAGTACATTCAAGTGCATGCATGCTACTTCTACCCCTCTTTTCTTAGGTCATGATCTAAATGGGGATCATCTGTCTGACATTTAGACTCACCTCTAGTTTTGGCACTTGAAGCCGAAGCAAGACCAAATCAGGGCAAATTATAGGTATACTAGTATATATAACAATTCATATTTTCAGTTACAACATTTCCTTTATTAAAATCTGTTAAAATCTTCTCAAACTCTTTAATAGACATATTTCAATTTAACACCTGACTAAAACTTTTGTTTGTTTTCAGGGTCTAAAACCTGTCATATACTCCATTCAGCCTTATGGCAAAGCGAAGCAAACATCATACATAATTATACCTTTTGCTATTTCAGCACTAGTTTTTGTAGACAAACCAGATGCATAAGTAAACTGATAAAGTGCATTCATAAACTTATTAGATGCATTCATAGAATAACAAGCAGGATTCTAAAAACATGTCGAAAGCAACAGAAAAGAAATTTCAAGATATCAGAGAATTATTCGGGAAAAATTATTTTTGGGAATCTCCTGAATTCTGGGCCGTTCAGTACTCCCCTTGCTGTCACAACTGTGGGAATTCCCTCTAAAGTTACCTCATCCCTCTTAAGTTACCTCGTCATTTCCTGCTTAATGAATGGTTTAAGATGGATGTATTTTACAGTTAAGCCCCATATCCACTAAGCGATTTTGTTGGCAATGGCAGACAGGCTACTGGGAGAATCAGCTGATTCCTGCGATCGCCGGTCAGTATACCATATTGAAATGTGTTTGATTTGAATCGGTGGTAAAAAGTCGGCCGATTTTACCCCTAAAGTCAGCCAATTTTAGCGATGATCCGTCAGCCCACTCGGTAAAAATGTCCTACTGGGTATGGCGCTTAAATTATCTAGTGCATGGGGTCAACTATAATTGTGTTTAATTGGGTATCCCTCAGGATAAATACTACAGGCTAGGGATGGGGATTCCCTTTTTTGGGGAGATGGGGTTTCTTAATAAGTCACCTTGTGATATCACATATTTGGGGATTTCCTCTAAAAATAAGCAGGAAAAATGACATGTTTTAAGGTCTCATAATTGTGTCTAAAATACAAATTCTCTTAGGAGTTTGTGCACACTATTAGTCCTTGACATGATGAACATACTCATTCAATTTCATTGAAAAATACTTATTGTATCATTATGTGCTAGGTTCCCTAATCAACATCATCAACAGTAATCTCAAGGGGCAGGTGTGGTACCGATGAATCCTTCCCGAACTCACCATCCGTGTAAGTTACACTGATCTGTAAAAGCTTAATTCCCCCATTATTTATGCTACATGTAATTGTAAGCATTTACATGTAAGCAGATTGATATGTACATCATTCACAAAATGCTATCTTACCTTTCCGTGAACAATCCTGTGGTGGTAGTGAGAGCAGGATGTAAGGAATAAAGGCGAATACGTACATTTGCACCTGTATAGACGCAGGAAGCACAGATCTAGGTCATGTTTAAGTTTAGACATGTACAACTGGTTCAGATATGTTATTGTCATGTTCACCAAACTGTGACAATTTTGGCTCTTTTTTATATTTCTTGTTTTTGATCTTTCACCAGAGAATATCAAAGGAAAGGAGTTGCAGAAACCAAAACGGATCTTGCTAGTTCAATGTAACTATCCAGCAAACAAAATCACGTTGCTACAACATTGTCACAACGTTGCAATTTTTCGTTGTGACAACGTAAAAATGTAGACTCCCAGGTACATTGTGACAACGTTGTAATTTCAGTTGCACACAACCTTCTCACAACCGTCTCACAACATTGTAAATGGCCTGTTGTGACAACATTGTAAACTTATGTTGCTACCATGTAAAAATGTAGACTCCCAGAAACATTGCTGTGATGTAATTTAAAATGTTGCACCTACAACCCTCATACAACTCCATTTAAATGATGAGAAAACTTTATGTCTTTTTTATGTATGCCAGTGCTGCATTTAAAATGTGCTGTAGAGGCATCTATGTCGTGTCTAATTGCCATTTCGTTCATCATAATAAGTTGACCGGAATCAAGCTCTGCAAATAGATAAACAAAGGGTAAAACAGGGGTGTATACAGTGGTATATAAT
This sequence comes from Lepidonotus clava, assembly GCA_936440205.1. Taxonomy (NCBI): domain Eukaryota; kingdom Metazoa; phylum Annelida; class Polychaeta; order Phyllodocida; family Polynoidae; genus Lepidonotus; species Lepidonotus clava. The sequence goes on from OW387137.1 coordinate 49,104,922, forward strand.
TTTACATCAGTTGCTCTAAAAATAGAAAGAATTTGTAAATTGATAAAAACTGTTATAGATTGAATCACAATAACGGATTAACTATTAAGCTGTTTAGTTCCCCTGTGATTAGTGTTTATCCTTTCAATCAATGGCGACTTGTGCTTATTAATATTTGTACTATAAGTCTCTGTATTTCAAAAGGGTTAACACTAATCGCGGGGGGACTAATATCTTAGTTGCCCAAGTGGGGGCTGCGGCTTTACCATGATATAAATTAATCATTGCCATAGATAATGAGTTATGCATAAAATATTGTATTTACTATTGTGGGGTGCGTGATACAACACTGAGGTTAATTCTTATACATGCAATTAAAATTTATTAGATACAATGTCATCCAAGTTTCTTCACCCTATCAACCTTGATGCAAGGATTCGTTTGTTAAAATATGCAGTATAGACATGTAGTCCATGTCAAATTCAATTTTTGTGAGATTTTTATTTTAATCATTATTACGTTTTGATTTAATATAATAATGTGCTAAATAGTAATGATATATGCACCAAATTAGCCCAAAATTAGTCCACTATCATTATGTGTCTCTACTTGATAAGGGACAAGACTGTTGACAAAAGTATTATATCATGAAATACGTCTCATAGGCCTTCATACCACAAAATAACACCAGAATATCATCATGCAAAAACTTTCACGTTAGAGACATTATTCAGAGTTTATGGAATAAATGTGTGCAATATACCCCAATTTTACCCTACATGTGAACTCTAAATCAATTTGAAAATGGGTGATCACTAGGAACAGAACACAAAGACAGGAGATGACATGTATCCCTTAGTATAAACACTCGTTTTTGGAGTTACCTTTGCCTATAACAGCAGAGCTTATTATATTATATAGACGTTTTTGAATATCATCTAATATCATCTAACATTTGGAACTACTTACTGATTCATGCAAATAGAGAGAAGAGAAAATCTAAGGTAAAAGCATAGCAAGGGAAAATGATACTCACCCATGTTTTGAGCTGTTGTCCGTTCCCTTCAGCATTCTTGAATGCACTGACCAACTGGTAGTTGCTGCTGTAGTTCCTGAGACACACCTCAGCTTTAGTAAGCCTTACTGGCCCTACCCTTATGAGGGCCAGGTGCCCCAGCGGGGCCCCTTATCTTTAATCCCCTTGATGTTCCCACAACACTTTAGAAATATAAATTCAAAGGAGGCAGGATGTTATGTAATCATTTCCTGTCAAAAAGAATGCAACGTTGCTACAATGTTGTCAAAACATTGCAAAATTACGTTGTAATTATCAACCTATACAACGTGTATACAACACGTTTTTTTGATTGTTGTGACTACCTTGCGACACAACGTTGCGACACAACGTTGTACTCATATGGTTTAACAATGTCTATGTCACATAATACCACAACATTACCAATCTACAACCTAAAGCCACCGTTGTAATTGCGTTGTGTGTTTGCTGGGTATAGTCTACCCAGGTGAATATGGGTCTAGACCCTTAAAATCGACAGCGCGATAGGGGCATTTCTTAGATTCGACACAGCGACACTGCCGTCTTTTAAATTTGACATCGGACATTGCTTATAAGGGACAAATGACATGTTTTTAAAAAAAAATTCGACAGGGGACAGGACTAATTCTTAAATTCAACAGGGGACAGGACTAATTCTTAAATTTTACAGGGGACATAGGTCTAAACCAAGATATATGGACATGCGACAGGGACGTTTTTAAAATTCGACACGCGACACAGAACCCCCCATCTATACTCCCAAATATAGCAGTGCACATATATAGTTGGGTATACAAGCATTAGATTATATTTCACACCATTTTTCTCTCCATTGGTTGGTATATTTTGTGTGCAGTAATGGTAGAATTCAGTGGTGGATCCAAATTTGGTGGATACAAAGGGGAGGCCCACCCCCTTTCCCCAAATATTGTACATTAAAGTCTAAATTTGGCCAAAAAAGGGGAGAGGATGCATGGCTTGTGCTGCCCTCAAAATCTGCCACTCAAATTCACGAAAATGCTTGTTAAATTGCTATTTTTTTACTTTTATTTTTTGAACGGAGGTTTTACCCTTACTTCTTGGTTATGAACAGAAAATATTTGTGGTAAACTGTGCCAAGAATTGTGATTTAGCTCTATGCTTTTATTAAACACCAAGAAACTGAAAACAATGTGTACCATTTATTTAACCATCATAAAATTAGCATTCCATAAGAAGTATGTAATGGGGATCAGTATTTATATTCCCTTCCCAAAATTATGTGCTTTAATGTAGGCTTCAACTTAAGATCCTGTTTCACCTTCCTTTAGACACGTCCTGTGGTGGTAGTGAGAACAACGTGCCTAGAATAAAGGTAAATAAACGCACCTGTTCCTGTGTAGATGTAGGTCAGGCCTAGGTCAGACACATATAACTGCGTCATAGTTAGTTCTGTTAGTGTTATGTTCAGCAATCCATGACAATTTTGCCTTTTTATCTTTTTTAGATTTATCTTTCTCCAAATCAGACTATTGACACATATAGTTTATTTTAGTTTGTTTTTTGTTTATATTCACTGTATTACAGTTTACAATGATGGGCAACTATCACATGAGAAAGTCCTATGAGGCTTCGGCCCCTATCCTTAGCATTAAGTGTGCCCTTTATTCCTTAAAAGCGTAAAAAATGTAGACAATTAAAACTAAAGATGTGGATGATTTACAGACAATTTAATGTTTCAATCTTTAGAAGGCTGGGAAGTCTTTATTCATTTGATAAAATGCTAACATATATCAGCTGAGTTTTACAAATTGATGCATATATCATTATATACATACATGTTTGTTTGTGTATAGACGTTGAGATGATGTCACATCTCCAAAAAATGAGTTAGCAGCCATATTGGTGATGAGCTTATAATCCTTATTATTTGTGTTTAGAAAGCATCTAGAAACCATCTTATTGAATCCATCTGAAACCATCTTATTGAATCATCATTAATGACCATTATCTTTTAAAAATGATAAATCTTGTATTTCTATTGCAGCCATGTGGCCATGAGTAGCACATGGTGTTCACCAAGAAGTGATCATGTGGCCATATCTGCACAAGGTCTATAGGCATAAGCAACAGACTAAATTAAGCTCAATTACAAGTTGTAGAAGAGATATACACAATAACTGTATTCAATACAGTACAAATATACAAAAACAGTGCTATAATGCATAACATGTAATAATGAAAAAGAAAAATGATTAACACAATTCCAAGTAAATTCCAAATGAAGCCATCAGGTCTTTTTATAGGTACTGAACTACGAAAAATGTTACTAAAAACGTATATATGCAATAATTACAACACGTTTATTGTAATTTATAGAGACAGAAAAAATTATGATTCATTGAGTAGTTGGCAAAATTGGTTCGCTAAATGATGGTAAATCATGTATTACACATGGACACTTAAAGTAACAGTACTGGAAGCTTGTGGGGTGCATGCCTAGTTCTTCCTTCACATCACAGTTTCTTAGTTTGTTAAAAGAGTTGCATATGAATGAAGAAAGCCTAGGTGTGTACCGGGTAAATATTTTGATTAGAGATTCAATCTTAAAGGAAAGCTTGCATATAAGTAAATGATTAATATTTTTCAATGGAATTCATGAGAATGGAGCTTGTACCAAGAACAAAGTCCCCATACATACTACAATTACTTATGTTTTTTACTCACTTAAACATATTCAATTACATAGAATTCCCAAGTTATTTTGAATGGGGATTCCCTTATTATGACGTAGTAAGGGGAGTGCTGACACTCTCAGAAATGAGGGAATTCCCAAATTGTATTTTCTCTCCTTTATAATTCACTAATACTTTGACTTTTCCCAAATTTTTCTTCTTAAAAATTTTAGATTAACCAAGAGTAGCTAATCATACAAAAATAGGTTTGTGACAAATTATTATGTGCAAGTATTCCTTTAAACTGGAATCTTGAGTTGCTTGAACAAGTTAATGTTATTAAGATATAATCTGTATATTAGGCATAAGTAAATATCTTTTTAGCTTGGAATTCAGTATCAAAATATTACTTTTGCTTAAAGCAACAGAAAAGCGTCCAGGGTGACCAAGTTATTAGTTGACATTTCCCTTAAAATACCTGGGTCTGTTCTCTTTCTTTTTGTTAAGTCTGGTTTACATATAAGCAACAAAGGTATAGCTATATCAGCTCAATAACAGTATCTATTATGGCTTGTGTTATTCCCTGTACCAGTGTGCCTCCACAATGTAACATAGTGCTATAGGTACTGCGTAGTTAGAAAGTCTTTAGCCTGGTCCCCACATGTCGACTAAACCTGGTGATTAGAAATAGTCACCTGGCTATTAACAAATAAGTATGTCATCGGGCGACTAGTTAGTCACTGGTGAGAAAAAACAATTAATCACCAGGTTGCTACTCTCTTTCCATCAAACTGCCACTGGTTAGAGGTCAGATCAGTCCCCCCCCCACCACCTCAATGATTAACTCCACTAATCATCAGCAGCTCACGAGAAATATTAAAGAGGTACAATATTTTGCCCAGAAACTACGACGATTAGTGGTTAAGTCGCCGGACATCACAGTACCAGTATCTACTTAGTTGCTGGGATAATAACTAGATGTTTACTATGTCGCCGGACGACTTACCACATTAATCCATGCCAATTTCCAGTAACCTTGGTGCCACATGGGAACCAGGCTTTAGGGAGCACGCCCTCCCCTTCCTCTGTCACATGACACAGGAGTGGGCTGTGAGCTGCTCATATAGGCAGGGCCCTGTACATGTGTTAGAAGGCTGATCATCTTTGGGCCTCCTGCAACCAGCACTCACACTTGGGTGCATCAAGTGTTGGTATCAAGAAGTACTGGACTGATAAAGCATCTATATGAGAACCTGGACTGTTTAATCTTCCACTATTCACCCTTTGTGACATCATTCTTTTTAATTGTACCCTGTGGCCCGTTGCACAATGGGTTTCATAACAACGAAAATGAATTAAATAGCGAAAGAGTTGTTGCTTAATAACATTTTTGCAGTTATTTTCATAACAACGAAAAGATTTTAACAATTTTTTTTCTATATTTAGAATGCTCTCAAAGAGTTGTAACTTTTACTGATTTTTCTCTAATGTCTTGCCTTTTTATATCAATTTACAGAATTCAATTCCATCCATTAGAACCAGAGATTTTTACTCTTCAAGTAACAGTGGATTATTTTCGTAACAACGAAACATTTCGTTGTTAAGCAAAAATTCATTGTGCTTTCGTTGTTTGATCCTCACAACGAAAATCTATTGTGCAACGAGCCAATGATGACACAGAAGGTTTTCTACTTATAAAATAAACCATAATTATGTTAATGTTTGTAACTTGCTTGCTACATTGTTGTATCAAACCCATAGTGGATCATACATTGCATATATATGTTTAAAAACCCCTAATGTCAACACAATAACAATTTCTCCTAATGAGAAGCTCGGTAGGCAACAAGATTTCAGAGGATATCTTAATCTATTTTAAGCAGGTGTCAAGGGCATAAACATCACAGTTATTTCAATGAACCATATATCTTAAGTCTGATTTGCTGTATGAAATCTTTCCTTCTTGACAAATTTTGCAATCTCAGGATCAAAAGCTGAAAAATATTATGTTCTTATTGCAGGGGACTTTGTTGTATGTCGTGACTGCTATTCAATCAATATGTAAGTCTGTGGCCAAATTCCCTTCAATGAGAATGATTTCTTTCAATCTCTATAATTAGTAAACAATACGCATATAGTTAACATATGGGCTTTCAGAGGAGAATACAATACAACTCTCCCTCCCTTTCCTGCCTCTGTCCCCTTTTGCCAAGATGTTAAGTCTGGAACTTGGAACAGCATTGAGTGAGAATGTCTGATGTTTCTGGATATTAATTCTAGTTTTGCTCTTTAAAGGAGCAGTATTGTCCTCTGGTTGGCAGGTTGACATCCGTGGATGGAAGCTTAACAACAGCCACGTTTGTGACATGTTTTACTCTTTTAAAATGGAATCCAGCGATCTTGTTGGTCAAGTCACAGATTTGGCGCGCTACTTCGGCAGTTACAACATATCAATCGTAGACATCATCCCTGACCATACTGCCCCTTTAAGTGTAATATCTTCTCATCAAAGTGGCGATTGATGTAGTTTAAGAATCAATCTTGGCCAGAAGAAAGGCAAGCATCGCTCCCAATGCTAATCCAAACATGGTTGGTATGGCAAGTCTGGATCCTGGAATAAATTATATAACATGGTTATATGAGATATGTACATACATCTATTGGAGAAACACCCTTGTCTCAAAGTTGTGGTTAACATTGTTCAATGGACATTGGCCATAACATACATTTGTCATTCGAGCCAGTTTCCATTATTTGATAATTTTAAGTAACCGAACTTGAGTTGATATATTGCTTTTCTGGACAAGAGACACAAATTTTTGGGTATGGGGCTTAAGTGCAAGTTGGGATGTTAAGACAATGGAAGTGGTAAGGTGGTAGAGGGACCACCTAGGTATGATTGAAGTGTTAAGTGTCTCGAAGGGGTAAAAATAAGGGAGTGGTCAGCTAGGCACAACTGGAGGTGTAGAATGTCTGGAAGGGATGAGGGTAGGGAGGGGCACAGCTAGTAGTTGGTCATTTATAGCATCCTACCATGACAACAATAATTCCAGGGGGAAACCAATAGTATTTAGAAAACTGTCAATGGAATAAGCCCATCCCACATTGGATATATGCTATTGTTGGACAAGGGATGGACAAAATGACTGTTTACACCATCCTTGTATTCAAGCGTTGGGGTTACTGAAATAAGCAAGAATTATGTTTTTTCTATATTTTCAGGGACTGCTTTAACATTATGATTACTTAGGTTTCATCAGTTGAGAGATTTATAGGTTTGACAACCAATTAAAATGCTGTATTTCAGGGCAAAATAGGGTTGGACATTATAGGCTAGGCTGACCGACTTTAACATCGTTACCTATGGGAAAAATGCCAAAATATAAAGCTACATTTGACCAAATTTAGGAGTAATCTGACACCCTAATTGCTTTGGCTAATTTTGTATCATACAACTGTCTTCAGGGAATAAGCATGGAGGCAATTTTGAAAATATTTCATAGTAAACCTTAGTGTTGGTGTAAACTGGGATGGGCTTATTTTACCGCTAGGAGAGTCAATGGGAAATTACCTGCTGAGGAACACACGTTCTTCCCCTCTGGTGAGCGGCAGACCTCGCCATTCTCGCAAGTACTTGGGTAGCAGTAGTTGTCAAGTGGAGCTATCATACAAAAAGAAGAAGAAGCAAACACTTTGTTTAATTCATTTTCCATGTGCTTACATTATACATCCCAATATTTTGCATCAAAGACTCAACTTACTAACAATTTTGCGATGAAAATTTGCAGAATTACATATTTTTCTTTTCAAAAGAAGCATTTTCTTAGCAACATTTTCCTCATACTGTTTTGCTCAGATGGCATTTCATTGATTTAAATAGTGTTGCTATTATAATGGTCTGAATAATACAAAAATAAATTGATTTGGCCTGGCCCAGGATATTGAAGCAGGTTTCTTAATTTACAGCAACTATTGTACAAGAAAGATGTCTAGACTGACTTATTGTTCACAATAATTAACAATATTTTGGATAGTGAAAGTTATTCTTCATAATTATGTTTTTTTTATAAACAAACTAGAAATGTCTAAAAAATCTCCATATGAATGTCAAAGTATTGAAGACAGTCTCTTGTGGCCATTCAAATAAGTGCTTTTGGAGAAACCATTTAACAGCTAATGATGTGCTTGTTAAATTGTTGCTGTAAAAATAAAGCCTTGCAATCTTTCTATTTAACATACTCTTCTTGTGATTTTAAATCCTAATGTCTAGTTTCTCCAAAAATTTTAAGAATCTGGCCAAAGTCTGCTAAGAGAAATGGATTTAGTTTAAGAGCAAGACCAATAGAAACAGGGACATCCCTGTTTTGACATGACATTTCAGTTTAATTGCTATTATTCTATTCATTTAAAGTTAGACTACCACAATTTTGGGATGGGGGCCATTAAGACCCCTTTAAAAGGTTCTCTTGTTTTATCCAATTTATTGCGCTTACCTTGAAAATTGCAGCTTGGTAGATTAGTTGCCACTAATACTTGGAGACTGAAGCCTAAAACCTCATCAAGAAAGCTTGCTGCCTCTTCGCCACATGTTGCATTTGTTGAGATCGCACTACATGCCCTATAGTTTTGGATCAAGCTGTAAGTAAACAACAGAATTTATTAAATGGATGCATCACATATTCATTACTATTGTATGAGCAATCATATTTTATGACTGTTGGGAACCATGACTGTTATGTTATGAAAAACAAATAAACACAACAATTCATAATTAGGGCAAAAGTTAGGACATTTTTTGGGTGGATGAACTAGCCTCTACTTTTCTCTGTAGATATTATCAGAAAGATGAAATTAGAGTATTCTTCTAGGATCATGCACTTAAGAGTCCATATTATTTATGAATCTACTCAATCAGCTCTATGTTCAAATAGACTCTGGATAGAATTGTCTTACTATTGAGAACATATCAATGTAGATGTTGTTATAGTTTCTGTGTAACAGATATTATTGTGTTAATAATTTGTTATCCCATTTAGAAATTCATGTTTTGTTTGTGTTAACTGTACGAGGGAACATAGGAAGAACTTTATTTATGTAAACAAATGTTGGAATGAATGATTAAAAGAAAAAAAGTAAAAAAAGTGTGCCAGTCTACTTCAAATCAAATCATGATGTGATGTATTGACCAAACCATCTTTCATTGTTTCATAGGTAAAAAACCTAAAAGACTTTAAAGTTCATATTCACCTGTTTTCAACAATCAACAACTTCTCTAAGGCAGGTTTTGCATTGTCACACAGTTATGTATCGTTGGGCAAATTGTGAAAGTGAATGTAATTGGTCTTATGATCAGGACATGCACAGCACTTTGGGGTGTTTATAAATCGACCTTACCAGGGATAACCGATTTATAGTATTTTAAGCATCTTCAGGTTAACCCTTTAAGGACGCCAGTATCTCTTAGGCATCACCAGGCCTAGATGCCAGGTGCCTGAGACATACATAGCACATATGTCAGAATTGTCAATATGATGCTTAATATATATCAAAAACTTTTTTTTCTATTTAAAAAGACTGAAAAGGACCATAATGTAATTTATCTGACAATTGCCATTTAGGAAATAATTATTTATATTCATGAATTTGGTTCTTATTGGTCTAATTCAAAACATTATGATATCAGTGGCGTCCTTTTGATATATTCCCTCAGTTATTTGGTGTCCATTTTGCACTATTTGAAAATGTTGTGGAGTCTTGAAAGGGCTAATATTGACAAATTTTGCCAACAAAACCCCTGGAAAAACCTTGATATATCCACCTACAATGAATGGATTTTCAAACAACTTGGAAAAGATCTATTGTTTATGGATACAAATTATAAAAATAATGGTCTCCAGTTTTTCTTCATGTCAATCTAGAATTAGTGATCTTAATTCCTATGCTAAGGCCTTGTGATTTGTCCACCTATTACCCGTCGTGCATCCTGATCACAGTTAACCTGCAGATAAGAATTTGGCTATCTGTGGTTGGGTGGATTGAATTAACATTTTTTTAATTTTCGGTCCTTTGCCCTACCACATAGCTAAAACAAATAAAACAAAGGGCTTCTGTTTTAGTGCTCTGTTGAATGACAGATTGTTAACTCTTAGCATCAAAATTATGATGGATTGTAAATTCTTAGCATTTAAATTCACTTATTGATTTTTTAAAAATTGAATTAACATCTTCTTCTGTTAGATCCTAAAGTCTTTTGATCTTCATCTTCCATACTGATTCACACAATTCAAATGGCACAAGTAGAAAAGCAACAGTTTTGATTACAAAAAAAGCTCAGGAGTGATGCCTCTGGTTGGGAATGCACTTACTGGCAAAGTTGATTTCTATCTGATACATCGTCTACTCCACGTTCAAAAGCACTAGCACATCCTTCTATCTGTCTTTGTAAATCTACCTTATTCAAACATTTCTCATGCTTGATGAATCCTGAAAAATAACAAACGATATTGTACTTGTGGGAGAGACCTGCAATAGGGGGCATTTCATACTATGGGTCATTTATGATTGTAACTGCTAAGATGATATAAACTTGCATGCACATAATTATGACTTGTTGTCATTTTTGGGTATCTTTTTTTGCAACAAAGCCAATAATGCTACGAAAATAATTTTTTTAATTTAAGATATGGCTGCCCCATCTCTTCACCTGACCTGGCTTTAATTTCCATGGACACTGGTAGTCTGGAATCCTTGATCTGAAACTATCTTGTATATAAACCATGTACTTCGGTTGTCAGTACATCTCATCTCATCAAAAATCCATCATCACCTTTAACTTCTATATCTAATGACTTTATTCTATGAGGTAATTAACACTTATAGATACATTAGGTTGTACATTTCTTTCTCTATGTTCTATGTTATGCTATGTCTAATACATCAATGGCTGGAAGATCATGTAATAATGTGAAGTCAAATAAACATACAAAAAAAAATAATTAAGAATTCATTCAGAAAATGTAGAATAAAGGACATAAAAAATAACATCTGTGTTCACCTTGAGATGTAACCAAAACAGAAAATTATAAGAACATTCTGTTTAGGTTGAAGAACATAACCGGAATGTAATAATGATATCACAGTGCAACATCACAGCAATATGTTGCAGAAACGTTATTGGGAGCCATAAAAATAATGTAACAATAACCAAACCAGAATGTTGTTGTGATGTTATTATAACATAACACCTCCGCCTGGGTATGTCCATTATACATAAAAAGCTTCTTACTTGGAAGAGCAGCTTCAGTGCATATGTGACGGAAAATGCGTCGTGCCAAGTCGACTTCCAACTTCACCGCCTGCTGTGACACACTGGAGCCGCAGCTCTGACTCACCCCATTCAGGCAATTATCTGTGGTGTCTTTATGCTCCCTTTAAAGGTGAAAATAAATACAAGTCAATATTTTTCAGGGGTAGATACAAAATGTTAGAAAGGGTATCCGCATTTAAGTATTTAAATGGTGTGCATTTATGGACACACGAGCAACATAAGAATAGGTTTGCTGAATATTACCCCAATGAATGATATATATGGCCTCTCAATTTTAATTGAAATGTCCCAAATGTTAGCCATAGAATATATGATCTAAATCTCTTCACTTTCTTTACTTTCTTCACATTCTTTACTTGTGTTTTACTGTATTTACTGCTGACAAAACTGAAATGAAAAGACTTTCCACAATCTCTCAGTTGGAAGGAGTATTAAAAAATGTTAAGCAGAGTCCCCACAGGGTGACTAAAATTATAATTAATGTAGGCACTGGTGAAAAAGGTGAGCCAGTAGCCCAGCGATTAACTAGACTAGACACTAGTGCCATAATGTCTGGTGACTAAATCACTAATTGCTGTGGCTAGTGGACAAAATATTGGACATGTTTAGTATTCCCCGCAAGTCGCAGGTGATTAGTGCAGTTAATCGCCTGGCTAGGTGACTATAAAGTGTCCTCTAATCATCAACAGTTTGATGGCGGTACATTTTCTCTTCCACCTGTGACTAGTTTGTAGCCCAATGACATACTATATTCTTAATTTCCAGCTGACTAATGTAAGTCGCTCAGGTTAAGTCACCATTTGGGAACCCGCTTTTAGCCTGTGAGCTGCAGTTGAGTCCCTACTCGGGCAACTTACCCTGTTGATTAGTGGGTATTGATAATTTTGGCAGCAACCTAGGACAAAATATTACTTGTGGGGTGTCTAACCAGGCACCTGTGGTCCGTTGCACAATAGAATTTCGTTGTGAGGATCAAGTAAAGATAGCATAACGAAAAGTTTCCGTTGTTGCGAAAATAGTAAAATCTCGGGTTCTAATGAAAAAAATTGAATTCTATAAATTGATATAAGAAGGGAAAAAAATAGAAGAAATATAGTAAATGTATAAAAAATTGTTGCCAAACGATCGTTGTCACGAAAAAAGGAACAACGAAACGTTTCATTAATAATATTATTTTCGCTGCTAAAAAAATCATTGTATAACGGGTCACTGGCCTTTAGAAAATTAATCTCACCTGGGCCCTTGCCCCTTGCCTGGTGATTAATGCACTAATTGCTGGAGATTAGTCCAATATTTCATCACAAAACCATAACAACTATAGTTGTCTAGTTCGTAGACATCATGGCAGCAGTAAATAATTATAGTCAGTTAATGTTACTTATGTCCACAAACTTGCTTGCAGTCGGGTGCTGCAAGGTGGAATATAGGTACTTGTGCCACCGCTATTTTATATAGGTTTTCTATGGACTGCTTGCAGTCAGGGATACAACATGTTGGTATCAATACCAAAATTGGCTTGCAGTACCTAAAAATAGCAACTGCAAATGCTCCCTTACACATAGTGGAACATGGCCTTTAGTCACAGGTGACTAGGAAAAATTTAACACCCAGGTGGGAACCAGGCTTTTTGGTTTAATTTTCTTAAAAGTGAATTTCGATTAAGTTCAATAACTAAATTTAAACAAAATATGAACAAAATTTAAATGTGAAAATGATGCTTTACCTACAGACTGACATCTAGTATGTTTGCTTGTTGGGTTAGTTTAACATCTTAGCAATCCTTCAGGGTTCTTTCCAAACAGCATAAGGTAATGCTTTTCAGCTTTGGGTGATCATATCTATGCAATGATTTATGAGAAACCTGCCACCAGTTTCAATACCCTACTCTTTTCAAAAAGTGGCAGGGGTCTTTCATGTGCAGTGTCCTGGCTCTTGATGACCCTGTTGGGGGCAGAAGGTCCCCATTTCTCACCTCTCATGATCAGTAAGAACCGATTCTTACCAGGGAGTTCCAAAGGAACCACTAACCTGAATCATCACAGGGGTATCTTGATAGATTATGAAAAGGTACTTTACCTACAGAATGTTGTTGGGTCTGTTTCATTTGGAAAACCAGTGCTGATGACATCTGGGTCCCCTAAACCAGCTGCCTTCAGGCAGTCAATGAAGTTGTCCCTGGAACACACACTTAACGCTCCTCCTGCAAGATAGTGAAACAGTGGAGTCTCATTTTCATTAAAGATGCTTGGGATCATTTTCAATAACCAAGGCGATCTCTAAGATATCATTTGGGAACTAAGTGTATGCTTTAAAGAAGGCATAGAGATAATAGATATTTAGGTTGTTGTGAAAAAAGATGTGATCTAAATAAAAAATCCCTCTGAACCATTGGATTAAAACAAATAAGAAACTACTTCACCATGTACATTCAATTGTCACCATTTGTGAGAAGAATAAAACTAACCCCAAAACTAGTGTGATTTCATCAAGACTTTTTCCCTATTTACTTAGAAAAACAGTGTAACTAGTTAATTAGTATTTTATTTTCTAAAATATATTTTTTTATTCCCCTTCAGGTTTAACTGATCTTTCAGGCCATGTTTCTCTTTGGTTTTGAGTCCAAGGTCTGGTTGATGTACAGTAAACTTGTGATTATAGTATAATGAATATATTTGAATCAGTGGTCTCATAGGGAGGTTTCATTTCATGATACTTTTGGTTATCAGTTACTTATAAACTTGTGAATTGAACAAGATATCCTGCCTGCTTTTGAATGAATACCAAAAACATATTCACTGTTAAAAGTGCACCAATGTCTCCTCTTTAACAGGGTTATTTATTAGCATTATCTGTTTGTTTGTGTATGACGGATTGATTTCTTCTTAACGCTTTTGACTTTTTTCCTAATCCTAGTCCTAATCCTTGTGGCAACCTTTCTGTTGGTCGCTAGGTGACTAAAGACACTTGGTGAATAAGGACAGGTTTCCACATAACGACAGTATGCCTAGTCAGCTGACCAAGTGCGCTAACCCTTTCCAAACATGGCGACCAATGCCCCCTAATCCGCTTTAGTCTACTTGTATCCAGATAACAACGTGTTGGTATCTGAAACGCAAACAACATGCAATTCTTATTTAGAGATAACGCAAGTACTCCCCAATGCATCGTGGAATATAGCCTTAAGGTTGAGAAGATGATATTTTCTTCTTTTTTCAACTCTTTCAAATTAATTATCTCCACTCACATGCTAAGGATTCTGTATGATATCTACTATTTGTAGGGCTCCATATTGGCTCTGTATTTCTCCAGTTTATGTTATTCACGTGAATCATCGTGAGAGAGAAAAGGGTGATGCAAATACAAGGCTAGACAAATAGATATATTCTACACTGTGTTTAATTACTTAATGTAAACCTAGGAAATATAAAAAGTTAGTTAACATAACAAGCATACATAAATATCTAATCATCATTAATTTGACTTTGTTATGCGATCTCAGAATCAATTGTACTATAATGGATATATTATACTACCAATGAATCACTTTGAAAGAAACATGATATCATTCCACTGGCTCTACCAGAAGACCGACTATTGGGAGTGTGCCAGAATAAGAAAAAAGACAAAACACTTGGAAAGTATACAAATATCCCTCTGTTGTACTCTGTTTGGCTATGCTTTACCATAGAGGTCAAGCTTATAAGAAAGTCAATATTCCACCTAGTTTGCGGCCATAGTAAACTCTTTTGAGGCTGCCGAAAAACGTGTTTGCGGCCGTTTGTTTGCGTCTGGTGGCCACAAGCAAGTGGAATATAGCAGATTGCGGCCACCCTTGATGAGTTTGTGGCCAACCTAAATGTGTTTGCGGCCACCCTAAACTCGTTTGCGGCCACCCTAAATGCGTTTGCGGCCACCCTAAACACATAGTGGAATACAGCCTTTAGTTGTTTGAAAATTTGCTCATCAAAGATGAATATTTCTTCATTTTCTAAAGTTTATTTAATGATTTTGTCAATAAAATCATCCCAAATTATCCTTCAGCTAATTAAATCACTGTGAATCAGTTATCTGTGGTTGGGTGAATTACCAGACCTTTGATGGAAAGAAATTATAGGTTGTACTCACCAATCAAAAGTCCAGAGAGAACAATTAAGAAGAAATGTATTTGAACATTAGCCATTTGTAAACTGAAATGAGAAAACAACGTGTAAATAACTACATATTTTATGTTATAAAGTGGATTCTACTTTTGGAAAATTTTCTCTCTCTTAAACCAAGGGAAACAAATGTCTGTGTGTGACATCACATATCAGAAAACATTATTTTACATTATGGAATTACTAAACATTCAGGGTGCAAATGTTTCGCATACCTCGTTTCATTTTATAACCTAAAATCTTACATGATTCTGTTGACACCCTTTAGAAAGTCAGATTTAGCTTTTACTCAATTATTTCCTAACAAATCATACCTGTCTGATATAGCTGCTGGACAGATGCTCTGATTAAGATGCCCAAGGTGTAGGCAGGTGCCGTCTAGTAATATCTAGCAAAATATTCATAAAAAAGAAATTATTTGAAGTTGAAGTGCAGGTATAAAATTGTCTTGAATACTCAATAGGAATGTGACAATATACAATTCTACAATTAGTGGTTCCTTTCTTAAAATCAATGGTCAGATGATCACTTAAATAGGAGCCAGCTTCTTCCTTGTCAAAGCTCATCCCATGTGTTACACAACTGTCTTCTTAGGATTTTGAAAGGTTTCTGCTGTAAATTTTAATTTGGTTTAAGCTGGGATTGGCTGATTGTAGGCGTCATTGTTATTTCACTATAAGCCTTTAAGGGCCTTCCACTAAAAAAACTTATACACAATGGAAGATATTATGCACATCGCAGGAAGAAGTGAATCAATCAAAGATTTGAAAAACAATTCAGACCCCTAACCCAGGGGTGCATTCCATAAAATTTTCGCGGTAATCCAGGTTGAAGAGATACCACGATACCAACAAATGTTATCGCCACATAAATCTTTTTTTTTAAATTTTTTTTGTTCAATTTCTTTTTCAATCAAACTTAAATTTTTCAGGCTTCTTCCTTGGTCACATATACATATTTTGATATATCAATATTTGTGAAAATATATTCTTTTAAAACGGCGATATTTTGTAATTATTGCCACGATGCTGATTTGAGGCCTTGGCGATAATAATTTGAGTATCTCCAATCTTTTATGGAAGCGCTTTAACTGGCGATAATTATCGCCAAACTTTTATGGAATGCATACCAGGCTTATATATTCACTCACTCCAAAGTAAATGTGACGCATGACATCATCAGTTTCTACCATTTAGTTCATCAAATTTACCAAGATTTACTCTATGTGTCATGTTCATGTTGACATGGGCTAATACCTAAACCTACCTGATGGCAGGCCCCTTACGCAAATAATGACCTCATAAAAAGTGTGCGGATTTACTCCCTGTGTGTCACCAGGCCAGGGTTTACATAGGAGAAAAACCTCCCTAGAATTGAGCTCACAGAGGGTGGACAGTTTTTACTACACACACAGATCTCACTGTCCCAATCCCTTCACAGAACTTTGGAGCTCTATATGAGAGATCCTTGCAACTGTTATTAACTTAGGTGAAAGGGCTGTTGTGGTTAGATAATTTGAATGTCAAATATCCCAAATACCATAATGTTGCTCCCAAAATAGCATGATAATTTATCTATTGTAAGAACTGTTAAATCTATTTGCTTTTTTAACATTTGCATATTGGCTAATAAATCAGGTTCAGTACATTCTACCCCTCTTTGTTTAGGTCATAACCTAAATGGGGATCCTCCCTGACACTTAGATGAATGTGTATATCTTTAAACTCGCCTCTAGTTTTAGGCACATGAAGCATTAGCAAGACCAAATTAGGGAAAATTATAGGTTTATTAGTAGATATAACAATTCTGTTTGTCTGAGTTTACTACTGTATTTCAAATTGTTTTCTTTATTATATATTTGTAGGCAATAATATGATCAACATATAGTCCTCTTGCATATCTCTAATGCACTAACATATTATATTTCCAGTACAGGGACGGATCCAGGAGGGGTTCTTGGGGCTTGCACCCCCACTTTTTTGGTCAAATAATAATATTTTTAATGTCAAATTGATGCCCTCAAAGGGGGCACCTGGACATTTTTAATATAGGCTCCCCCCTTTCTTGAATTCGTGGAGCCCCTCCTGGTATATTACAGAGTTGAAGTATCAGCCATCAACATTTTTTTCTTTCATGTTTTTTACTGCAAATATATATAGATGTTTACATCAAATTAACAGCTGTGTTTACATCCATTCCATGAGATAACTCAGAGGGTAGGAGGCAGAATTGTAAGATCAAAGCACCAGATTGAGGGCTTGGCAGAAAAGTGCACCAGTAACCGATACTATGGTGTATAATAAAAGTAATGTTTGTTTCGCTCTTATGAGAATGAGAATATTTAAACAGCTGAATCCTTTCTCATACATATATTTAATGTCAACATATCCTTTATTTGGTTAAAATCTTTTACAACTCTATGATAAACATGTTTCATTTTAACACCTGATTATCACTTTTTTTTCAGGGTCTAGGGCCTGGCATACCCCATGCGGCATTAAGGTGAAGTGAACCAAACCACATCCATAATTATACTTTATACTTAATACTTACTTAGACTAACAAGCCATTCACTGATACACATTCAAGAATACATTTCATTTTAGACAGAACACTGGAAGGGCAGTGATGCAGTTTGATGTACTGTAAAGTGCATCATCAACAGTCTAAAAGAGGCAGGAGTTATACAGACGCATCCCTCACCACCTCAACGTCCCTAGGCCTGTCAGGGACGCTGATCTGCAAACTGGCCCATAACGGTCCCTATCTCCCCTTTCTCCCATTATTTATGCTACATGTAAGCTTTAATATAGATTGATACATTTATCATACATGAAATCCTATCTTACCTTTCCGTAAACAATCCTGTGGTGGTAGTGAGAGCAGCATGTAAGGAATAAAGGCCAATCTGTAAACCTGTACCTGTACAGTCGCAGGGAGCACAGATCTAGATCAAGTTTAAGTTCAAACATACACAACTGGGTCAGACATATTATTATCATGTGGCTCTTAACATTATGGCTCTTTTTAAAATGTCTTGTGTTATCTTTTGCCAGAGAATATCAAAGGAAGAGATTGCAGAAACCGAATCGGATCTCAATAATTCAATGTATCTCTAATCTACCCAGGTGAATATAACAGTACACATGTTAATCATATGTCATGATTATTCTCTCTATTGATTGGTATATTTTGTTTGCAGTAATTCAGTTGTGGATGTAGTTTTTCACTCCCTTTCCCTCCAGAATTGTAAATTGAAAAGGTAAATTTGACCAAAAAAGGGGTGGGGGTGCATAGCTCCGTGCCCTCAAAATCTACCAGTGGAATTCTGGAAAACGCTTGCCAAATTATTATTTCACTTTTATTTTTAAACAGAGGTTTTACCCTTACCTTAAGTTATGAACAAAAAAGAAATGTGGTAAACTGTGTCCAAGAATTGTGATTTAGCTCTATGCTTTTTTGAAACACCAAGAAACTGAAAACATTGTGTACCATTTATCTAATCATCATACTGAGCATTCCATAAGAAGTATGTAATGGGGATCAGTATTTGTATTACCCGCACGGCCAACGAGCGGGCCGTAGAAGGATTTGTTATACGGCCACACAGTACGGCCTGTTCCTCAACTCCGGAAGAGTAGTTCCGGTATGATCCAAAAATGTTCATTTCGTTGGGAAATCTTTAATATTGGATGGAAAATTATGAAATTCTAACTGAGTACATCTTAAATATGAAAGAAAATTATGGCATTGTCAAAAAGAAATTTCTTTTGAGGGCGTATGAATATGGGTCCCACTCCGCGAAGCTCATCACACTACGCATGGCTGTAGCGCTACGCTAAGAGAATGAGTCCTTTGTTTTTTTCTATAATTTTGTTTGTTATTTCACTTTTATTTGGGTAATGAAATATAGAAAACCCGTAGGGGCCATCCTCGAGTGTTGGGGCGAACCTCCGGGTGTCAGGATGGCCCGCGGGCTTCGCCCTTGGGCCATCCTGACACCCTCCGGTTCGTCCCGACACCCTCGGACGTCCCCCGCGGGTCTTCTTATATTAATATTCCCTTCCCAAAATTATGTGCTTTAATGTAAGCTTCAATATAAAAACCTGTTTCACCTTTCTTTAGACACGTCCTGTGGTGGTAGTGAGAACAACGTGCCTAGAATAAAGGTAAATAAACGCACCTGTTTCTGTGCAGATGTAGATCAGGTTTAGGTCACACACGTATAACTGCGTCATAGTTAGTTCTGTTAGTGATATGTTCAGCAATCCATGAGAATTTTGCCTTTTTTTCTTTTAATCTTTTTTATCTTTATCTTTCTCCAAATAAGACTATTGACACAAATAGTTTTTTTGTTGTTTTAAGTTTTTTGTTTATATTTACTGTATTACAGATTACAATGATGGGCAACTATCACATGAGAAAGTGCATAGTCCTATGAGGCTCCGGCCCCTATCCTTAGCATTAAGTATGCCTCTTATTCCTAATAGCGTCAAAAATATAGACAATTAAAGAAGTGGATGATTTACAGAAAATTTAATGTTTCAATCTTTAGGAGGCTGGGAAGTCTTTATTCATTTTATAAAATGCTAACATATATCAGCTGAGTTTTACAAATTGATGCATATATCATTATATACATACATGTTTGTTTGTGTATAGACGTTGAGATGATGTCAAATCTCCAAAAAATGAGTTAGCAGCCATATTGGTGATGAGCTTATAATCCTTATTATTTGTGATTAGAAAGCATCTAGAAGAAAATGCATATATGCCTATTTTGCTTGAAACCATCTTATTGAATCATCATTAATGACCATTATCTTTTAAAAATGATAAATCCTGTATTTCTATTGCAGCCATGTGGCCATGAGAAGCATATGGTGTTCACCAAGAAGTGATCATGTGACCATGTCTGCACAAGGTCTATAGGCATAAGCAACAGACTAAATTAAGCTCAATTGAAAGTGTTAGAAGAGATATACACAATAACTGTATTCTATACAGTACAAATATACAAAAACAGTGCTAAATTGCATAACATGTAATAATGAAAAAGAAAAACGATAAACACAATTTCAAGTAAATACCAAATGAAGCCACCAGGTCTTTTCATAGGTACTGAACTAAACAATTTGTACTAAAAACGTATATGCAATAATTACAACACATTTATCGTAATTAATAGGGACAGAAAAAATTATGATTCATTGAGTAGTTGGCAAAATTGGTTGGCTAAATGATGGTAAATCATGTATTACACATGGACGCTTAAAAGAATACTGGAAGCTTGTAGGTTGCATGTCCAGTTTTTCCTTTACATCACACTTTCTCAATTTATTAGAAGAATTCCATATGATTGAACATTTTGATATGTAAAGAAAAACCTAGATGTGTATGGGCTAAATATTCTGATTAGAGATTCAATCTTAAACTGGAATCTTGAGTTGCTTCAACAAGCGAATGCTATAAAGATACAATCTATATATTAGGCCTCAGTAAATATCTTTTTAGCTTGGAATTCAAAATATTACTTGTGCTTAAAGCAACGAAAAAGCGGCCAGGGTGACCAATTTGTTAGTTGACATTTCCCTTAAAATACCTTGGTCTGTTCTCTTTCTTTATGTTAAGTCTGGTTTACATATAAGCAACAAAGGTATAGCTATATCAGCTCAATAACAGCATCTATTATGGCTTGTGTTATTCCCTGTACCAGTGTGCCTCCACGATGTAACATAGTGCTATAGGTACTGCGTAGTTAGAAAGTCTTAAGCCTGGTCCCCACATGGCGACTAAACCTGGTGATTAGAATTAGCCACCTGGCAATTAACAAATAAGTATGTCACTGGGCGACTAGTTAGTCACTGGTGAGAAAAAAAATTAATCACCAGGTTGCTACTCTCTTTCCATCAAACTGCCACTGGTTAGAGGTCAGATCAGTCCCCCCCCCACCTCAGTGATTAACTCCACTAATCATCAGCAACTTACGAGAAATATTAAACAGGCACAATTTTTGGCCAGAAACCACGGCGATTAGTGGTTAAGTCGCCGGACATCACAGTACCAGTATCTACTTAGTTGCTGGGATAATAACTAGATGTTTACTATGTCGCCGGACGACTTACCACATTAATCCATGCCAATTTCCAGTAACCTTGGTGCCACATGGGGACCAGGCTTTAGGTAGCACGCCCTCCCCTTCCTCTGTCACATGACACAGGAGTGGGCTGTGAGCTGCTCATATAGGCAGGGCCCTGTACATGTGATAGAAGGCTGATCATCTTTGGGCCTCCTGCAAACAGCACTCACACTTGGGTGCATCAAGTGTTGGTATCAAGAAGTACTGGACTGATAAAGAATCTATATAAGAACCTGGACTGTTTAAACTTCCACACAGAAGGTTTTCTACTTATCAAATAAACCATTATTATGTTAATGTTTGTAACTTGTTTCCTACGTTGTTGTATCACACCCATAGTGGATCCTACATTGCATGTATATGTGTAAAACCCCTACTTGTCAACACACTTCTCCTAATGAGAAGCTCCTTGCTCAGTAGGCAGCAAGGTTTCAGAGGATATCTTAATCTATTTTAAGCAGGCATCAAGGGAACAAACATCACAGTAATTTCAATGAACCATATATCTTAAGTCTGATTTGCTGCATGCAATTTTTCCTCCTTGAAATATTTTGCAATCTCAGGATCAAAAGCTGAAAAATATTATGTTCTTATTGCAGGGGACTTTGTTGCATGTCGTGACTGGTATTCAATCAATATGTAAGTCTGTGGCCAAATTCCTTTCAATGAGAGTGATTTCTTTCAATCTCTATCATTAGTACAATACAACTCTCCCTCCCTTTCCTGCCTCTGCCCCCTTTCGCCAAGATGTTAAGTCTGGAACTTGGAACAGCATTGAGTGAGAATGTCTGATGTTTCTGGATATTAATTCTTGTTTTGCTCTTTAAAGGAGCAGTATTGTCCTCCGGTTGTTAGGTTGACATCCACGGATGAAAACTTAATGACGGCCACATTGGTGATATGTTTAACTCTTTTATGATGGAATCCCGGATGGAATCCAGCGTTCTTATTGGTTGATCATGAGTCAAAGATTTGGCGCGCTACTTCGGCAGTTACAACGTATCAATTGTAGACATCATCCCTGACCATACTGCTCTTTCAGGTTTAAGACCTTCTTATCCAACTGGCGGTTGATTTAGTTTAAGAGTCAATCTTGGACAGAAGAAAGGCAAGCATCGCCCCTAATGCTAATCCAAACATGGTTGGTATGGCAAGTCTGGATCCTGGAATAAATTATATAACATGGTTATATGAGATATTTACATGAATCTATTGGAGAAACACCCTTGTCTCAAAGTTGTGGTTAACATTGTTCAATGGACATTGGCCATAACATACACTGTTAAAATGGTGTTTAGAATTTAAATATGTTTAGGGTATAAACATGTTTATAATCTAAATACATTAAACCATATCTGTTTAAAACCTAAACACTTGTAACTCCTAAACATGTGTTGGGTTAACTATGCTTAAAATCTAAACGCATAACATCAGTTGTGTTTAAAAGCTAAACACTTGTAACCTCTAACCATGTTTTGAATGGGATATGTTTAGAATCTAAACACATAATATCAATTGTATACTATGGAAAAGAAAAATGGACACTTTGGGATTAGAACCACATTCTCTACATTCAAGGTAGAAGCCTAACCAACTGAGCTAACTTGGACTGCATGCAGTGCACACTGGCAGAGTCAGCACCAATTAGTAGGATCAGTACTACTATACAGGTATTCAACATTAGACCGACAATAGTTCAATACTCTCATACCCCTACTTATTCAGTTAAGTAGCAAAGCTGGGCTGTGTCTACCTACAGGCCGCCATAGCTCATTGGTAGAGCATAGGCTTCTTATGTGACGGGCCCCGGGTTCAAATCTCGGCTACTGAAGTTATCAAATTATTACTATTAGAGGTTTGCAACGTACCGTCCATATTTTTGGCCATGATTAGTAAAATGGTTTTTCCATACACTTAGGAATTTGGAACTTTGTGATTAAAAATGTTAGATTTTTAACTTTTTGTATCGTCATTAAGATAATCACTTCATTGGCCTGCTATTCTAGGTACGGTCAACCAACCAGAACACTCCTAAAACATTTACAAAACGTTTAAAAACACCTTTTTAGTAGGATTAACATGTAGACACCTTTTTAGTTCAAGAACTTTATTAGCTATACCCTGAAGGTTTTATCTCCAACAATCAAACAACCCATGCAAGGCTAAACAAAGAAGGAAGGACATACTTGGTTACTGGCTCAATGATCCTGTAGTGTGTTTACGGGAAAAATAAAACTTTAAATGCTGTTAACATTATATCTGGTGTAAACCGTATGGCATAGTACCATAGCAGTGTTTTACATGTAAAATTTACAGTTTTTTTTTAAATTACACACTATGGTATATTATTGTTTAATTTAAAATGGTTTTCATCCTTAAGAATGAAAGAACACTGTACATATTTTGGTATATTACTGTTTGACTTAACACCTAACCCTAAACACATTGAAGACCAAAATGCTTCATAGATAAACACCTAAACATCATAGATTTCTAAACACTTAACAGCTAAACATACAAAAAGCATAAGCATTTTGATTCTATACACCTTGAGGACCTTCACACTTCATGGGTAAACAGCTAAACATCACACATTTCTAAACACTTAACCCTAAACACCAATAATTCTAAACATGTTTAGGGAAATAAAGTGTTCCGATACTGGATGCGCCGAAGTGTTTAGGAAAATGTTTAGGTTCTAAACACTTGTTTTAACAGTGTACATTTGTCATTCGAGCCAGTTTCCATTATTTGATAATTTTAAGTAACCGAACTTGAGTTGATATATTGCTTTTCTGGACAAGAGACACAAATTTTTGTAAAAATCCTCATGCAAAATTTTAATAAGCTATCATAACAAAAATAAATTATTTATCCTTCATGAACTGTATTATTAATTTTGTGAACCATCAATTTATAATGGAAACTTTTATATTTGGAGATTCAAGGACTCTGGTAGTCCCTCCTGTTTGGAACAGCTATAGGCACATAAGGGACCAGCTAGGCGCTATTTGGGGTGCTGAGAGACTGTAATGGGTCAGGAGAGAGAGGGGGGCGGCTAGGCACAACTAGACAGTTAAGGCTAGAGGTAATAGTTCAGTTAAGGGGCAACTAGATGGAACTTGAGGTGTTGACAGGCTCCAAGGAGTAAAGCGCCATACCCACTCTGCATTTTCCTAACAACTTGCATCTGCCTATTGGGAAGCTAAGGTTGCTGGTAAAGTCACCGGGCAACTGGATTATTAGGCAAGTTTGATATTTGTCCAATGATTTTCCAAGCAACATTGATTCCCAGCGATCCTGTTGTCCACAGCCTGTCACTAAGAACACAAACCATACCCATGGGAATTCGCCCAGCCATCCATTGGTAATCCAGTAGCTGGTTGCAGGTCACTATGGAAATTGCCTATTGGGTATGGGGCTTAAGAATAGGGATAGACCAGTTTGCTGGAACTTGACATGTTGAGAGGCTAGAAGGAGTAAGGGGAGGAAAGGTCCAGCTTGGCAGGACTTGATGGTCAAGAGTCTAGAAGTTAGCATGGCTGCCAAGTGTCCCTTTACCCAAGACATTCCTGATTATTAGACCCTGTCCCGGGTGTCCCGATTAGGTAAATATGTCCTGATTTTTAGAGGGAATTAAAATTATGATAAAGAGATTATTGAAAAACTGGATTGACTCTGCTTAAAATGACCTGTATGGTGTATTGTACTACACAAATCCTCATTTTTTTGGGGGGAGTATCCCTCAGACAACCCTTACCAAAACATTTTGTTTGCACATGGATTGAAACTGCTTGATATCGTTAAGTGGTTAATGGACAGTTTTTTAACATCATGAAATTTCCAACATATAATTTATTTAGTTCCATTACGCTACATTATCAAGGGAGGTTGGTAGGGAATGAGGGTGTCCTGATTTTCAGGTGTTTAGGGTTGCCAGGGCTGGAAGGGATAACGGAATGGAGGGGCCAGCTAGGTATGACCGGAGGTTTAGTGTGGATGGAAGACATGAGGGGATCGAGGGGATAGCTAAAGCCCAATACCCACTAGGTGATTTTACCGGCGATAGACGACTGGAAACGGACATAATCGGCCAATTCTTATGATACCCTATTGGTATAGTATATTGAGACGTGCAGGTTGATCTGAGTGTGTGCTAAAATTGGCCAATTTTTTGGGTATAATTGGCCAATTTTAGCGCCTATCAATCAGCCGACGCCGTAAAAATTGCCTAGTGGGTATGGGGATTAAGTGCAAGTTAGGATGTTAAGAGCCCAGAAGTGGTAAGGTGGTAGAGGGACCACCTAGGTAAGATTGAAGTGTTAAGTGCCTGGAAGGGGTAAAAATAAGGGAGTGGTCAGCTAGGCACAACTGGAGGTGTAGAATGTCTGGAAGGGATGAGGGGAGGGAGGGGCACAGCTAGTAGTTGGTCATCTATAGCATCCTACCATGACAACAATAATTCCAGGGGGAAACCAATAGTATTTAGATAACTGTCAATGGAATAAGCCCATCCCACATTGGATATATGCTATTGTTGGACAAGGTTTGGACAAAATGACTGTTTGCACCATCCTTGTTTCCAAGTGTTGGGGTTACTGAAATAAGCAAGAATTATGTTTTTCTATATCTTCAGGGACTGCTTTAACATTATGATTACTTAGGTTTCATCAGTTGAGAGATTTGTAGGTTTGATAGCCAATTAAAATGCTGTATGTCAGGGCAAAATAGGGTTGGACATTATAGGCTAGGCTGACCGACTTTAACATTGGTACCTATGGGAAAAATGCCAAAATATAGGCTACATTTTACCAAATTTAGGAGTAATCTATCACCCTAATTGCTTTGGCTAATTTTGTATTATACAACTGTCTTCAGGGAATAAGCATAGAGGCAATTTTGAAAATATTTCATAGTAAACTTTAGTGTTGGTGTAAACTGGGATGGGCTTATTTTGCTTCTAGGAGAGTCAAATGGAGAATTACCTGCTGAGGAACACACGTTCTTCCCCTCTGGTGAACGGCAGACTTCGTCATTTTCACAAGGACTTGGGTAGCAGTAGTCTTTGAGTGGAGCTATCATACAAAAAGAAGGAGAAGCGAACACTGTGTTGAATTCATTTACCATGTGCTTACATTCTACATCTCAATATTTTGCATCAAAGACTCAATTTACTAATAATTTTGCAATGAAAGAATTACATATTTTTCTTTTCAAAGAAAGCACTTTCTTAGCAAAATTTTTGTCTTATTGTTTTGCTGAGACGGCGTTTCATGGAGTTAACTAGTGTTGGTTTTTTAATGGTCAGAATAATAAAATATTTAATTGATTTGGCCTGACCAAGGAAATAGACGCAGGTTTCTTAATATACAACATCTATTGTACAAGAAAAAGATGTCTAGACTGACTTATTGTTCATGATAATTAACAATATTTTGGATAGTGAAAGTTATCCTTCATAATTATGTTTTTTTTCTAAACAAACTGAAAATGTCTTCGAAATCAACATATGAATGTCAAAATATTGAAGACTGTCTCTTGTGGACATTCACATAAGTGCTTTTGGAGAAACTGTTTAACAGCTAATGATGTGCTTGTAAAATTGTTGCTGTAAAAACATAGCCTTGGAATCTTTTCATTTAAGATACCCTTCTTGTGATTTCAAATCCTAATGCCTAGTTTCTCCAAAAAAATTAAGAATCTGCCCAAAGTCTGCTCAGAGAAATGGATTTAGTTTAGGAGCAAGGCCCATGAAAACAGGGACATCCCTGTCTTGACATGACATTTCAGTTTAATTGCTATTATTCTATTCATTTAAAGTTAGACTACCACGATTTTAGGGAGGGGGCCATTAGGACCCCTTTAATAGGTTCTCTTGTTTTATCCAATTTATTGCGCTTACCTTGAATATCGCAGCTTGGTAGATTAGTTGCCACTATTACTTCGAGGCTGAAGCCTAAAACCTCATCAAGAAAGCTTGCTGCCTCTTCGCCACATGTTGCATTTGTTGAAATCGCAGAACATGCCCTATAGTTTTGGATCAAACTGTAAGTAAACAGAAGAATTCATTAAATGGATGCATCACATATTCATTATTATTGTATGAGCAATCATATTTTATGTGCAGGGAACCATGACTGTTATGTTATGAAAAACAAATAGATGTGACCAGAGTTAACACAAAGTTGTGAGGTGCCTGAGACATACATAGCACATATGTCAGAATTGTCAATTTGATGCTTAATATATATCAAATATATTTTTTCTATTTAAAAAGACTGAAAAAGACCATAATGTAATTCATCTGACAATTGCCATTTAGGAAATAATTATTTATATTCATGAATTTGGTTATTATTGGTCTAATTCAAAACATTATGATATCAGTGGCGTCCTTTTGATATATTCCCTCAGTTATTTGGTGTCCATTTTGCACTATTTGAAAATGTTGTGGAGTCTTGAAAGGGCTAATATTGACAAATTTTGCCAACAAAACCCCTGGAAAAACCTTGATATATCCACCTACAATGAATGGATTTTCAAACAACTTGGAAAAGATTTATTGTTTATGGATACAAATTATAAAGATAATGGTCTCCAGTTTTTCTTCATGTCAATCTAGAAATAGTGATCTTAATTCCTATGCTAAGCCTTGTGATTTGTCCACCTATTACCCATTGTGCATCCTGATCACAGTTAACCTGCAGATAAGAATTTGGCTATCTGTGGTTGGGTGGATTGAATTAACATTTTTTTAATTTTCGCTCCTTTGCCCTACCACATAGCTAAAACAAATAAAACAAGGGGCTTCTCTTTTAGTGCTCTGTTGAATGACAGATTGTAAACTCTTAGCATCAAAATTATGATGGATTGTAAATTCTTAGCATTTAAATTCACTTATTGATTTTTTAAAAATTGAATTAACATCTTCTTCTGTTAGATCCTAAAGTCTTTTGATCTTCATCTTCCATACTGATTCACACAATTCAAATGGCACAAATAGAAAAGCAACAGTTTTGATTACAAAAATAGCTCAGGTGTGATGCCTCTGGTTGGGAATGCACTTACTGGCAAAGTTGATTTCTATCTGATACATCTTCTACTCCACGTTCAAAAGCTTTAGCGCATCTTTCTATGTCTCTTTGTAAATCTGCCGTAGCCAAACATCTCTCATGCTTGATGAATCCTGAAAAATAACAAACGATATTGTACTTGTGGGAGAGACCTGCAATAGGGGGCATTTCATACTATGGGTCATTTATGATTGTAACTGCTAAGATGATATACATTAGTTATGAGCATCTGTTCTACACTTATCTGAAACATTTTATCTTGCTCTCATTCATTCTGATTATTTGTACATTTATGGTTACATAGGTATATTCATTATGAGCTTTGTATTTTCCACCACTGTGGGACAATACGCCATCTAGTGTATACTGCATGGACTAAATAAACTGGCAATCTATAGCGGATATAAGATACTACAATTTCTATTTTCTCTGTCATGAAATGGCAATGTCTTAGCTACTTACTACAGAAAACAAAGAATTGGTGACCTTTTTATCTTCAATATTATCATGGTTACATAATATTATAATATAAACAAACAATAATTATTGGATAATGTTCTACATTATTCAATTTTTAATAATGAATTGATAAATATGTGATATTACAGTGTAATCATAGATACTACAATCTGTATTTACATAATCTTTAAAGTTATCATAGCCCATGAGGAACATTATACTTAAGATCTTGAATGGACATCTTATCTTAAAATTTCACACAAAAAAAGCACTTTGTTCTAAAATGTTTTAAACTGCTCAATGAGTAGTCACATATTCAAAACCATCAAATTTACAAATTATAACCTCACTGAGAAACACATGATCATATCTCAATTTACAATCACAATTTGGCTAGTCTGAAAAGCCCCCATAATCCCATTAGCCCTCTAAGCACTCTGGGGCCATATCTTCATAGCTGATTTCTGTTACTAGGCTAATTAGGTGGGAATCGATTAAGTGTCTCATTCATATTCATTGTGTTTGTAAATCAGAGTAACTACATTTACCAATCCCTTTTCAAGGTTATTTTCGAATGCCATCACTTTTTGTGGTGACAAGACAGAATCAGGTATTATGAGACACTGATCTCTGATCAAATCTAATAAGCCTAATCCCTAAACTCAAATACAAAGATATGGGCCCAGGCCTGCCAACTCAGAGATAAAACAATTTTTAGCATACACAATGGGAGACTAGGCTAATTAAAAACTTGCATGCACATAATTATGACTTGTTGTCATTTTTGGGTATCTTTTTTTGCAACAAAGCCAATAATTGTATGACATTTTTTTTTTCATTTAAGATATGGCTGCCCCATCTCTTCACCTGACCTGGCTTTAATTTCCATGGACACGGGTAGTCTCGAATCCTTGATCTGAAACTATCTTGTATATAAACCATGTACTTTGGTTGTCAGTACATCTCATCTCATCAAAAATCCATCATCACCTTTAACTTCTATATCTAATGACTTTATTCTATGAGGTAATTAACACTTGTAGATACATTAGGTTCTACATTTCTTTTTCTATGTTCTATGTTATGCTATGTCTAATACATCAATGGCTGGAAGATCATGTAATAACGTGAAGTCAAATAAATTAAGAATTCATTCAGAAAATTTAGAATAAAGGACAGAAAAAATAATTTCTGTGTTCACCTTGAGATGTAACCAAACAGAACATTATTAGAACATTCTGTTTAGATTGAAGAACATAACCAGAATGTAATAATGACAACACAGTGCAACATCACAGCAATTATGTTGCAGAAACGTTATTGGGAACCATAAAAATAATATAAGAATAACCAAACCAGAATGTTGCTGTGATGTTATTATAACATAACACCTCTGCCTAGGTATGTCCATTATACATAAAATGCTTCTTACTTGGAAGAGCAGCTTCAGTGCATATGTGACGGAAAATGCGTTGTGCCAAGTCGACTTCCAACTTCACCTCCTGCTGTGACTCGCTAGAGCCGCAGCTCTGACTCACCCCAGTCAGGCAAGTATCTGTGGTGTCTTTATGCTCCCTTTAAAGGTGAAAATAAATACAAGTCAATATTTTTCAGGGTTAGATACAAAATGTTAGAAAGGGTATCCGCATTTAAGTATTTAAATGGTGTGCATTTATGGACACGCTAGCAACATAAGAATAGGTTTGCTGAATATTACCCCAATGAATGATATATATGGCCTCTCAATTTTAAATAATATGTCCCATATGTTAGCCATAGAATATATGATCTAAATCTCTTCACTTTCTTTACTTTCTTCACATTCTTTACTTGTATTTTACTGTATTTACTGCTGACAAAACTGAAATGAAAATACTTTCCACAATCTCTCAGCTGGAAGGAGTGTAAAAAAATGTTAAGCAGAGTCCCCACAGGGTGACTAAAATTATAATTAATGTAGGCACTGGTGAAAAGGGTGAGCCAGTAGCCCAGCGATTAACTAGACTAGACACTAGTGCCATAATGTCTGGTGACTAAATCACTAATTGCTGTGGCTAGTGGACAAAATCCAGTTAATCGCCTTGCTAGGTGACTATAAAGTGTCCTCTAATCATCAACAGTTTGATGGCAAGAGCATCCCAATGTGGCGGTACATTTTCTCTTCCACCTGTGACTAGTTTGTAGCCCTATGACATACTATATTCTTAATTTCCAGCTGACTAATGTAAGTCGCTCAGGTTTAGTCACCATTTGGGAACCCGCTTTCAGCCTGTAAGCTGCAGCTGAGTCCCTACTTGGGCAACTTAACCTGTTGATTAGTGGGTATTGATAATTTTGGCAGCAACCTAGGACAAAATATTAGTTGTGGGGTGTCTAACCAGGCACCTGTGGTCCGTTGCACAATAGAATTTCGTTGTGAGGATCAAGTAAAGATAGCATAACGAAAAGTTTCTGTTGTTACGAAAATAGTACAATCTCAGGTTCTAATGAAAAAATTGAATTCTATAAATTGATATAAGAAGGGAAAAAAATAGCAGAAATATAGTAAATGTTACAGCTCTGTGAGGGCATCCTAAATAAAGAAAAAAATTGTTGCCAAACGATTGTTGTTACAAAAAAAGGAACAACGAAATGTTTCATTAGTAATATTATTTTCGCTGCTAAAAAAATCATTGTATAACGGGTCACTGGCCTTTGATACTTAATCTCACCTGGGCCCTTGCCCCTTGCCTGGTGATTAATGCACTAATTGCTGGAGATTAGTCCAATATTTCATCACAAAACCATAACAACTATAGTTGTCTAGTTGGCAGACATCATGGCAGCAGTAAATAATTATAGTCAGTTAATGTTACTAATGTCCACAAACTTGCTTGCAGTAGGGTGCTGCAAGGTGGAATATAGGTACTTGTGCCACCCGCTATTTTATATAGGTTTTCTATGGACTGCCTGCAGTCAGGGATACAACATGTTTGTATCAATACCAAAATTGGCTTGCAGTACCTAAAAATAGCAACTGCAAATGCTCCCTACCACATAGTTGAACATGGCCTTTAGTCACAGGTGACTAGGAAAAATTTAACACCCAGGTGGGAACCAGGCTTTTTGGTTAATTTTTCATAAAAGTGAATTTCGATTAAGTTCAATAACTAAATTGAAACAAAATATGAACAAAATTTGAATGTGAAAATGATGCTTTACCTACAGACTGTTACTAGTGTGACGCTCCTCGGTAGTTCGGGGTTTCCGATTTCTACAACAGAGGGAAGTGGGGATGTTTCGGATCTTAGACAGACGGGGAATCCGGGCAAGAAACCGAGATGTGATATTTAGAGTCGTGCCTCGCGCACGAGGGGGGTTTGAGCGCATCGATCGGGAAATCGGTATTCGTCGACGGGGAAGGGGTGCATCAGCCGGGCTGGAACGAGGGGCCCCAGCCACCGGGTGGGGTACAGGCCCACCCGGTGGACCTGCGGGGGAGGAAAAGTGGTAAGGGGCAGGAGGAAGCCGTTCCTATCTCTCTAGTGCCGGTATTCTCTTCGAGACGGTCCACCCTCGGTCTCGGTCCGCGGGGATGTCGGGCCGACGGTCGCCTATTGTTTGGTAGCACGGGGCCGAGCCGGTCGCGCCGTCGTTCCCCCGGATCCTGGGTTTCCGTCCCCTATTTTGGGCCCTCGTGCCATTCCGGGCCTTCGTTTCCGGGACTCCATCAGGGCCAGTTTCGGGCCTTCGTGCCCCGTTTCGGTCCTTCGGGCCTTCGGGTCCCCGTCCTAAGTTTCGCCTAGTTTCTTCGAACTTCTACTATTTTACTTAAACTTCTAGTTAATTAGCTCGTATTGGATCATCTTATAGGTTACCAAAGGAAGAAGACACATGTTGACACAAGGAGAACTGTAAAGGAACTCATTTATTCTCGGGCCTCACCGCCCCTTTTATAGTCTAGTGGTCAGCCCTGATTGGCTGTCTTTGATCACGTGGTTACAAATGACGTCACTTCCGGTTTACTTTATCACTTCCGGTTTACATATTTCTCGGGACTTTCGGGTTTCGGGCCTTTATAATTTCGGGCCTTTTTCGGGCCTTTCGGGTTTTCCGGCTTTTACAATTTCAGGCCTTTTCGGGCCTATTACAAAACATACTTTACTTTGTCGTATTATCTTACTTTTCATGTTTCGGTCTTTACCATTTGATGAATAGACATTCATCACACTAGCTTTAGCAATGACATCTAGTATGTTTGCTTGTTGGGTTAGTTTAACGTCTTAGCAATCCTTCAGGGTTCTTTCCAAACAGCATAAGGTAATGCTTTTCAGCTTTGGGTGATCATATCTATGGTATGATTTAGGAAAAACCCACCACCAGTTTCAATACCCGACTCTTTTCGAAAAGTGGCAAGGGTCTTTCATGTGCAGTGTCCTACAAAAAGGGCACCACACGCCCGACTCTTGATGACCCTGTTGGGGGCACAGGGTGCCCATTTCTCACCTCTCCTGATCGGCAAGGAGGTGCTAGGACCCTATTCTTCAAAGGGAGTTACCAGAGGAACCAATAACTTGAATCACCACAGGGGTTTCTTGATAGATTATGAAAAGGTACTTTACCTACAGAATGTTGTTGGGTCTGTTTCATTTGGAAAACCAGTGCTGATGACATCTGGGTCCCCCAAACCAGCTGCCTTCAGGCAGTCAATGAATTTGTCCCTGGAACATACGCTTAATGCTCCTCCTGCAAGATAGTGAAATGATTATGTCTCATTTTTATCAAAGATACTTGGGGTCAATTTTGATGACCAAGATGATCTATAAGATATCCTTTGGGAGCTAAGCGTATGCTTTAAAGAAGGCAGAGAGATAATAGATATTTAGGTAGTTGTAAAAAAAGATGTGATCTAATTAAAAAATCACTCTGAACTATTGGCTTCAATGGGGAACATCATGTTATAAGAAAAAGTAGAAAGCTACCAACAATTTTCCAAACCAACCTACCAGATATCTAAACACATAAGAAACTACTTCACCATGTACAATCATTTTTCACCATTTGTGAGAAGAATAAAACAAACCTCATAACTAGTGTGATTTCATCAAGGACTTTTCCCCCTATTTACTCAGTAAAACAGTGTAACTAGTTAACTAGTATTGTATTTTCTAAAATATATTTTTTTATTCCCCTGAACGCTAGCCATTGTTATTGGGATTAACTATTAACTGGGAATCGTTATAGCTTAGCTGTTGAGTCGTCTTAGTTAAACTTCCTTTACGTTTACCAGTCGAGTGGTATACTGTTCCGCGAGATGGGCGTTCATATCCATGACGCAAACAACGCTTGGCTGAGAGTCAAGTTTACTAGTGGATCTATTAATTGTGTATGATTGTCAGTGTAGTCTAGCCTATAAATCCTAGGTTTACAATCACATTACATGAAGGCAAGTTTCCTCCGTAGAGTCCACCCAGCTTCACATGTTCGTACAACAGTGTAGCTATCTTACTAGTCACCAGATGTCTATATAAGTGGCTATACCAACCCCCGAATCCTTAAGACTTGTACTGTTTCAAACGGTATCTAATAATGTTCTCTGCCTTTAACCATAGGTTCCCATCTTTTTATATCAGTCTGATTATTGATTTCATCCCAAGCGGTGGTGCTTGCTAGGAGATGCAACCTGTCTACTATAGCTAAACAGGTATATTACACCTACCAGGAGCCCATGCTGTATTTACTTTATGTGATGTGGTAACCAATATAATTTCAAATATTTTATGATATTTCTTCTGCAACCTGGTGACTGTTTCTTTGCTTTATTCCTATACAACTGATTATATGCACAAGGTGTTTTTACTAACTACCTTTGTGCACCCATTCAGGTTTAACTGATCTTTCAGGCCATATTTCTCTTTGGTTTTGAGTCCAAGGTCTGGTTGATGTACAGTAAACTTGTGATTATAGTATAATGAATATAATGAATCAGTCGTCTCATAGGGAGGTTTGATTTCATGATACTTTTGGTCATCAGTTACTTATAAACTTGTGAATCGAACAAGGTAGCCTGCCTGCTTTTAAATGAATACCAAAAGCATATTCACTGTTAAAAGTACACCAATGTCTTCTCTATAACAGGGTTATTTATTAGCATTATCTGTTTTTTCGTGTATGATGGATTGATTTCTTCTAAACACTGGTGACTTTCTTGCTGTATGTTGCCCATGATGTTTGGCAACTTATAGTCCTAATCCTTGTGGTTTCCCGGGTGGCATGACAAAATTATTAAACTTGCCACAAAGGCAAGGCAACTATTGTTTTGAGTGTAGTCAGCCAACCAAGGCACTATCAATGGCCAAGTTGGGATGAGGCTTTACAACAAAATTAGTCACTGGTGTTAGTTGCTTAAGTGGGGAAACAGCTTAAAGCCTGTATTCAACGATGCGTTCATGCACTTGCGTTCATCATTTGCGGTGCTTTCATTGACATGAACGCAAGTGAAACTCAAGCATTCCCATGATTTGTTTGTGTTTTTTCTTGCTTTTG
The DNA here is from genome assembly GCA_936440205.1 of Lepidonotus clava. Taxonomy (NCBI): domain Eukaryota; kingdom Metazoa; phylum Annelida; class Polychaeta; order Phyllodocida; family Polynoidae; genus Lepidonotus; species Lepidonotus clava. Next base: position 49,140,292 of record OW387137.1, read on the forward strand.
TACTTCAGGATGCATTCAGTAACACTTGTGGTTCAACGCAAGTTTAACTTGCGCTGAAACACAAGTTTACCTGCATCAAGATACCAACGTGTTGGTATCTGAAATTCAAATTAATTATCTCCACTCATATCCTAAGGATTCTGTATGATAACTACTATTTGTAGGCCTCTGCATTGGCTCTGTATTTCTCCAATTTATGTTATTCACGTGAATCATTGTGAGAGAGAAAAGGGTTATGCAAATTCAAGGCTAGGCAAATAGATATATTCTACACTGTGTATAATTACTTAATGTAAACCTAGGAAAAATAAAAAGCTATTTAACATAACAGGCATTCATAAATATCTCTTTTTTCATCGAGAAGGTTGTAGATCCTTGGCAGGACGAGTGTAGGATAACTAGCTCATTTATGTTCATATTTTTTTTAAAGTTTGTTTTGCGGGGCCCAAGTGGAGTTGGATTTGAGTTTGATTTTGGATGAATCTGAGGAGGGACCTGTGCTGGTCTCTTCTATATCTTCTACTGTGTTGTTATTTGTATTAAAATAACAGCTAATTTGAAGACAACCGTGAAACTTGACTTAGTTGCGTGTGATGCCGCAAGTTTCAGTGAACCTAGTGTTTGGCAGAATTTGAGACAGATTTTGAATACGTGGCAATGTTAGTTGCCTTCGGATGATGCTTGACGTTCAAGAAAAATGGACAATTGGGCCCATTCATTACCTTCAGCCTGAGGGATGTTGTCAAGTTGCTGTAGAAGACCGGGAAACAGGGACTGACGTTTCCCCATGCTTTCGGGGAGAACTCCCACTCACTATCACCAAATCTCACCTGCCTGGTCTTTGTCAGCTGCTCTGTCAGCTGAAGGTAGGTGTTGCTTTCACTGTCTGTTTTTCTTAACAATGTTCCCCATTCTCAATTGCAGGCATTTGGGTCTTGGACGCCATCCAAAATGCATGACACATGAAAACCACATTGCAGCTATTCTTTGGACAGGCTCGTCCATCCCAAAACTGTCCATTGTCCAAATACACTGCTCCCCCTCTTCTGTAAGCCCCTACTTTCTGGTAAGGTGGTTGCCTTTAGCTGCGGCCTTGAGGAGCTTCCTTTTAACCTATATGACCTCCTGGCTCATCTTGAAGTTGGACGAGTCAATAACAGGCATACACTTTTTCCCTCAGATAGCGGTCTATGGAGCCAAGGATAGATGTGATGGTATCTGGCTCATAGTCAGTGTTGTCAGCTTTTTTCAAGTCCCTCAAAGAGACACTCAGGTGAGGGACACAGTACAGAGGGGATGAGAAGCTCAGGGCTCCTGTCCTGTCCTTGAGCTTCCGGATAGTTGCAGAGCTTTTTAACATCCCTAACAGTCTTCTTTACTGTAGATTTTGCTGTCTGGCAATTGATAGAACTCATAGGACTGCTCCCGTATGGTATCCAGGGATGTTGGGCACATGACTCACGAGTTAATGGACGTTTCAGGGACATTTTTGGCCGTCATGACCAAGTTTTCAGATGTTTCGGGCAAGAAAGTTTTGATATTCAGTGTTCTGATGCCCCCGTCTGTAACCAAAGTTACTTCTCTAGTGGGTTTGTGGGCATCTACCCAGCAAACACACTACGTTCAGGCAACGTTGTGCAACATTACCCTTTCACAACATTCAAAGAAAAACATGGCAGCAACGTTGTCGCAACATATTTCACGTTTTCTTAAAACATACTGGCAGCATTGCAAAATGACGTTATGACAACGTCATTTTCACAACATTGTCACAACATTAATTTCATAACATTTCAGTACACAGGTGGCAGCACTGTCTAAAAAGAATAAAAATTAAAAAAACTTTTTTTATTTTATGTCATTTAGGACAGAATCTGATATCGGTTTCAAATTAAACTGATAAATAAGGGATCCTGAATGAGGGAACCTTGTTTATATTCATAAAGTCTTAATACTATGATATATTACTACTTATTGAGGGGTTTTGAAATAAATTCTTGACCATGTCTGTACCTTGTAAATAAGATATGGGGTTTTCAACCTTTAGAGAATTATATTGTACATGCAACAGGTCATTAACCTGACATGGTCTAACACACATGATTTTTATATTTGTCTCTGGATGCAAAATGTGCTCTGGAATTAAATTATGGGATTATCAATAATATTCTTTTGATATTTATTATGTATTTTTCAAAATGTCTTTAATGGCTGAGGGACACCATAAAATAAGCTGGAATCAGCCCAAATGTATTGCATGATCTAAATAATATTCATAAATATCAAATATATTATCTATATAGGCCTATAATGACAAAGAAATGAAAGTTGTAGAAAGGTTGTGAAATGGTAACAGTACAATGTTGGGAACAATGTTGCTGCAACCTTTCTGGGAGTCCACAAATGTATGTTGTAACAACATAATTTGCAACATTGTTACAACCGAACTGTAACATTGTAGCAATGTTGTAGCAACGTAAAATTGTTAGCTGGGTAACTGTCTAAAATCATAGGTTATTTGGCCCAAAAACTCATTGGAGACGTCCTCAGCATAACAAATAACCTGCATTTTCATCTGCTACAGTGTTAAAAGTCAGTGCATAATGATACAACTCGAAAGTGAGCCCTCTGGGTCCTCGGACGTCCCCTGCGGGCCTTCTTATATTAATAGCATTAAGAGAGTCAAAAGAGGAATTACCTGCTGAGGAACACACGTTATTTCCCTCTGGTGAGCGGCAGACTTCGCCATTCTCGCAAGGACTTGGGTAGCAGTAGTTGTTGAGTGGAGCTATCATACAAAAAGAAGAAGAAGCGAACACTGTGTTGAATTCATTTACCATGTGCTTACATTCTACATCTCAATATTTTGCATCAAAGACTCAATTTACTAATAATATTGCAAATTTTAGCAAATTTTTTGTCTTATTGTTTTGCTGAGACGGCATTTCATGGAGTTAACTAGTGTTGGTTTTTTAATGGTCAGAATAATAAAATATTAAATTGATTTCGCCAGCTGACCAAGGAAATAGACGCAGGTTTCTTAATATACAACATCTATTGTACAAGAAAAAGATGTCTAGACTGACTTATTGTTCATGATAATTAACAATATTTTGGATACTGAAAGTTATCCTTCATAATTATGTTTTTTTTCTAAACAAACTGAAAATGTCTTCGAAATCAACATATGAATGTCAAAATATTGAAGACAGTCTCTTGTGGACATTCACATAAGTGCTTTTGGAGAAACTGTTTAACAGCTAATGATGTGCTTGTTAAATTGTTGCTGTAAAAATATAGCCTTGGAATCTTTTCATTTAAGATACCCTTCTTGTGATTTCAAATCCTAATGCATAGTTTCTCCAAAAAATTTAAGAATCTGCCCAAAGTCTGCTCAGAGAAATGGATTTAGTTTAGGAGCAAGGCCCATGAAAACAGGGACATCCCTGTCTTGACATGACATTTCAGTTTAATTGCTATTATTCTATTCATTTAAAGTTAGACTACCACGATTTTGGGGAGGGGGCCATTAGGACCCCCTTAATAGGTTCTCTTGTTTTGTCCAATTTATTGCACTTACCTTGAATATTGCAGCTTGGTAGATTAGTTTCCACTAATACTTGGAGACTGAAGCCTAAAACCTCATCAAGAAAGCTTGCTGCCTCTTCGCCACATGTTGCATTTGTTGACATCGCAATACATGCCCTATAGTTTTGGATCAAGCTGTAAGTAAACAGAAGAATTCATTAAATGGATGTATCACATATTTGTTATTATCGTATGAGCAATCATCGTTTATGTGCAGGGAACGTTTCATAATTAGGGCAAAAGTTAGGAAATTTTTGGGCGGATGAACTAGCCTCTACTTTTCTCTGTAGATATTATCAGAAAGATGAAATTAGAGTATTCTTCTAGGATCATGCACTTACGAGTCCATATTATTTATGAATCTACTCAATCAGCTCTAATTTCAAATAGACTCTGGATAGAATTGTCTTACTATTGACAATTAAGATGTTGTTATAGTTTCTGTGTAACAGAGATTATTGTGTTAATAATTTGTTATCCCATTTAGAAATTCATGTTTTGTTTGTGTTAACTGTACGAGGGAACATAGGAAGAACTTTATTTATGTAAAGAGATGTTGGAATGAATGATTAAAAGACTTTAAAGTTCATATTCACCTGTATTCAACAATTAACAACTTCTCTAAGGCAGGTTTTGCATTGTCACACAGATATATATCGTTGTGCAAATTGCGAAAGTGAATGTAATTGGCCTTATGATCAGGACATGCACAGCAGTTTGGGGTGTTCATAAATCGATCTTACCACGGATAACGGATTTATAGTATTTTAAGCATCTTCAGGTTAACCCTTTAAGGACGCCAGTAATTCTCAGGCATCACCAGGCCTAGATGCCAGGTGCCTGAGACATACATAGCACATATGTCAGAATTGTCAATTTGATGCTTAATATATATCAAAAACTTTTTTTTTCTATTTAAAAAGACTGAAAAGGACCATAATGTAATTTATCTGACAATTGCCATTTAGGAAATAATTATTTATATTCATGATTTTGCTTCTTATTGGTCTAATTCAAAACATTATGATATCAGAGGTCCTTTTGATATATTCCCTCAGTTATTTGGTGTCCATTTTGCACTATTTGAAAATTTTGTGGAGTCTTGAAAGGGCTAATATTGACAAATTTTGCCAACAAAACCCCTGGAAAAACCTTGATATATCCACCTACAATGAATGGATTTTCAAACAACTTGGAAAAGATTTATTGTTTATGGATACAAATTATAAAGATAATGGTCTCCAGTTTTTCTTCATGTCAATCTAGAAATAGTGATCTTAATTCCTATGCTAAAGCCTTGTGATTTGTCCACCTATTACCCATTGTGCATCCTGATCACAGTTTACCTGCAGATAAGAATTTGGCTATCTGTGGTTGGGTGGATTGAATTAACATTTTTTTAATTTTCGCTCCATTGCCCTACTACATAGCTAACACAAATAAAACAAGGGGCTTCTGTTTTAGTGCTCTGTTGAATGACAGATTGTAAACTCTTAGCATCAAAATTATGATGGATTGTAAATTCTTAGCATTTAAATTCACTTACTGATTTTTAAAAATTAAATTAACATCTTCTTCTGTTAGATCCGAAAGTCTTTTGATCTTCATCTTCCATACTGATTCACACAATTCAAATGGCACAAATAGAAAAGCAACAGTTTTGACTATAAAAATAGCTCAGGTGTGATGCCTCTGGTTGGGAATGCACTTACTGGCAAAGTTGATTTCTATCTGATACATCGTCTACTCCACGTTCAAAAGCTTTAGCGCATCTTTCTATGTCTCTTTGTAAATCTGCCTTAGCCAAACATTTCTCATGCTCGATGAATCCTGAAAAATAACAAACGATATTGTACTTGTGGGAGAGCTGCAATAGGGGGCATTTCATACTATGGGTCATTTATGATTGTAACTGCTAAGATGATATAAACTTGCATGCACATAATTATGACTTGTTGTCATTTTTGGGTATCTTTTTCGGTTGTCAGTACATCTCATCTCATCAAAAATCCATCATCACCTTTAACTTCTATATCTAATGACTTTATTCTATGAGGTAATTAACACTTGTAGATACATTAGGTTCTACATTTCTTTTTCTATGTTCTATGTTATGCTATGTCTAATACATCAATGGCTGGAAGATCATGTAATAACATGAAGTCAAATAAACATACAAAAAATAAAAATAATTAAGAATTCATTCAGAAAATTTAGAATAAAGGACATAAAAAATAACTTCGGTGTTCACCTTGAGATGTAACCAAAACAGAAAATTATAAGAACATTCTGTTTAGGTTGAAGAACATAACCAGAATGTAATAATGACATCACAGTGCAACATCACAGCAATATGTTGTAGAAACGTTATTGGGAGCCATAAAAATAATGTAACAATAACCAAACCAGAATGTTGCTGTGATGTTATTATAACATAACACCTCCGCCTGGGTATGTCCATTATACTTAAAAAGCTTCTTACTTGGAAGAGCAGCTTCAGTGCATATGTGACGGAAAATGCGTTGTGCCAAGTCGACTTCCAACTTCACCTCCTGCTGTGACTCGCTGGAGCCACAGCTCTGAGTAACCCGACTCAGGCAAGTATCCATGGTGTCTTTATGCTCCCTTTAAAGGTGAAAATAAATACAAGTCAATATTTTTCAGGGGTAGATACAAAATGTTAGAAAGGGTATCTGCAGCTAAGAACTTAAATGGTATTCATTTGCAGACATGCAACATAAGAGTAGGTTTGCTGAATATTACCCCAATGAATGATACATATGGCCTCTCAATTTTAATCAAAACGTTCCAAATGTTAGCCATAGAATATATGATCCAAATCTCTTCACTTTCTTTACTTTCTTCACATTCTTTACTTGTATTTTACTGTATTTTCTGCTGACAAAACTGAAATGAAAAGACTTTCCACGATACCTCAGCTGGAAATAGTGTAAAAAAATGTTAAGCAGAGTCCCCACAGGGTGAATAAAATTATAATTAATGTAGGCACTGGTGAAAAAGGTGAGCCAGTAGCCCAGCGATTAACTAGACTAGACACTAGCGCCATAATGTCTGTTGACTAAATCGCTAATTGCTGAGGTTAGAGGACAAAACATTGGACATATTTAGTATTCCTCACAAGTCGCAGGTGTTTAGTGCAGTTAATCGCCTGGCTAGGTGACTATAAAGTATCCTCTAATCATCAACAGTTTGATGGCAAGAGCATCCCAATGTGGCGGTACATTTTCTCTTCCACCTGTGACTAGTTTGTAGCCCAATGACATACTATATTCTTAATTTCCAGCTGACTAATGTAAGTCGCTCAGGTTTAGTCACCATTTGGGAACCCGCTTTTAGCCTGTAAGCTGCAGCTGAGTCCCTACTCGGCCAACTTACCCTGTTGATTAGTGGGTATTGATAATTTTGGCAGCAACCTAGGACAAAATATTAGTTGTGGGGTGTCTAACCAGGCACCTGTGGTCTGTTGCACAATAGAATTTCGTTGTGAGGATCAAGTAAAGATAGCATAACGAAAAGTTTCTGTTGTTACAAAAATAGTACAATCTCAGGTTCTAATGAAAAAAATTGAATTCTATAAATTGATATAAGAAGGGAAAAAAATAGAGGAAATATAGTAAGTGTTACAGCTCTGTGAGGGCATCCTAAATATAGAAAAAAAGTGTTGCCAAACGATTGTTGTTACGAAAAAAGGAACAACGAAACATTTCATTAGTAATATTATTTTTGCTGCTAAAAAAATCATTGTATAATGGGTCACTGGCCTTTAGAAACTTAATCTCACCTGGGCCCTTGCCCCTTGCCTGGTGATTAATGCACTAATTGCTGGAGATTAGTCCAATATTTCATCACAAAACCATAACAACTATAGTTGTCTAGTTGGCAGACATCATGGCAGCAGTAAATAATTATAGTCAGTTAATGTTACTAATGTCCACAAACTTGCTTGCAGTAGGGTGCTGCACGGTGGAATATAGGTACCACCCACTATTTTATATAGGTTTTCTATGGACTGCTTGCAGTCAGGGATAAAACATGTTGGTATCAATACCAAAATTGGCTTGCAGTACCTATAAATAGCAACTGCAAATGCTCCCTACCACATAGTGGAACATGGCCTTAGTCACAGGTGACTAGGAAAAATTTAACACCCAGGTGGGAACCAGGCTTTTTGGTTAATTTTTCTTAAAAGTGAATTTCGATTAAGTTCAATAACTAAATTGAAACAAAATATGAACAAAATTTGAATGTGAAAATGATGCTTTACCTACAGACTGTTACTAGCTTTAACAATCACATCTAGTATGTTTGCTTGTTGGGTTAGTTCAACGTCTTAGGAATCCTTCAGGGTTCTTTTCAAACAACGTAAGGTAATGCTTGTCAGCTTTGGGTGATCATATCTATGGTATGATTTAGGAAAAACCCGCCACCAGTTTCAATACCCGACTCTTTTCGAAGAGTGGCAAGGGTCTTTCATGTGCAGCATCCTATAAAAAGGGATCCACAGACCTGGCTCTTTATGACTTGGTTTGGGGCACAGGGTGCCCATTTATCAGCAAGGAGGTGCTAGGAACCTATTCTTCCCAGGGAGTCCCAAAGGAACCACTAACCTGAATCACCACAGGGGTGTCTTGATAGATTAGGAAAAGGTACTTTACCTACAGAATGTAGTTGGGTCTGTTTCATTTGGAAAACCAGTACTGATGACATCTGGGTCCCCTAAACCAGCTGCCTTCAGGCAGTCAATGAAGTCGTCCCTGGAACACACGCTTAACGCTCCTCCTGCAAGATAGTGAAACAGTGGAGTCTCATTTTCATTAAAGATGCTTGGGATCATTTTCAATAACCAAGGCGATCTCTAAGATATCATTTGGGAACTAAGTGTATGCTTTAAAGAAGGCATAGAGATAATAGATATTTAGGTTGTTGTGAAAAAAGATGTGATCTAAATAAAAAATCCCTCTGAACCATTGGATTAAAACAAAAAGAAACTACTTCACCATGTACATTCAATTGTCACCATTTGTGAGAAGAATAAAACTAACCCCAAAACTAGTGTGATTTCATCAAGACTTTTTCCCTATTTACTCAGAAAAACAGTGTAACTATTTAATTTGTATTTTATTTTCTAAAATATATTTTTTTATTCCCCTTCAGGTTTAACTGATCTTTCAGGCCATGTTTCTCTTTGGTTTTGAGTCCAAGGTCTGGTTGATGTACAGTAAACTTGTGATTATAGTATAATGAATATATTTGAATCAGTGGTCTCATAGGGAGGTTTCATTTCATGATACTTTTGGTTATCAGTTACTTATAAACTTGTGAATTGAACAAGATATCCTGCCTGCTTTTGAATGAATACCAAAAACATATTCACTGTTAAAAGTGCACCAATGTCTCCTCGTTAACAGGGTTATTTATTAGCATTATCTGTTTGTTTGTGTATGACGGATTGATTTCTTCTTAACGCTTTTGACTTTTTTCCTAATCCTAGTCCTAATCCTTGTGGCAACCTTTCTGTTGGTCGCTAGGTGACTAAAGACACTTGGTGAATAAGGACAGGTTTCCACATAACGACAGTATGCCTAGTCAGCTGACCAAGTGTGCTAACCCTTTCCAAACATGGCGACCAATGCCCCCTAATCAGCTTTAGTCTACTTGTATCCAGATAACAACGTGTTGGTATCTGAAACGCAAACAACATGCAATTCTTATTTAGAGATAACGCAAGTACTCCCCAATGCATCGTGGAATATAGCCTTAAGGTTGAGAAGATGATATTTTCTTCTTTTTTCAACTCTTTCAAATTAATTATCTCCACTCACATGCTAAGGATTCTGTATGATATCTACTATTTGTAGGGCTCCATATTGGCTCTGTATTTCTCCAGTTTATGTTATTCACGTGAACCATCGTGAGAGAGAAAAGGGTGATGCAAATACAAGGCTAGACAAATAGATATATTCTACACTGTGTTTAATTACTTAATGTAAACCTAGGAAATATAAAATGTTAGTTAACATAACAAGCATACATAAATATCTAATCATCATTAATTTGACTTTGTTATGCGATCTCAGAATCAATTGTACTATAATGGATATATTATACTACCAATGAATCACTTTGAAAGAAACATGATATCATTCCACTGGCTCTACCAGAAGACCGACTATTGGGAGTGTGCCAGAATAAGAAAAAAGACAAAACACTTGGAAAGTATACAAATATCCCTCTGTTGTACTCTGTTTGGCTATGCTTTACCATAGAGGTCAAGCTTATAAGAAAGTCCATATTCCACCTAGTTTGCGGCTATAGTAAACTCTTTTGAGGCTGCCGAAAAACGTGTTTGCGGCCGTTTGTTTGCGTCTGGTGGCCACAAGCAAGTGGAATATAGCAGATTGCGGCCACCCTTGATGAGTTTGTGGCCACCCTAAATGTGTTTGCGGCCACCCTAAACTCGTTTGCGGCCACCCTAAATGCGTTTGCGGCCACCCTAAACACATAGTGGAATACAGCCTTTAGTTGTTTGAAAATTTGCTCATCAAAGATGAATATTTCTTCATTTTCTATAGTTTATTTAATGATTTTGTCAATAAAATCATCCCAAATTATCCTTCAGCTAATCAAATCACTGTGAATCAGTTATCTGTGGTTGGGTGAATTACCAGACCTTTGATGGAAAGAAATTATAGGTTGTACTCACCAATCAAAAGTCCAGAGAGAACAATTAAGAAGAAATGTATTTGAACATTAGCCATTTGTAAACTGAAATGAGAAAACGTGTAAATAACTACATATTTTATGTTATAAAGTGGATTCTACTTTTGGAAAATTTTCTCTCTCTTAAACCAAGGGAAACAAATGTCTGTGTGTGACATCACATATCAGAAAACATTATTTTACATTATGGAATTACTAAACATTCAGGGTGCAGATGTTTCGCATACCTCGTTTCATTTTATAACCTAAAATCTTACATGATTCTGTTGACACCCTTTAGAAAGTCAGATTTAGCTTTTACTCAATTATTTCCTAACAAATCATACCTGTCTGATATCGCTGCTGGACAGATGCTCTGATTAAGATGCCCAAGGTGTAGGCAGGTGCCGTCTAGTAATATCTAGCAAAATATTCATAAAAAAGAAATTATTTGAAGTTGAAGTGCAGGTATAAAATTGTCTTGAATACTCAATAGGAATGTGACAATATACAATTCTACAATTAGTGGTTCCTTTCTTAAAATCAATGGTCAGATGATCACTTAAATAGGAGCCAGCTTCTTCCTTGTCAAAGCTCATCCCATGTGTTACACAACTGTCTTCTTAGGATTTTGAAAGGTTTCTGCTGTAAATTTTAATTTGGTTTAAGCTGGGATTGGCTTATTGTAGGCGTCATTGTTATTTCACTATAAGCCTTTAAGGGCCTTCCACTAAAAAAACTTATACACAATGGAAGATATTATGCACATCGCAGGAAGAAGTGAATCAATCAAAGATTTGAAAAACAATTCAGACCCCTAACCCAGGGGTGCATTCCATAAAATTTTCGCGGTAATCCAGGTTGAAGAGATACCACGATACCAACAAATGTTATCGCCACATAAATCTTTTTTTTTTTATTTTTTTTGTTCAATTTTTTTTTCAATCAAACTTAAATTTTTCAGGCTTCTTCCTTGGTCACATATACATATTTTGATATATCAATATTTGTGAAAATATATTCTTTTAAAACGGCGATATTTTGTAATTATTGCCACGATGCTGATTTGAGGCCTTGGCGATAATAATTTGAGTATCTCCAATCTTTTATGGAAGTGCTTTAACTGGCGATAATTATCGCCAAACTTTTATGGAATGCATACCAGGCTTATATATTCACTCACTCCAAAGTAAATGTGACGCATGACATCATCAGTTTCAACGATTTAGTTAATCAAATTTACCTAGATTTGCTCTATGTGTCATGTTCATGTTGACATGGGCCAATATATAAACCGTTCATCTAAACCTACCTGATGGCAGGCCCCTTATGCAAAGAATGACCTCGCAAAAAGTGTATGGATTTACTCCCTGGGTCAGGGTTTACATAGGAGGAACAAGTCCCTAAATCTCAGCTCACACAGACTGGATAGTTTTTGCAACACACAGATCTCATTGTCCCAATCCCTTCAAAGACCTTTGGAGCTCTATATGAGAGATTCTAGCAACTATTATTCACTTAGGCAAAGGAGCTGTTGTGGTTAGATAAATGTCAAATATCCCAGGTAAATGCCATGTACATTGTCACTTCCAAAATAGCTAAGTAATCTATTTTTTGAAAGAACTATTAAATTTATTTGCTCTGTTAACATTTGCATATTGACTAGTTACTCAGACTTAGTACATTCAAGTGCATGCATGCTACTTCTACCCCTCTTTTCTTAGGTCATGATCTAAATGGGGATCATCTGTCTGACATTTAGACTCACCTCTAGTTTTGGCACTTGAAGCCGAAGCAAGACCAAATCAGGGCAAATTATAGGTATACTAGTATATATAACAATTCATATTTTCAGTTACAACATTTCCTTTATTAAAATCTGTTAAAATCTTCTCAAACTCTTTAATAGACATATTTCAATTTAACACCTGACTAAAACTTTTGTTTGTTTTCAGGGTCTAAAACCTGTCATATACTCCATTCAGCCTTATGGCAAAGCGAAGCAAACATCATACATAATTATACCTTTTGCTATTTCAGCACTAGTTTTTGTAGACAAACCAGATGCATAAGTAAACTGATAAAGTGCATTCATAAACTTATTAGATGCATTCATAGAATAACAAGCAGGATTCTAAAAACATGTCGAAAGCAACAGAAAAGAAATTTCAAGATATCAGAGAATTATTCGGGAAAAATTATTTTTGGGAATCTCCTGAATTCTGGGCCGTTCAGTACTCCCCTTGCTGTCACAACTGTGGGAATTCCCTCTAAAGTTACCTCATCCCTCTTAAGTTACCTCGTCATTTCCTGCTTAATGAATGGTTTAAGATGGATGTATTTTACAGTTAAGCCCCATATCCACTAAGCGATTTTGTTGGCAATGGCGGACAGGCTACTGGGAGAATCAGCTGATTCCTGCGATCGCCGGTCAGTATACCATATTGAAATGTGTTTGATTTGAATCGGTGGTAAAAAGTCGGCCGATTTTACCCCTAAAGTCAGCCAATTTTAGCGATGATCCGTCAGCCCACTCGGTAAAAATGTCCTACTGGGTATGGCGCTTAAATTATCTAGTGCATGGGGTCAACTATAATTGTGTTTAATTGGGTATCCCTCAGGATAAATACTACAGGCTAGGGATGGGGATTCCCTTTTTTGGGGAGATGGGGTTTCTTAATAAGTCACCTTGTGATATCACATATTTGGGGATTTCCTCTAAAAATAAGCAGGAAAAATGACATGTTTTAAGGTCTCATAATTGTGTCTAAAATACAAATTCTCTTAGGAGTTTGTGCACACTATTAGTCCTTGACATGATGAACATACTCATTCAATTTCATTGAAAAATACTTATTGTATCATTATGTGCTAGGTTCCCTAATCAACATCATCAACAGTAATCTCAAGGGGCAGGTGTGGTACCGGTGAATCCTTCCCGAACTCACCATCCGAGTAAGTTACACTGATCTGTAAAAGCTTAATTCCCCCATTATTTATGCTACATGTAATTGTAAGCATTTACATGTAAGCAGATTGATATGTACATCATTCACAAAATGCTATCTTACCTTTCCGTGAACAATCCTGTGGTGGTAGTGAGAGCAGGATGTAAGGAATAAAGGCGAATACGTACATTTGCAACTGTATAGACGCAGGAAGCACAGATCTAGGTCATGTTTAAGTTTAGACATGTACAACTGGTTCAGATATGTTATTGTCATGTTCACCAAACTGTGACAATTTTGGCTCTTTTTTATATTTCTTGTTTTTGATCTTTCACCAGAGAATATCAAAGGAAAGGAGTTGCAGAAACCAAAACGGATCTTGCTAGTTCAATGTAACTATCCAGCAAACAAAATCACGTTGCTACAACATTGTCACAACGTTGCAATTTTTCGTTGTGACAACGTAAAAATGTAGACTCCCAGGTACATTGTGACAACGTTGTAATTTCAGTTGCACACAACCTTCTCACAACCGTCTCACAACATTGTAAATGGCCTGTTGTGACATTGTAAACTTATGTTGCTACCATGTAAAAATGTAGACTCCCAGAAACATTGCTGTGATGTAATTTAAAATGTTGCACCTACAACCCTCATACAACTCCATTTAAATGATGAGAAAACTTTATGTCTTTTTTATGTATGCCAGTGCTGCATTTAAAATGTGCTGTAGAGGCATCTATGTCGTGTCTAATTGCCATTTCGTTCATCATAATAAGTTGACCGGAATCAAGCTCTGCAAATAGATAAACAAAGGGTAAAACAGGGGTGTATACAGTGGTATATAATTTTACATCAGTTGCTCTAAAAATAGAAAGAATTTGTAAATTGATAAAAACTGTTATAGATTGAATCACAATAACGGATTAACTATTAAGCTGTTTAGTTCCCCTGTGATTAGTGTTTATCCTTTCAATCAATGGCGACTTGTGCTTATTAATATTTGTACTATAAGTCTCTGTATTTCAAAAGGGTTAACACTAATCGCGGGGGGACTAATATCTTAGTTGCCCAAGTGGGGGCTGCGGCTTTACCATGATATAAATTAATCATTGCCATAGATAATGAGTTATGCATAAAATATTGTATTTACTATTGTGGGGTGCGTGATACAACACTGAGGTTAATTCTTATACATGCAATTAAAATTTATTAGATACAATGTCATCCAAGTTTCTTCACCCTATCAACCTTGATGCAAGGATTCGTTTGTTAAAATATGCAGTATAGACATGTAGTCCATGTCAAATTCAATTTTTGTGAGATTTTTATTTTAATCATTATTACGTTTTGATTTAATATAATAATGTGCTAAATAGTAATGATATATGCACCAAATTAGCCCAAAATTAGTCCACTATCATTATGTGTCTCTACTTGATAAGGGACAAGACTGTTGACAAAAGTATTATATCATGAAATACGTCTCATAGGCCTTCATACCACAAAATAACACCAGAATATCATCATGCAAAAACTTTCACGTTAGAGACATTATTCAGAGTTTATGGAATAAATGTGTGCAATATACCCCAATTTTACCCTACATGTGAACTCTAAATCAATTTGAAAATGGGTGATCACTAGGAACAGAACACAAAGACAGGAGATGACATGTATCCCTTAGTATAAACACTCGTTTTTGGAGTTACCTTTGCCTATAACAGCAGAGCTTATTATATTATATAGACGTTTTTGAATATCATCTAATATCATCTAACATTTGGAACTACTTACTGATTCATGCAAATAGAGAGAAGAGAAAATCTAAGGTAAAAGCATAGCAAGGGAAAATGATACTCACCCATGTTTTGAGCTGTTGTCCATTCCCTTCAGCATTCTTGAATGCACTGACCAACTGGTAGTTGCTGCTGTAGTTCCTGAGACACACCTCAGCTTTAGTAAGCCTTACTGGCCCTACCCTTATGAGGGCCAGGTGCCCCAGCGGGGCCCCTTATCTTTAATCCCCTTGATGTTCCCACAACACTTTAGAAATATAAATTCAAAGGAGGCAGGATGTTATGTAATCATTTCCTGTCAAAAAGAATGCAACGTTGCTACAATGTTGTCAAAACATTGCAAAATTACGTTGTAATTATCAACCTATACAACGTGTATACAACACGTTTTTTTGATTGTTGTGACTACCTTGCGACACAACGTTGCGACACAACGTTGTACTCATATGGTTTAACAATGTCTATGTCACATAATACCACAACATTACCAATCTACAACCTAAAGCCACCGTTGTAATTGCGTTGTGTGTTTGCTGGGTATAGTCTACCCAGGTGAATATGGGTCTAGACCCTTAAAATCGACAGCGCGATAGGGGCATTTCTTAGATTCGACACAGCAACACTGCCGTCTTTTAAATTTGACATCGGACATTGCTTATAAGGGACAAATGACATGTTTTTAAAAAAAAATTCGACAGGGGACAGGACTAATTCTTAAATTCAACAGGGGACAGGACTAATTCTTAAATTTTACAGGGGACATAGGTCTAAACCAAGATATATGGACATGCGACAGGGACGTTTTTAAAATTCGACACGCGACACAGAACCCCCCATCTATACTCCCAAATATAGCAGTGCACATATATAGTTGGGTATACAAGCATTAGATTATATTTCACACCATTTTTCTCTCCATTGGTTGGTATATTTTGTGTGCAGTAATGGTAGAATTCAGTGGTGGATCCAAATTTGGTGGATACAAAGGGGAGGCCCACCCCCTTTTCCCCAAATATTGTACATTAAAGTCTAAATTTGGCCAAAAAAGGGGAGAGGATGAATGGCTTGTGCTGCCCTCAAAATCTGCCACTCAAATTCACGAAAATGCTTGTTAAATTGCTATTTTTTTACTTTTATTTTTTGAACGGAGGTTTTACCCTTACTTCTTGGTTATGAACAGAAAATATTTGTGGTAAACTGTGCCAAGAATTGTGATTTAGCTCTATGCTTTTATTAAACACCAAGAAACTGAAAACAATGTGTACCATTTATTTAACCATCATAAAATTAGCATTCCATAAGAAGTATGTAATGGGGATCAGTATTTATATTCCCTTCCCAAAATTATGTGCTTTAATGTAAGCTTCAACTTAAGATCCTGTTTCACCTTCCTTTAGACACGTCCTGTGGTGGTAGTGAGAACAACGTGCCTAGAATAAAGGTAAATAAACGCACCTGTTCCTGTGTAGATGTAGGTCAGGCCTAGGTCAGACACATATAACTGCGTCATAGTTAGTTCTGTTAGTGTTATGTTCAGCAATCCATGACAATTTTGCCTTTTTATCTTTTTTAGATTTATCTTTCTCCAAATCAGACTATTGACACATATAGTTTATTTTAGTTTGTTTTTTGTTTATATTCACTGTATTACAGTTTACAATGATGGGCAACTATCACATGAGAAAGTCCTATGAGGCTTCGGCCCCTATCCTTAGCATTAAGTGTGCCCCTTATTCCTTAATAACGTCCAAAATGTAGACAATTAAAGATGTGGATGATTTACAGAAAATTTGATGTTTCAATCTTTAGTAGGCTGGGAAGTCTTTATTCATTTTATAAAATGCTAACATATATCAGCTGAGTTTTACAAATTGATGTATGTATTATTATATACATACATGTTTGTTTATTTATAGACGTTGAGATGATGTTACATCTCCAAAAAATGAGTTAGCAGCCATATTGGTGATGAGCTTATAATCCTTACTATTTGTGATTAGAAAGCATCTAGAAGAAAATGCGTATGCCTATTTGACTTGAAACCATCTAGTTGAATCATCATTAATGACCATTATCTTTTAAAAATGATAAATCCTGTATTTCTATTGCAGCCATGTGGCCATGAGAAGCACATGGTGTTCAGCAAGAAGTGATCATGTGACCATGTCTGCACAAGGTCTATAGGCATAAGCAACAGACTAAGTTAAGCTCAATTACAAGTTGTAGAAGAGATATACACAATAACTGTATTCAATACAGTACAAATATACAAAAACAGTGCTATAATGCATAACATGTAATAATGAAAAAGAAAAATGATTAACACAATTCCAAGTAAATTCCAAATGAAGCCATCGGGTCTTTTTATAGGTACTGAACTAAGAAAAATGTTACTAAAAACGTATATATGCAATAATTACAACACGTTTATTGTAATTTATAGAGACAGAAAAAATTATGATTCATTGAGTAGTTGGCAAAATTGGTTTGCTAAATGATGGTAAATCATGTATTACACATGGACACTTAAAGTAACAGTACTGGAAGCTTGTGGGGTGCATGCCTAGTTCTTCCTTCACATCACAGTTTCTTAATTTGTTAAAAGAATTGCATATGAATGAAGAAAACCTAGGTGTTTACCGGGTAAATATTTTGATTAGAGATTCAATCTTAAAGGAAAGCTTGCATATAAGTAAATGATTAATATTTTTCAATGGAATTCATTGAGAATGGAGCTTGTACCAAGAACAAAGTCCCCATACAGACTACAATTGCTTATGTTTTTTACTCACTTAAACGTATTCAATTACATAGAATTCCCAAGTTATTTTGAATGGGGATTCCCTTATTATGGCGTAGTAAGGGGAGTGCTGACACTCTCAGAAATGAGGGAATTCCCAAATTGTATTTTCTCTCCTTTATAATTCACTAATACTTTGACTTTTCCCAAATTTTTCTTCTTAAATATCTTTAGATTAACCAAGAGTAGCTAATCATACAAAAATAGGTTTGTGACAAATTATGTGCAAGTATTCCTTTAAACTGGAATCTTGAGTTGCTTGAACAAGTTAATGTTATTAAGATATAATCTGTATATTAGGCATAAGTAAATATCTTTTTAGCTTGGAATTCAGTATCAAAATATTACTTTTGTTTAAAGCAACAGAAAAGTGTCCAGGGTGACCAAGTTATTAGTTGACATTTTCCTTAAAATACCTTGGTCTGTTCTCTTTCTTTATGTTAAGTCTGGTTTACAAGCAACAAAGGTATAGCTATATCAGCTCAATAACAGCATCTATTATGGCTTGTGTTATTCCCTGTACCAGTGTGCCTCCACAATGTAACATAGTGCTATAGGTACTGCATAGTTAGAAAGTCTTAAGCCTGGTCCCCACATGGCGACTAAACCTGGCGATTAGAATTAGTCACTTGGCAATTAACAAATAAGTATGTCACCGGGCGACTAGTTAGTGACTCCTACCTCAGTGATTAACTTCGCTAATCATCAGCAACTCACGAGAAATATTAAGCAGGCACAATTTTTGCCCAGAAACCTCGGCGATTAGTGGTTAAGTTGCCGGACATCACAGTGCCAGTATCTACTTAGTCGTTGGGCTAATAACTAGATGTTTACTATGTCGCCGGACGACTTACTACATTAATCCATGCCAGTTTCCAGTAACCTTGGTGCAACATGGGGACCAGGCTTTAGGGAGCACGCCCTCCCCTTCCTCTGTCACATGACACAGGAGTGGGCTGTGAGCTGCTCATATAGGCAGGGCCCTGTACATGTGTTAGAAGGCTGATCATCTTTGGGCCTCCTGCAAACAGCACTCACACTTGGGTGCATCAAGTGTTGGTATCAAGAAGTACTGGACTGATAAAGCATCTATATAAGAACCTGGACTGTTTAATCTTCCACTATTCACCCTTTGTGACATCATTCTTTTTAATTGTACCCTGCGGCCCGTTGCACAATGGGTATCATAACAACGAAAATGAATTAAATAGCGAAAGAGTTGTTGCTTAATAAATTTTTTGCAGTTATTTTCGTAACAACGAAAAGATTTTAACAATTTTTTTTTATATTTAGAATGCTCTCAAAGAGTTGTAACTTTTACTGATTTTACTCTAATGTCTTGCCTTTTTATATCAATTTACAGAATTCAATTCCATCCATTAGAGCCAGAGATTTTTACTCTTTAAGTAACAGTGGATTATTTTCGTAACAACGAAACATTTTGTTGTTAGGCAAAAATTCATTGTGCTTTCGTTGTTTGATCCTCACACCGAAAATGTATTGTGCAACAGGCCAATGATGACACAGAAGGTTTTCTACTTATAAAATAAACCATTATTGTGTTAATGTGTAGGCTGGACGTGGCTGTTGGTTCCCTGTCTCAGAAAAATTTTTCCTTTATAAGTTGTATGATAACAAAGGTATTTTTCATCATTGTTACCCTACAAACGGAGAAACTTTTACACATTATTGTGTTAATGTTTGTAACTTGTTTGCTACATTGTTGTATCAAACCCATAGTGGATCATACATTGCATATATATGTTTAAAAACCCCTAATGTCAACACAATGACAATTTCTCCTAATGAGAAGCTCGGTAGGCAACAAGATTTCAGAGGATATCTTAATCTATTTTAAGCAGGCATCAAGGGAACAAACATCACAGTAATTTCAATGAATCATATATCTTAAGTCTGATTTGCTGCATGCAATTTTTCCTCCTTGAAATATTTTGCAATCTCAGGATCAAAAGCTGAAAAATATTATGTTCTTATTGCAGGGGACTTTGTTGTATGTCGTGACTGCTATTCAATCAATATGTAAGTCTGTGGCCAAATTCCCATCAATGAGAATGATTTCTTTCAATCTCTATCATTAGTAAACAATACACATATAGTAAACATATGGGCTTTCAGAGGAGAATATAATACAACTCTCCCTCCCTTTCCTGCCTCTTCCCCCTTTCGCCAAGATGTTAAGTCTGGAACTTGGAACAGCATTGAGTGACAATGTCTGATGTTTCTGGATACTAATTCTTGTTTTGCTCTTTAAAGGAGCAGTATTGTCCTCTGGTTGTTAGGTTGACATCCACGGATGAAAACTTAATGACGGCCACATTGGTGATATGTTTAACTCTTTTATGATGGAATCCCGGATGGAATCCAGCGTTCTTATTGGTTGATCATGAGTCAAAGATTTGGCGCGCTACTTGGGCAGTTACAACGTATCAATTGTAGACATCATCCCTGACCATACTGCTCTTTCAGGTTTAAGACCTTCTTATCCAACTGGCGGTTGATTTAGTTTAAGAGTCAATCTTGGACAGAAGAAAGGCAAGCATCGCCCCTAATGCTAATCCAAACATGGTTGGTATGGCAAGTCTGGATCCTGGAATAAATTATATAACATGGTTATATGAGATATTTACATGAATCTATTGGAGAAACACCCTTGTCTCAAAGTTGTGGTTAACATTGTTCAATGGACATTGGCCATAACATACACTGTTAAAATGGTGTTTAGAATTTAAATATGTTTAGGGTATAAACATGTTTATAATCTAAATACATTAAACCATATCTGTTTAAAACCTAAACACTTGTAACTCCTAAACATGTGTTGGGTTAACTATGCTTAAAATCTAAACGCATAACATCAGTTGTGTTTAAAAGCTAAACACTTGTAACCTCTAACCATGTTTTGAATGGGATATGTTTAGAATCTAAACACATAATATCAATTGTATACTATGGAAAAGAAAAATGGACACTTTGGGATTAGAACCACATTCTCTACATTCAAGGTAGAAGCCTAACCAACTGAGCTAACTTGGACTGCATGCAGTGCACACTGGCAGAGTCAGCACCAATTAGTAGGATCAGTACTACTATACAGGTATTCAACATTAGACCGACAATAGTTCAATACTCTCATACCCCTACTTATTCAGTTAAGTAGCAAAGCTGGGCTGTGTCTACCTACAGGCCGCCATAGCTCAGTGGTAGAGCATAGGCTTCATATGTGACGGGCCCCGGGTTCAAATCTCGGCTACTGAAGTTATCAAATTATTATTATTAGAGGTTTGCAACGTACCGTCCATATTTTTGGCCATGATTAGTAAAATGGTTTTTCCATACACTTAGGAATTTGGAACTTTGTGATTAAAAATGTTAGATTTTTAACTTTTTGTAGCGTCATTAAGATAATCACTTCATTGGCCTGCTATTCTAGGTACGGTCAACCAACCAGAACACTCCTAAAACATTTACAAAACGTTTAAAAACACCTTTTTAGTAGGATTAACATGTAGACACCTTTTTAGTTCAAGAACTTTATTAGCTATACCCTGAAGGTTTTATCTCCAACAATCAAACAACCCATGCAAGGCTAAACAAAGAAGGAAGGACATACTTGGTTACTGGCTCAATGATCCTATAGTGTGTTTACGGGAAAAATAAAACTTTAAATGCTGTTAACATTATATCTGGTGTAAACCGTATGGCATAGTACCATAGCAGTGTTTTACATGTAAAATTTACAGTTTTTTTTTTAAATTACACACTATGGTATATTATTGTTTAATTTAAAATGGTTTTCATCCTTAAGAATGAAAGAACACTGTACATATTTTGGTATATTACTGTTTGACTTAACACCTAACCCTAAACACATTGAAGACCAAAATGCTTCATAGATAAACACCTAAACATCATAGATTTCTAAACACTTAACAGCTAAACATACAAAAAGCATAAGCATTTTGATTCTATACACCTTGAGGACCTTCACACTTCATGGGTAAACAGCTAAACATCACACATTTCTAAACACTTAACCCTAAACACCAATAATTCTAAACATGTTTAGGGAAATAAAGTGTTCCGATACTGGATGCGCCGAAGTGTTTAGGAAAATGTTTAGGTTCTAAACACTTGTTTTAACAGTGTACATTTGTCATTCGAGCCAGTTTCCATTATTTGATAATTTTAAGTAACCGAACTTGAGTTGATATATTGCTTTTCTGGACAAGAGACACAAATTTTTGTAAAAGTCCTCATGCAAAATTTTAATAAGCTATCATAACAAAAATAAATTATTTATCCTTCATGAACTGTATTATTAATTTTGTGAACCATCAATTTATAATGGAAACTTTTATATTTGGAGATTCAAGGACTCTGGTAGTCCCTCCTGTTTGGAACAGCTATAGGCACATAAGGGACCAGCTAGGCGCTATTTGGGGTGCTGAGAGACTGTAATGGGTCAGGAGAGGGAGGGGGGCGGCTAGGCACAACTAGACAGTTAAGGCTAGAGGTAATAGTTCAGTTAAGGGGCAACTAGATGGAACTTGAGGTGTTGACAGGCTCCAAGGAGTAAAGCGCCATACCCACTCTGCATTTTCCTAACAACTTGCATCTGCCTATTGGGAAGCTAAGGTTGCTGGTAAAGTCACCGGGCAACTGGATTATTAGGCAAGTTTGATATTTGTCCAATGATTTTCCAAGCAACATTGATTCCCAGCGATCCTGTTGTCCACAGCCTGTCACTAAGAACACAAACCATACCCGCCCAGCCATCCATTGGTAATCCAGTAGCTGGTTGCAGGTCACTATGGAAATTGCCTATTGGGTATGGGGCTTAAGAATAGGGATAGACCAGTTTGCTGGAACTTGACATGTTGAGAGGCTAGAAGGAGTAAGGGGAGGGAAGCTCCAGCTAGGCAGGACTTGAGATGTCAAGAGTCTAGAAGTTAGCAGGGCTGCCAAGTGTCCCTATTTTGCCAAGACATTCCTGATTATTACACCCTGTCCCAGGTGTCCTGATTAGGTAAATATGTCCTGATTTTTAGAGTGAATTAAAATAATGATAAAGAAATTATTGAAAAGTTTTGTAAAAATCCCCATGCAAAATTTTAATAAGCTATCATAACAAAGATTAATTTATTTATCCTTCATAAACTGTATCATTAATTTTGTGAACCATCAATTTATAATGGAAACTCTTATATTTGGAGATTCAAGGACTTTGGTAGTCCCTGCTGTTAGGAACAGCTAGGTGCTATTTGGCGTGCTGAGAGACGTAAGGGATAAGGAGAGGAGGGGGGGGGGGCAGCTAGGCACAACTGGAGGTTTAGTAAGGCTAGAGGTAGTAGTTTTGAGGGGCAACTAGATGGAACTTGAGGTGTTAGAGGGACCACCTAGGTAAGATTGAAGTGTTAAGTGCCTGGAAGGGGTAAAAATAAGGGAGTGGTCAGCTAGGCACAACTGGGGGTGTAGAATATCTGGAAGGGATGAGGGGAGGGAGGGGCACAGCTAGTAGTTGGTCATCTATAACATCCTACCATGACAACAATAATTCCAGGGGGAAACCAATAGTATTTAGAAAACTGTCAATGGAATAAGCCCATCCCACATTGGATATATGCTATTGTTGGACAAGGGTTGGACAAAATGACTGTTTACACCATCCTTGTATTCAAGCGTTGGGGTTACTGAAATAAGCAAGAATTAAAATGCTGTATTTCAGGGCAAAATAGGGTTGGACATTATAGGCTAGGCTGACCGACTTTAACATCGGTACCTATGGGAAAAATGCCAAAATATAAAGCTACATTTGACCAAATTTAGGAGTAATCTGTCACCCTAATTGCTTTGTCAAATTTTGTATTATACAACTGTCTTCAGGGAATAAGCATGGAGGCAATTTTGAAAATATTTCATAGTAAACCTTAGTGTTGGTGTAAACTGGGATGGGCTTATTTTACTGCTAGGAGAGTCAAATGGGAAATTACCTGCTGAGGAACACACGTTATTCCCCTCTGGTGAGCGGCAGACTTCGCCATTCTCGCAAGTACTTGGGTAGCAGTAGTTGTCAAGTGGAGCTATCATACAAAAAGAAGAAGAAGCAAACACTTTGTTAAATTCACTTCCATGTGCTTACATTATACATCCCAATATTTTGCATCAAAGACTCAACTTACTAACAATAATAATGAATAATACACAAATAAATTGATTTGGCCTGGCCCAGGATAATTATGTTTCTTTTTTTTGTAAACAAACTAGAAATGTCTAAAAAATCACCATATGAATGTCAAAATATTGAAGACAGTCTCTTGTGGCCATTCAAATAAGTGCTTTTGGAGAAACTATTTAACAGCTAATGATGAGCTTGTTAAATTGTTGCTGTAAAAATATAGCATTGAAATCTTTCCATTTAAGATACCCTTCTTGTGGTTTCAGATCTTATTGTTTTGCTTCTCAAAAAAAATTCAGAATCTGCTCAGAGAAATGGATTTAGTTTGGGAGCAAGACCTTTGAAAACCGGGACATCCCTGTTTGACATGACATTTCAGTTTAATTGCTATTATTCTATTCATTTAAAGTTAGACTACCACAATTTTGGGGAGGGGGCCATTAGGACCCCTTTAATAGGTTCTCTTGTTTTATCCAATTTATTGCACTTACCTTGAATATCGCAGCTTGGTAGATTAGTTGCCACTATTACTTCGAGGCTGAAGCCTAAAACCTCATCAAGAAAGCTTGCTGCCTCTTCGCCACATGTTGCATTTGTTGAAATCGCAGAACATGCCCTATAGTTTTGGATCAAACTGTAAGTAAACAGAAGAATTCATTAAATGGATGCATCACATATTCATTATTATTGTATGAGCAATCATATTTTATGTGCAGGGAACCATGACTGTTATGTTATGAAAAACAAATAGATGTGACCAGAGTTAACACAAAGTTGTGAGGTGCCTGAGACATACATAGCACATATGTCAGAATTGTCAATTTGATGCTTAATATATATCAAATATATTTTTTCTATTTAAAAAGACTGAAAAAGACCATAATGTAATTCATCTGACAATTGCCATTTAGGAAATAATTATTTATATTCATGAATTTGGTTATTATTGGTCTAATTCAAAATATTATGATATCAGTGGCGTCCTTTTGATATATTCCCTCAGTTATTTGGTGTCCATTTTGCACTATTTGAAAATGTTGTGGAGTCTTGAAAGGGCTAATATTGACAAATTTTGCCAACAAAACCCCTGGAAAAACCTTGATATATCCACCTACAATGAATGGATTTTCAAACAACTTGGAAAAGATTTATTGTTTATGGATACAAATTATAAAGATAATGGTCTCCAGTTTTTCTTCATGTCAATCTAGATATAGTGATCTTAATTCCTATGCTAAAGCCTTGTGATTTGTCCAACTATTACCCATCGTGCATCCTGATCACAGTTAACCTGCAGATAAGAATTTGGCTATCTGTGGTTGGGTGGATTGAATTAACATTTTTTTAATTTTCGCTCCTTTGCCCTACCACATAGCTAAAACAAATAAAACAAAGGGCTTCTCTTTTAGTGCTCTGTTGAATGACAGATTGTAAACTCTTAGCATCAAAATTATGATGGATTGTAAATTCTTAGCATTTAAATTCACTTATTGATTTTTTTAAAATTGAATTAACATCTTCTTCTGTTAGATCCTAAAGTCTTTTGATCTTCATCTTCCATACTGATTCACACAATTCAAATGGCACAAATAGAAAAGCAACAGTTTTGATTACAAAAAAAGCTCAGGAGTGATGCCTCTGGTTGGGAATGCACTTACTGGCAAAGTTGATTTCTATCTGATACATCTTCTACTCCACGTTCAAAAGCTTT
Organism: Lepidonotus clava; assembly: GCA_936440205.1. NCBI lineage: Eukaryota > Metazoa > Annelida > Polychaeta > Phyllodocida > Polynoidae > Lepidonotus > Lepidonotus clava. Next base: position 49,166,054 of record OW387137.1, read on the forward strand.
AGCGCATCTTTCTATGTCTCTTTGTAAATCTGCCGTAGCCAAACATTTCTCATGCTTGATGAATCCTGAAAAATAACAAACGATATTGTACTTGTGGGAGAGACCTGCAATAGGGGGCATTTCATACTATGGGTCATTTATGATTGTAACTGCTAAGATGATATACATTAGTTATGAGCATCTGTTCTACACTTATCTGAAACATTTTATCTTGCTCTCATTCATTCTGATTATTTGTACATTTATGGTTACATAGGTATATTCATTATGAGCTTTGTATTTTCTACCACTGTGGGACAATACGCCATCTAGTGTATACTGCATGGACTAAATAAACTGGCAATCTATAGCGGATATAAGATACTACAATTTCTATTTTCTCTGTCATGAAATGGCAATGTCTTAGCTACTTATCTTAAAATCTTATCTTAAAATTTCACACAAAAAAAGCACTTTGTTCTAAAATGTTTTAAACTGCTCAATGAGTAGTCACATATTCAAAACCATCAAATTTACAAATTATAACCTCACTGAGAAACACAAGATCATATCTCAATTTACAATCACAATTTGGCTAGTCTGAAAAGACCCCATAATCCCAATTAGCCCTCTAAGCACTCTGGGGCCATATCTTCATAGCTGATTTCTGTTACTAGGCTAATTAGGTGGGAATCGATTAAGTGTCTCATTCATATTCATTGTGTTTGTAAATCAGAGTAACTACATTTACCAATCCCTTTTCAAGGTTATTTTCGAATGCCATCACTTTTTGTGGTGACAAGACAGAATCAGGTATTATGAGACACTGATCTCTGATCAAATCTAATAAGCCTAATCCCTAAACTCAAATACAAAGATATGGGCCCAGGCCTGCCAACTCAGAGATAAAACAATTTTTAGCATACACAATGGGAGACTAGGCTAATTAAAAACTTGCATGCACATAATTATGACTTGTTGTCATTTTTGGGTATCTTTTTTTGCAACAAAGCCAATAATTGTATGAAAATATTTTTTTTCATTTAAGATATGGCTGCCCCATCTCTTCACCTGACCTGGCTTTAATTTCCATGGACACGGGTAGTCTCGAATCCTTGATCTGAAACTATCTTGTATATAAACCATGTACTTTGGTTGTCAGTACATCTCATCTCATCAAAAATCCATCATCACCTTTAACTTCTATATCTAATGACTTTATTCTATGAGGTAATTAACACTTGTAGATACATTAGGTTCTATATTTCTTTTTCTATGTTCTATGTTATGCTATGTCTAATACATCAATGGCTGGAAGATCATGTAATAACGTGAAGTCAAATAAACATGCAAAAGAAAAAAAAATTAAGAATTCATTCAGAAAATTTAGAATAAAGGACATAAAAAATAATTTCTGTGTTCACCTTGAGATGTAACCAAAACAGAACATTATTAGAACATTCTGTTTAGGTTGAAGAACATAACCACAATGTAATAATGACAACACAGTGCAACATCACAGCAATATGTTGCAGAAACGTTATTGGGAACCATAAAAATAATATAAGAATAACCAAACCAGAATGTTGCTGTGATGTTATTATAACATAACACCTCTGCCTAGGTATGTCCATTATACATAAAATGCTTCTTACTTGGAAGAGCAGCTTCAGTGCATATGTGACGGAAAATGCGTTGTGCCAAGTCGACTTCCAACTTCACCTCCTGCTGTGACTTGCTAGAGCCGCAGCTCTGACTCACCCCAGTCAGGCAAGTATCTGTGGTGTCTTTATGCTCCCTTTAAAGGTGAAAATAAATACAAGTCAATATTTTTCAGGTGTAGATACAAAATGTTAGAAAGGGTATCCGCATTTAAGTATTTAAATGGTGTGCATTTATGGACACGCAAGCAACATAAGAATAGGTTTGCTGAATATTACCCCAATGAATGATATATATGGCCTCTCAATTTTAATTAAAATGTCCCATATGTTAGCCATAGAATATATGATCTAAATCTCTTCACTTTCTTTACTTTCTTCACATTCTTTACTTGTATTTTACTGTATTTACTGCTGACAAAACTGAAATGAAAATACTTTCCACAATCTCTCAGCTGGAAGGAGTGTAAAAAAATGTTAAGCAGAGTCCCCACAGGGTGACTAAAATTATAATTAATGTAGGCACTGGTGAAAAGGGTGAGCCAGTAGCCCAGCGATTAACTAGACTAGACACTAGTGCCATAATGTCTGGTGACTAAATCACTAATTGCTGTGGCTAGTGGACAAAATATTGGACATGTTTAAGATTCCCCGCAAGTCGCAGGTGATTAGTGCAGTTAATCGCCTTGCTAGGTGACTATAAAGTGTCCTCTAATCATCAACAGTTTGATGGCAAGAACATCCCAATGTGGCGGTACATTTTCTCTTCCACCTGTGACTAGTTTGTAACCCAATGACATACTATATTCTTAATTTCCAGCTGACTAATGTAAGTCGCTCAGGTTTAGTCACCATTTGGGAACCCGCTTTTAGCCTGTAAGCTGCGGCTGAGTCCCTACTTGGGCAACTTAACCTGTTGATTAGTGGGTATTGATAATTTTGGCAGCAACCTAGGACAAAATATTAGTTGTGGGGTGTCTAACCAGGCACCTGTGGTCCGTTGCACAATAGAATTTCCTTGTGAGGATCAAGTAGAGATAGCGTAACGAAAAGTTTCTGTTGTTACGAAAATAGTACAATCTCAGGTTCTAATGAAAAAAATTTAATTCTATAAATTGATATAAGAAGGGAAAAAAATAGAAGAAATATAGTAAATGTTACCGCTCTGTGAGGGCATCCTAAATATAGAAAAAAATTGTTGCCAAACGATTGTTGTTACGAAAAAAGGAACAACGAAACGTTTCATTAGTAATATTATTTTCGCTGCTAAAAAAATCATTGTATAACGGGTCACTGGCCTTTAGAAACTTAATCTCACCTGGGCCCTTGCCCCTTGCCTGGTGATTAATGCACTAATTGCTGGAGATTAGTCCAATATTTCATCACAAAACCATAACAACTATAGTTGTCTAGTTGGCAGACATCATGGCAGCAGTAAATAATTATAGTCAGTTAATGTTACTAATGTCCACAAACTTGCTTGCAGTAGGGTGCTGCAAGGTGGAATATAGGTACTTGTGCCACCCGCTATTTTATATAGGTTTTCTATGGACTGCTTGCAGTCAGGGATACAACATGTTGGTATCAATACCAAAATTGGCTTGCAGTACCTAAAAATAGCAACTGCAAAGGCTCCCTACCACATAGTGGAATATGGCCTTTAGTCACAGGTGACTAGGAAAAATTTAACACCCAGGTAGGAACCAGGCTTTTTGGTTAATTTTTCTTAAAAGTGAATTTCGATTAAGTTCAATAACTAAATTTAAACAAAATATGAACAAAATTTGAATGTGAAAATGATGCTTTACCTACAGACTGTTACCAGCTTTAGCAATGACATCTAGTATATTTGCTTGTTGAGTTAGTTCAACGTCTTTGCAATCCTTCAGGGTTCTTTCCAAACAGCATAAGGTAATGCTTTTCAGCTTTGGGTGATCATATCTATGGTACGATTTATGAGAAACCTGCCACCAGTTTCAATACCCTACTCTTTTCAAAAAGTGGCAAGGGTCTTTCATGTGCAGCATCCTATAAAAAGGGCACCACAGACCTGGCTCTTTATGACCTGGTTTGGGGCACAGGGTGCCCATTTATCAGCAAGGAGGTGCTAGGAACCTATTCTTCCCAGGGAGTTCCAAAGGAACCACTAACCTGAATCACCACAGGGGTGTCTTGATAGATTATGAAAAGGTACTTTACCTACAGTATGTTGTTGGGTCTGTTTCATTTGGAAAACCAGTGCTGATGACATCTGGGTCCCCTAAACCAGCTGCCTTCAGGCAGTCAATGAAGTTGTCCCTGGAACATACGCTTAATGCTCCTCCTGCAGGATAGTGAAATGATTATGTCTCATTTTTATCAAAGATACTTGGGCTCAATTTTGATGACCAAGATGATCTATAAGATATCCTTTGGGAGCTAAGCGTATGCTTTAAAGAAGGCAGAGAGATAATAGATATTTAGGTAGTTGTAAAAAAAGATGTGATCTAATTAAAAAAATCACTCTGAACTATTGGCTTCAATGGGGAACATCATGCTATAAGAAAAAGTAGAAAGCTACCAACAACTTTCCAAACCAACCTACCAGATATCTAAACACATAAGAAACTACTTCACCATGTACAATAATTTTTCACCATTTGTGAGAAGAATAAAACAAACCTCATAACTAGTGTGATTTCATCAAGGACTTTTCCCCCTATTTACTCAGTAAAACAGTGTAACTAGTTAACTAGTATTTTATTTTCTAAAATATATTTTTTTATTCCCCTGAACGCTAGCCATTGTTATCGGGATTAACTATTAACTGGGAATCGTTATAGCTTAGCTGTCAAGTCGTCTTAGTTAAACTTCCTTTACGTTTACCAGTCGAGTGGTATACTGTTCCGCGAGATGGGCGTTCATATCCATGACGCAAACAACGCTTTGCTGAGAGTCAAGTTTACTAGTGGATCTATTAATTGTGTATGATTGTCAGTGTAGTCTAGCCTATAAATCCTAAGTTTACAATCACATTACATGAAGGCAAGTTTCCTCCGTAGAGTCCACCCAGCTTCACATGTTCGTACAACAGTGTAGCTATCTTACTAGTCACCAGATGTCTATATAAGTGGCTATACCAACCCCCGAATCCTTACGACTTGTACTGTTTCAAACGGTGTCTAATAATGTTCTCTGCCTTTAACCATAGGTTCCCATCTTTTTATATCAGTCTGATTATTGATTTCATCCCAAGCGGTGGTGCTTGCTAGGAGATGCAACCTGTCTACTATAGCTAAACAGGTATATTACACCTACCAGGAGCCCATGCTGTATTTACTTTATGTGATGTGGTAACCAATATAATTTCAAATATTTTATGATATTTCTTCTGCAACCTGGTGACTGTTTCTTTGCTTTATTCCTATACAACTGATTATATGCACAAGGTGTTTTTACTAACTACCTTTGTGCACCCATTCAGGTTTAACTGATCTTTCAGGCCATGTTTCTCTTCGGTTTTGAGTCCAAGGTCTGGTTGATGTACAGTAAACTTGTGATTATAGTATAATGAATATAATGAATCAGTCGTCTCATAGGGAGGTTTGATTTCATGATACTTTTGGTCATCAGTTACTTATAAACTTGTGAATCGAACAAGGTAGCCTGCCTGCTTTTAAATGAATACCAAAAGCATATTCACTGTTAAAAGTACACCAATGTCTCCTCTATAACAGGGTTATTTATTAGCATTATCTGTTTTTTCGTGTATGATGGATTGATTTCTTCTAAACACTGGTGACTTTCTTGCTGTATGTTGCCCATGATGTCTGGCAACTTATAGTCCTAATCCTTGTGGTTTTCCGGGTGGCATGACAAAAATATTAAACTTGCCACAAAGGCAAGGCAACTATTGTTTTGAGTGTAGTCAGCCAACCAAGGCACTATCAATGGCCAAGTTGGGACGAGGCTTTACAACAAAATTAGTCACTGGTGTTAGTTGCTTAAGTGGGGAAACAGCTTAAAGCCTGTATTCAACGATGCGTTCATGCACTTGCGTTCATCATTTGCGGTGCTTTCATTGACATGAACGCAAGTGAAACTCAAGCATTCCCATGATTTGTTTGTGTTTTTACTTGCTTTTGTACTTCAGGATGCATTCAGTAACACTTGTGGTTCAACGCAAGTTTAACTTGCGCTGAAACACAAGTTTACCTGCATCAAGATACCAACGTGTTGGTATCTGAAATGCAAACAACATGCGTTTCTTATTTAGAGAGAACACAAGTACTCAACTCTTTCAAATTAATTATCTCCACTCACATCCTAAGGATTCTGTATGATAACTACTATTTGTAGGCCTCTGCATTGGCTCTGTATTTCTACAATTTATGTTATTCACGTGAATCATTGTGAGAGAGAAAAGGGTTATGCAAATTCAAGGCTAGGCAAATAGATATATTCTACACTGTGTATAATTACTTAATGTAAACCTAGGAAAAATAAAAAGCTATTTAACATAACAGGCATTCATAAATATCTCTTTTTTCATCGAGAAGGTTGTAGATCCTTGGCAGGTCCAGTGTAGGATAACTAGCTCATTTATGTTCATATTTTTTTTAAAGTTTGTTTTGCGGGGCCCAAGTGGAGTTGGATTTGAGTTTGATTTTGGATGAATCTGAGGAGGGACCTGTGCTGGTCTCTTCTATATTTTCTACTGTGTTGTTATTTGTATTAAAATAACAGCTAATTTGAAGACAACCGTGAAACTTGACTTAGTTGCGTGTGATGCCGCAAGTTTCAGTGAACCTAGTGTTTGGCAGAATTTGAGACAGATTTTGAATACGTGGCAATGTTAGTTGCCTTCAGATGATGCTTGACGTTCAAGAAAAATGGACAATTGGGCCCATTCATTACCTTCAGCCTGAGGGATGTTGTCAAGTTGCTGTAGAAGACCGGGAAACAGGGACTGACGTTGACCCGTGCCTTCGGGGAGAACTCCCACTCACTATCACCAAATCTCACCTGCCTGGTCTTTGTCAGCCGCTCTGTCAGCTGAAGGTAGGTGTTGCTTTCACTGTCTGTTTTTCTTAACAATGTTCCCCATTCTCAATTGCAGGCATTTGGGTCTTGGACGCCATCCAAAATGCATGACACATGAAAACCACATTGCAGCTATTCTTTGGACAGGCTCGTCCATCCCAAAACTGTCCATTGTCCAAATACACTGCTCCCCCTCTTCTGTAAGCCCCTACTTTCTGGTAAGGTGGTTGCCTTTAGCTGAGGCCTTGAGGAGCTTCCTTTTAACCTATATGACCTCCTGGCTCATCTTGAAGTTGGAAGAGTCAATAACAGGCATACACTTTTTCCCTCAGATATCGGTCTATGGAGCCAAGTATAGATGTGATGGTATCTGGCTCATAGTCAGTGTTGTCAGCTTTTTTCAAGTCCCTCAAAGAGACACACAGGTGAGGGACACAGTACAGAGGGGATGAGAAGCTCAGGGCTCCTGTCCAGTCCTTGAGCTTCCGGATAGTTGCAGAGCTTTTTAACATCCCTAACAGTCTTCTTTACTGTAGATTTTGCTGTCTGGCAATTGATAGAACTCATAGGACTGCTCCCGCATGGTATCCAGGGATGTTAGGCACATGACTCACGAGTTAATGGACGTTTCAGGGACATTTTTGGCCGTCATGACCAAGTTTTCAGATGTTTCGGGCAAGAAAGTTTTGATATTCAGTGTTCTGATGCCCCCGTCTGTAACCAAAGTTACTTCTCTAGTGGGTTTGTGGGCATCTACCCAGCAAACACACTACGTTCAGGCAACGTTGTGCAACATTACCCTTTCACAACATTCAAAGAAAAACGTGGCAGCAACGTTGTCGCAACATATTTCACGTTTTCTTAAAACATACTGGCAGCATTGCAAAATGACGTTATGACAACGTCATTTTCACAACATTGTCACAACATTAATTTCACAACATTTCAGTACACAGGTGGCAGCACTGTCTAAAAAGAATAAAAATTAAAAAATCTGTTTTTATTTTATATCATTTAGGACAGAATCTGATATCGGTTTCAAATTAAACTGATAAATAAGGGATCCTGAATGAGGGAACCTTGTTTATATTCATAAAGTCTTAATACTATGATATATTACTACTTATTGAGGGGTTTTGAAATAAATTCTTGACCATGTCTGTACCTTGTAAATAAGATATGGGGTTTTCAACCTTATTATATTGTACATGCAACAGGTCATTAACCTGACATGATCTAACACACATGATCTTTATATTTGTCTCTGGATGCAAAATGTGCTCTGGAATTAAATTATGGGATTATCAATAAAGACTGCCTATATTTTTTTTATAATATTCTTTTGATATTTATTATGTATTTTTCAAAATGTCTTTAATGGCTGAGGGACACCATAAAATAAGCTGGAATCAGCCCAAATGTATTGCATGATCTAAATAATATTCATAAATATCAAATATATTATCTATATAGGCCTATAATGACAAAGAAATGAAAGTTGTAGAAAGGTTGTGAAATGGTAACAGTACAATGTTGGGAACAATGTTGCTGCAACCTTTCTGGGAGTCCACAAATGTATGTTGTAACAACATAATTTGCAACATTGTTACAACCGAACTGTAACATTGTAGCAATGTTGTAGCAACGTAAAATTGTTAGCTGGGTAACTGTCTAAAATCATAGGTTATTTGGCCCAAAAAATCATTGGAGACGTCCTCAGCATAACAAATAACCTGCATTTTCATCTGCTACAGTGTTAAAAGTCAGTGCATAATGATACAACTCGAAACTGAGCCCTCTGGGTCCTCGGACGTCCCCTGCGGGCCTTCTTATATTAATAGCATTAAGAGAGTCAAAAGAGGAATTACCTGCTGAGGAACACACGTTATTTCCCTCTGGTGAGCGGCAGACTTCGCCATTCTTGCAAGGACTTGGGTAGCAGTAGTTGTTGAGTGGAGCTATCATACAAAAAGAAGAAGAAGCGAACACTGTGTTGAATTCATTTACCATGTGCTTACATTCTACATCTCAATATTTTGCATCAAAGACTCAATTTACTAATAATATTGCAATGAAAGAATTACATATTTTTCTTTTCAAAGAAAGCAACTAGTGTTGCTTTTCTAATAGTCAGAATAATAAAATATTAATTGATTTGGCCAGCTGACCAAGGAAATAGACGCAGGTTTCTTAATATACAACATCTATTGTACAAGAAAAAGATGTCTAGACTGACTTATTGTTCATGATAATTAACAATATTTTGGATAGTGAAAGTTATCCTTCATAATTATGTTTTTTTTCTAAACAAACTGAAAATGTCTTCGAAATCAACATATGAATGTCAAAATATTGAAGACAGTCTCTTGTGGACATTCACATAAGTGCTTTTGGAGAAACTGTTTAACAGCTAATGATGTGCTTGTTAAATTGTTGCTGTAAAAATAGCCTTGGAATCTTTTCATTTAAGATACCCTTCTTGTGATTTCAAATCCTAATGCATAGTTTCTCCAAAAAATTTAAGAATCTGCCCAAAGTCTGCTCAGAGAAATGGATTTAGTTTAGGAGCAAGGCCCATGAAAACAGGGACATCCCTGTCTTGACATGACATTTCAGTTTAATTGCTATTATTCTATTCATTTAAAGTTAGACTACCACGATTTTGGGGAGGGGGCCATTAGGACCCCTTTAATAGGTTCTCTTGTTTTGTCCAATTTATTGTGCTTACCTTGAATATTGCAGCTTGGTAGATTAGTTTCCACTAATACTTGGAGACTGAAGCCTAAGACCTCATCAAGAAAGCTTGCTGCCTCTTTGCCACATGTTGCATTTGTTGACATCGCAATACATGCCCTATAGTTTTGGATCAAGCTGTAAGTAAACAGAAGAATTCATTAAATGGATGTATCACATATTTGTTATTATCGTATGAGCAATCATCGTTTATGTGCAGGGAACGTTTCATAATTAGGGCAAAAGTTAGGAAATTTTTGGGCGGATGAACTAGCCTCTACTTTTCTCTGTAGATATTATCAGAAAGATGAAATTAGAGTTTTCTTCTAGGATCATGCACTTACGAGTCTATATTATTTATGAATCTACTCAATCAGCTCTATTTTCAAATAGACTCTGGATAGAATTGTCTTACTATTGAGAACATATCAATGTAGATGTTGTTATAGTTTCTGTGTAACAGAGATTATTGTGTTAATAATTTGTTATCCCATTTAGAAATTCATGTTTTGTTTGTGTTAACTGTACGAGGGAACGTTGGAAGAACTTTATTTATGTAAAGAGATGTTGGAATGAATGATTAAAAGACTTTAAAGTTCATATTCACCTGTATTCAACAATTAACAACTTCTCTAAGGCAGGTTTTGCATTGTCACACAGATACATATCGTTGTGCAAAATTGTGAAAGTGAATGTAATTGGCCTTTTGATCAGGACATGCACAGCAGTTTGGGGTGTTCATAAATCGATCTTACCACGGATAACGGATTTATAGTATTTTAAGCATCTTCAGGTTAACCCTTTAAGGACGCCAGTAATTCTCAGGCATCACCAGGCCTAGATGCCAGGTGCCTGAGACATACATAGCACATATGTCAGAATTGTCAATTTGATGCTTAATATATATCAAAAACTTTTTTTTTCTATTTAAAAAGACTGAAAAGGACCATAATGTAATTTATCTGACAATTGCCATTTAGGAAATAATTATTTATATTCATGATTTTGCTTCTTATTGGTCTAATTCAAAACATTATGATATCAGTGGCGTCCTTTTGATATATTCCCTCAGTTATTTGGTGTCCATTTTGCACTATTTGAAAATTTTGTGGAGTCTTGAAAGGGCTAATATTGACAAATTTTGCCAACAAAACCCCTGGAAAAACCTTGATATATCCACCTACAATGAATGGATTTTCAAACAACTTGGAAAAGATTTATTGTTTATGGATACAAATTATAAAGATAATGGTCTCCAGTTTTTCTTCATGTCAATCTAGAAATAGTGATCTTAATTCCTATGCTAAAGCCTTGTGATTTGTCCACCTATTACCCATCGTGCATCCTGATCACAGTTAACCTGCAGATAAGAATTTGGCTATCTGTGGTTGGGTGGATTGAATTAACATTTTTTTAATTTTCGCTCCATTGCCCTACTACATAGCTAAAACAAATAAAACAAAGGGCTTCTGTTTTAGTGCTCTGTTGAATGACAGATTGTAAACTCTTAGCATCAAAATTATGATGGATTGTAAATTCTTAGCATTTAAATTCACTTACTGATTTTTTAAAATTAAATTAACATCTTCTTCTGTTAGATCCTAAAGTCTTTTGATCTTCATCTTCCATACTGGTTCACACAATTCAAATGGCACAAATAGAAAAGCAACAGTTTTGACTATAAAAAAAGCTCAGGAGTGATGCCTCTGGTTGGGAATGCACTTACTGGCAAAGTTGATTTCTATCTGATACATCGTCTACTCCACGTTCAAAAGCTTTAGCGCATCTTTCTATGTCTCTTTGTAAATCTGCCTTAGCCAAACATTTCTCATGCTCGATGAATCCTGAAAAATAACAAACGATATTGTACTTGTGGGAGAGACCTGCAATAGGGGGCATTTCATACTATGGGTCATTTATGATTGTAACTGCTAAGATGATATAAACTTGCATGCACATAATTATGACTTGTTGTCATTTTTGGGTATCTTTTTTTGCAACAAAGCCAATAATTCTATGAAAATAATTTTTTTCATTTAAGATATGGCTGCCCTATCTCTTCACCTGACCTGGCTTTAATTTCCATGGACACTGGTAGTCTCGAATCCTTGATCTGAAACTATCTTGTATATAAACCATGTACTTCGGTTGTCAGTACATCTCATCTCATCAAAAATCCATCATCACCTTTAACTTCTATATCTAATGACTTTATTCTATGAGGTAATTAACACTTGTAGATACATTAGGTTCTACATTTCTTTTTCTATGTTCTATGTTATGCTATGTCTAATACATCAATGGCTGGAAGATCATGTAATAACATGAAGTCAAATAAACATACAAAAAATAAAAATAATTAAGAATTCATTCAGAAAATTTAGAATAAAGGACATAAAAAATAACTTCTGTGTTCACCTTGAGATGTAACCAAAACAGAAAATTATAAGAACATTCTGTTTAGGTTGAAGAACATAACCAGAATGTAATAATGACATCACAGTGCAACATCACAGCAATATGCTGCAAAAACGTTATTGGGAGCCATAAAAATAATGTAACAATAACCAAACCAGAATGTTGCTGTGATGTTATTATAACATAACACCTCCGCCTGGGTATGTCCATTATACATAAAAAGCTTCTTACTTGGAAGAGCAGCTTCAGTGCATATGTGACGGAAAATGCGTTGTGCCAAGTCGACTTCCAACTTCACCTCCTGCTGTGACTCGCTGGTGCCACAGCTCCGACTCACCCCACTCAGGCAAGTATCTGTGGTGTCTTTATGCTCCCTTTAAAAGTGAAAATAAATACAAGTCAATATTTTTCAGGGATAGATACAAAATGTTAGAAAGGGTATCCGCATTTAAGTATTTAAATGGTGTGCATTTATGGACACGAGAGAAACATAAGAGTAGGTTTGCTGAATATTACCCCAATGAATGATATATATGGCCTCTCAATTTTAATTGAAATGTCCCAAATGTTAGCCATAGAATATATGATCTAAATCCCTTCACTTTCTTTACTTTCTTCACATTCTTTACTTGTATTTTACTGTATTTACTGCTGACAAAACTGAAATGAAAAGACTTTCCACAATCTCTTAGCTGGAAGGAGTGTTAAGCAGAGCCCCCACAGGGTGACTAAAATTATAATTAATGTAGGCACTGGTGAAAAAGGTGAGCCAGTAGCCCAGCGATTAACTAGACTAGACCCTAGTGCCATAATGTCTGGTGACTAAATCACTAATTGCTGTGGCTAGTGGACAAAATATTGGACATGTTTAGTATTCCCCGCAAGTTGCAGGTGATTAGTGCAGTTAATCGCCTGGCTAGGTGACTATAAAGTGTCCTCTAATCATCAACAGTTTGATGGCAAGAACATCCCAATGTGGCAATAATTTTGGCAGCAACCTAGGACAAAATATTAGTTGTGGGGTATCTAACCAGGCACCTGTGGTCCGTTGCACAATAGAATTTCGTTCCAAGGATCAAGTAAAGATAGCATAACTAAAAGTTTCCGTTGTTACGAATATAGAAAAATCTCAGGTTCTAATGAAAAAAATTGAATTCTATAAATTGATATAAGAAGGGAAAAAAATAGAAGAAATATAGTAAATGTTACAACTCTGTGAGGGCATCCTAAATAATTCTAGAAAAAAATTGTTGCCAAACGATTGTTGTTATGAAAACAGGAACAACGAAACGTTTCATTAATAATATTATTTTCGCTGCTAAAAAAATCATTGTATATAACGGGTCACTGGCCTTTAGAAACTTAATCTCACCTGGGCCCTTGCCCCTTGCATGGTGATTAATGCACTAATTGCTGGAGATTAGTCCAATATTTCATCACAAAACCATGACAACTATAGTTGTCTAGTTTGCAGACATCATGGCAGCAGTAAATAATTATAGTCAGTTAATGTTACTAATGTCCACAAACTTGCTTGCAGTAGGGTGCTGCAAGGTGGAATATAGGTACTTGTGCCACCCGCTATTTTATATAGGTTTTCTATGGACTGCTTGCAGTCAGAGATACAACATGTCGGTATCAATACCAAAATTGGCTTGCAGTACCTAAAAATAGCAACTGCAAAGGCTCCCTACCACATAGTGGAACATGGCCTTTAGTCACAGGTGACTAGGAAAAATTTAACACCCAGGTGGGAACCAGGCTTTTTGGTTAAATTTTCTTAAAAGTGAATTTCGATTAAGTTCAATAACTAAATTTAAACAAAATATGAACAAAATTTAAATGTGAAAATGATGCTTTACCTACAGACTGACATCTAGTATGCTTGCTTGTTGGGTTAGTTTAACGTCTTAGCAATCCTTCAGGGTTCTTTCCAAACAGCATAAGGTAATGCTTTTCAGCTTTGGGTGATCATATCTATGGTATGATTTATGAGAAACCTGCCACCAGTTTCAATACCCTACTCTTTTCAAAAAGTGGCAAGGGTCTTTCATGTGCAGCATCCTATAAAAAGGGCGCCACAGACCTGGCTCTTTATGACCTGGTTTGGGGCACAGGGTGCCCATTTATCAGCAAGGAGGTGCTAGGAACCTATTCTTCCCAGGGAGTTCCAAAGGAACCACTAACCTGAATCACCACAGGGGTGTCTTGATAGATTATGAAAAGGTACTTTACCTACAGTATGTTGTTGGGTCTGTTTCATTTGGAAAACCAGTGCTGATGACATCTGGGTCCCCTAAACCAGCTGCCTTCAGGCAGTCAATGAAGTTGTCCCTGGAACATACGCTTAATGCTCCTCCTGCAGGATAGTGAAATGATTATGTCTCATTTTTATCAAAGATACTTGGGCTCAATTTTGATGACCAAGATGATCTATAAGATATCCTTTGGGAGCTAAGCGTATGCTTTAAAGAAGGCAGAGAGATAATAGATATTTAGGTAGTTGTAAAAAAAGATGTGATCTAATTAAAAAAATCACTCTGAACTATTGGCTTCAATGGGGAACATCATGCTATAAGAAAAAGTAGAAAGCTACCAACAACTTTCCAAACCAACCTACCAGATATCTAAACACATAAGAAACTACTTCACCATGTACAATAATTTTTCACCATTTGTGAGAAGAATAAAACAAACCTCATAACTAGTGTGATTTCATCAAGGACTTTTCCCCCTATTTACTCAGTAAAACAGTGTAACTAGTTAACTAGTATTTTATTTTCTAAAATATATTTTTTTATTCCCCTGAACGCTAGCCATTGTTATCGGGATTAACTATTAACTGGGAATCGTTATAGCTTAGCTGTCGAGTCGTCTTAGTTAAACTTCCTTTACGTTTACCAGTCGAGTGGTATACTGTTCCGCGAGATGGGCGTTCATATCCATGACGCAAACAACGCTTTGCTGAGAGTCAAGTTTACTAGTGGATCTATTAATTGTGTATGATTGTCAGTGTAGTCTAGCCTATAAATCCTAGGTTTACAATCACATTACATGAAGGCAAGTTTCCTCCGTAGAGTCCACCCAGCTTCACATGTTCGTACAACAGTGTAGCTATCTTACTAGTCACCAGATGTCTATATAAGTGGCTATACCAACCCCCGAATCCTTACGACTTGTACTGTTTCAAACGGTGTCTAATAATGTTCTCTGCCTTTAACCATAGGTTCCCATCTTTTTATATCAGTCTGATTATTGATTTCATCCCAAGCGGTGGTGCTTGCTAGGAGATGCAACCTGTCTACTATAGCTAAACAGGTATATTACACCTACCAGGAGCCCATGCTGTATTTACTTTATGTGATGTGGTAACCAATATAATTTCAAATATTTTATGATATTTCTTCTGCAACCTGGTGACTGTTTCTTTGCTTTATTCCTATACAACTGATTATATGCACAAGGTGTTTTTACTAACTACCTTTGTGCACCCATTCAGGTTTAACTGATCTTTCAGGCCATGTTTCTCTTCGGTTTTGAGTCCAAGGTCTGGTTGATGTACAGTAAACTTGTGATTATAGTATAATGAATATAATGAATCAGTCGTCTCATAGGGAGGTTTGATTTCATGATACTTTTGGTCATCAGTTACTTATAAACTTGTGAATCGAACAAGGTAGCCTGCCTGCTTTTAAATGAATACCAAAAGCATATTCACTGTTAAAAGTACACCAATGTCTCCTCTATAACAGGGTTATTTATTAGCATTATCTGTTTTTTCGTGTATGATGGATTGATTTCTTCTAAACACTGGTGACTTTCTTGCTGTATGTTGCCCATGATGTCTGGCAACTTATAGTCCTAATCCTTGTGGTTTTCCGGGTGGCATGACAAAAATATTAAACTTGCCACAAAGGCAAGGCAACTATTGTTTTGAGTGTAGTCAGCCAACCAAGGCACTATCAATGGCCAAGTTGGGACGAGGCTTTACAACAAAATTAGTCACTGGTGTTAGTTGCTTAAGTGGGGAAACAGCTTAAAGCCTGTATTCAACGATGCGTTTATGCACTTGCGTTCATCATTTGCGGTGCTTTCATTGACATGAACGCAAGTGAAACTCAAGCATTCCCATGATTTGTTTGTGTTTTTACTTGCTTTTGTACTTCAGGATGCATTCAGTAACACTTGTGGTTCAACGCAAGTTTAACTTGCGCTGAAACACAAGTTTACCTGCATCAAGATACCAACGTGTTGGTATCTGAAATGCAAACAACATGCGTTTCTTATTTAGAGAGAACACAAGTACTCAACTCTTTCAAATTAATTATCTCCACTCACATCCTAAGGATTCTGTATGATAACTACTATTTGTAGGCCTCTGCATTGGCTCTGTATTTCTACAATTTATGTTATTCACGTGAATCATTGTGAGAGAGAAAAGGGTTATGCAAATTCAAGGCTAGGCAAATAGATATATTCTACACTGTGTATAATTACTTAATGTAAACCTAGGAAAAATAAAAAGCTATTTAACATAACAGGCATTCATAAATATCTCTTTTTTCATCGAGAAGGTTGTAGATCCTTGGCAGGTCCAGTGTAGGATAACTAGCTCATTTATGTTCATATTTTTTTTAAAGTTTGTTTTGCGGGGCCCAAGTGGAGTTGGATTTGAGTTTGATTTTGGATGAATCTGAGGAGGGACCTGTGCTGGTCTCTTCTATATTTTCTACTGTGTTGTTATTTGTATTAAAATAACAGCTAATTTGAAGACAACCGTGAAACTTGACTTAGTTGCGTGTGATGCCGCAAGTTTCAGTGAACCTAGTGTTTGGCAGAATTTGAGACAGATTTTGAATACGTGGCAATGTTAGTTGCCTTCAGATGATGCTTGACGTTCAAGAAAAATGGACAATTGGGCCCATTCATTACCTTCAGCCTGAGGGATGTTGTCAAGTTGCTGTAGAAGACCGGGAAACAGGGACTGACGTTGACCCGTGCCTTCGGGGAGAACTCCCACTCACTATCACCAAATCTCACCTGCCTGGTCTTTGTCAGCCGCTCTGTCAGCTGAAGGTAGGTGTTGCTTTCACTGTCTGTTTTTCTTAACAATGTTCCCCATTCTCAATTGCAGGCATTTGGGTCTTGGACGCCATCCAAAATGCATGACACATGAAAACCACATTGCAGCTATTCTTTGGACAGGCTCGTCCATCCCAAAACTGTCCATTGTCCAAATACACTGCTCCCCCTCTTCTGTAAGCCCCTACTTTCTGGTAAGGTGGTTGCCTTTAGCTGAGGCCTTGAGGAGCTTCCTTTTAACCTATATGACCTCCTGGCTCATCTTGAAGTTGGAAGAGTCAATAACAGGCATACACTTTTTCCCTCAGATATCGGTCTATGGAGCCAAGTATAGATGTGATGGTATCTGGCTCATAGTCAGTGTTGTCAGCTTTTTTCAAGTCCCTCAAAGAGACACACAGGTGAGGGACACAGTACAGAGGGGATGAGAAGCTCAGGGCTCCTGTCCAGTCCTTGAGCTTCCGGATAGTTGCAGAGCTTTTTAACATCCCTAACAGTCTTCTTTACTGTAGATTTTGCTGTCTGGCAATTGATAGAACTCATAGGACTGCTCCCGTATGGTATCCAGGGATGTTGGGCACATGACTCACGAGTTAATGGACGTTTCAGGGACATTTTTGGCCGCCATGACCAAGTTTTCAGATGTTTCGGGCAAGAAAGTTTTGATATTCAGTGTTCTGATGCCCCCGTCTGTAACCAAAGTTACTTCTCTAGTGGGTTTGTGGGCATCTACCCAGCAAACACACTACGTTCAGGCAACGTTGTGCAACATTACTCTTTCACAACATTCAAAGAAAAACGTGGCAGCAACGTTGTCGCAACATATTTCACGTTTTCTTAAAACATACTGGCAGCATTGCAAAATGACGTTATGACAACGTCATTTTCACAACATTGTCACAACATTAATTTCACAACATTTCAGTACACAGGTGGCAGCACTGTCTAAAAAGAATAAAAATTAAAAAATCTGTTTTTATTTTATATCATTTAGGACAGAATCTGATATCGGTTTCAAATTAAACTGATAAATAAGGGATCCTGAATGAGGGAACCTTGTTTATATTCATAAAGTCTTAATACTATGATATATTACTACTTATTGAGGGGTTTTGAAATAAATTCTTGACCATGTCTGTACCTTGTAAATAAGATATGGGGTTTTCAACCTTATTATATTGTACATGCAACAGGTCATTAACCTGACATGATCTAACACACATGATCTTTATATTTGTCTCTGGATGCAAAATGTGCTCTGGAATTAAATTATGGGATTATCAATAAAGACTGCCTATATTTTTTTTATAATATTCTTTTGATATTTATTATGTATTTTTCAAAATGTCTTTAATGGCTGAGGGACACCATAAAATAAGCTGGAATCAGCCCAAATGTATTGCATGATCTAAATAATATTCATAAATATCAAATATATTATCTATATAGGCCTATAATGACAAAGAAATGAAAGTTATAGAAAGGTTGTGAAATGGTAACAGTACAATGTTGGGAACAATGTTGCTGCAACCTTTCTGGGAGTCCACAAATGTATGTTGTAACAACATAATTTGCAACATTGTTACAACCGAACTGTAACATTGTAGCAATGTTGTAGCAACGTAAAATTGTTAGCTGGGTAACTGTCTAAAATCATAGGTTATTTGGCCCAAAAACTCATTGGAGACGTCCTCAGCATAACAAATAACCTGCATTTTCATCTGCTACAGTGTTAAAAGTCAGTGCATAATGATACAACTCAAAACTGAGCCCTCTGGGTCCTCGGACGTCCCCTGCGGGCCTTCTTATATTAATAGCATTAAGAGAGTCAAAAGAGGAATTACCTGCTGAGGAACACACATTATTTCCCTCTGGTGAGCGGCAGACTTCGCCATTCTCGCAAGGACTTGGGTAGCAGTAGTTGTTGAGTGGAGCTATCATACAAAAAGAAGAAGAAGCGAACACTGTGTTGAATTCATTTACCATGTGCTTACATTCTACATCTCAATATTTTGCATCAAAGACTCAATTTACTAATAATATTGCAATGAAAGAATTACATATTTTTCTTTTCAAAGAAAGCATTTTTGTCTTATTGTTTTGCTGAGACGGCATTTCATGGAGTTAACTAGTGTTGCTTTTCAAATGGTCAGAATAATAAAATATTAAATTGATTTGGCCAGCTGACCAAGGAAATAGACGCAGGTTTCTTAATATACAACATCTATTGTACAAGAAAAAGATGTCTAGACTGACTTATTGTTCATGATAATTAACAATATTTTGGATAGTGAAAGTTATCCTTCATAATTATGTGTTTTTTCTAAACAAACTGAAAATGTCTTCGAAATCAACATATGAATGTCAAAATATTGAAGACAGTCTCTTGTGGACATTCACATAAGTGCTTTTGGAGAAACTGTTTAACAGCTAATGATGTGCTTGTTAAATTGTTGCTGTAAAAATATAGCCTTGGAATCTTTTCATTTAAGATACCCTTCTTGTGATTTCAAATCCTAATGCATAGTTTCTCCAAAAAATTTAAGAATCTGCCCAAAGTCTGCTCAGAGAAATGGATTTAGTTTAGGAGCAAGGCCCATGAAAACAGGGACATCCCTGTCTTGACATGACATTTCAGTTTAATTGCTATTATTCTATTCATTTAAAGTTAGACTACCACGATTTTGGGGAGGGGGCCATTAGGACCCCTTTAATAGGTTCTCTTGTTTTGTCCAATTTATTGCGCTTACCTTGAATATTGCAGCTTGGTAGATTAGTTTCCACTAATACTTGGAGACTGAAGCCTAAGACCTCATCAAGAAAGCTTGCTGCCTCTTCGCCACATGTTGCATTTGTTGACATCGCAATACATGCCCTATAGTTTTGGATCAAGCTGTAAGTAAACAGAAGAATTCATTAAATGGATTTATCACATATTTGTTATTATCGTATGAGCAATCATCGTTTATGTGCAGGGAACGTTTCATAATTAGGGCAAAAGTTAGGAAATTTTTGGGCGGATGAACTAGCCTCTACTTTTCTCTGTAGATATTATCAGAAAGATGAAATTAGAGTATTCCTATAGGATCATGCACTTACGAGTCCATATTATTTATGAATCTACTCAATCAGCTCTAATTTAAAATAGACTCTGGATAGAATTGTCTTACTATTGAGAACATATCAATGTAGATGTTGTTATAGTTTCTGTGTAACAGAGATTATTGTGTTAATAATTTGTTATCCCATTTAGAAATTCATGTTTTGTTTGTGTTAACTGTACGAGGGAACATAGGAAGAACTTTATTTACGTAAAGAGATGTTGGAATGAATGATTAAAAGACTTTAAAGTTCATATTCACCTGTATTCAACAATTAACAACTTCTCTAAGGCAGGTTTTGCATTGTCACACAGATATATATCGTTGTGCAAATTGTGAAAGTGAATGTAATTGGCCTTTTGATCAGGACATGCACAGCAGTTTGGGGTGTTCATAAATCGATCTTAGTACGGATAACGGATTTATAGTATTTTAAGCATCTTCAGGTTAACCCTTTAAGGACGCCAGTAATTCTCAGGCATCACCAGGCCTAGATGCCAGGTGCCTGAGACATACATAGCACATATGTCAGAATTGTCAATTTGATGCTTAATATATATCAAAAACTTTTTTTTTCTATTTAAAAAGACTGAAAAGGACCATAATGTAATTTATCTGACAATTGCCATTTAGGAAATAATTATTTATATTCATGATTTTGCTTTTTATTGGTCTAATTCAAAACATTATGATATCAGTGGCGTCCTTTTGATATATTCCCTCAGTTATTTGGTGTCCATTTTGCACTATCTGAAAATTTTGTGGAGTCTTGAAAGGGCTAATATTGACAAATTTTGCCAACAAAACCCCTGGAAAAACCTTGATATATCCACCTACAATGAATGGATTTTCAAACAACTTGGAAAAGATTTATTGTTTATGGATACAAATTATAAAGATAATGGTCTCCAGTTTTTCTTCATGTCAATCTAGAAATAGTGATCTTAATTCCTATGCTAAAGCCTTGTGATTTGTCCACCTATTACCCATCGTGCATCCTGATCACAGTTAACCTGCAGATAAGAATTTGGCTATCTGTGGCTGGGTGGATTGAATTAACATTTTTTTAATTTTCGCTCCATTGCCCTACTACATAGCTAAAACAAATAAAACAAAGGGCTTCTGTTTTAGTGCTCTGTTGAATGACAGATTGTAAACTCTTAGCATCAAAATTATGATGGATTGTAAATTCTTAGCATTTAAATTCACTTACTGATTTTTTAAAATTAAATTAACATCTTCTTCTGTTAGATCCTATAGTCTTTTGATCTTCATCTTCCATACTGATTCACACAATTCAAATGGCACAAATAGAAAAGCAACAGTTTTGACTATAAAAAGAGCTCAGGAGTGATGCCTCTGGTTGGGAATGCACTTACTGGC
Source organism: Lepidonotus clava (assembly GCA_936440205.1). NCBI lineage: Eukaryota > Metazoa > Annelida > Polychaeta > Phyllodocida > Polynoidae > Lepidonotus > Lepidonotus clava. The sequence continues at coordinate 49,187,433 of OW387137.1, forward strand.
AAAGTTGATTTCTATCTAATACATCGTCTACTCCACGTTCAAAAGCTTTAGCGCATCTTTCTATGTCTCTTTGTAAATCTACCTTAGCCAAACATTTCTCATGCTCGATGAATCCTGAAAAATAACAAACGATATTGTACTTGTGGGAGAGACCTGCAACAGGGGGCATTTCATACTATGGGTCATTTATGATTGTAACTGCTAAGATGATATAAACTTGCATGCACATAATTATGACTTGTTGTCATTTTTGGGTATCTTTTTTTGCAACAAAGCCAATAATTCTATGAAAATAATTTTTTTCATTTAAGATATGGCTGCCCCATCTCTTCACCTGACCTGGCTTTAATTTCCATGGACACTGGTAGTCTCGAATCCTTGATCTGAAACTATCTTGTATATAAACCATGTACTTCGGTTGTCAGTACATCTCATCTCATCAAAAATCCATCATCACCTTTAACTTCTATATCTAATGACTTTATTCTATGAGGTAATTAACACTTGTAGATACATTAGGTTCTACATTTCTTTTTCTATGTTCTATGTTATGCTATGTCTAATACATCAATCAAGATCATGTAATAACATGAAGTCAAATAAACATACAAAAAAAAAAAAATAATTAAGAATTCATCCAGAATATTTAGAATAAAGGACATAAAAAATAACTTCGGTGTTCACCTTGAGATGTAACCAAAACAGAAAATTATAAGCACATTCTGTTTAGGTTGAAGAACATAACCAGAATGTAATAATAACATCACAGTGCAACATCACAGCAATATGTTGTAGAAACGTTATTGGGAGCCATAAAAATAATGTAACAATAACCAAACCAGAATGTTGCTGTGATGTTATTATAACATAACACCTCCGCCTGGGTATGTCCATTATACTTAAAAAGCTTCTTACTTGGAAGAGCAGCTTCAGTGCATATGTGACGGAAAATGCGTTGTGCCAAGTCGACTTCCAACTTCACCTCCTGCTGTGACTCGCTGGAGCCACAGCTCTGACTAACCTGACTCAGGCAAGTATCCGTGGTGTCTTTATGCTCCCTTTAAAGGTGAAAATAAATACAAGTCAATATTTTTCAGGGGTAGATACAAAATGTTAGAAAGGGTATCTGCAGCTAAGAACTTAAATGGTATTCATTTGCAGACATGCAACATAAGAGTAGGTTTGCTGAATATTACCCCAATGAATGATACATATGGCCTCTCAATTTTAATCAAAACGTTCCAAATGTTAGCCATAGAATATATGATCCAAATCTCTTCACTTTCTTTACTTTTTTCACATTCTTTACTTGTATTTTACTGTATTTTCTGCTGACAAAACTGAAATGAAAAGACTTTCCACGATACCTCAGCTGGAAGTAGTGTAAAAAAATGTTAAGCAGAGTCCCCACAGGGTGAATAAAATTATAATCAATGTAGGCACTGGTGAAAAAGGTGAGCCAGTAGCCCAGCGATTAACTAGACTAGACACTAGCACCATAATGTCTGTTGACTAAATCGCTAATTGCTGAGGTTAGAGGACAAAACATTGGACATATTTAGTATTCCCCACAAGTCGCAGGTGTTTAGTGCAGTTAATCGCCTGGCTAGGTGACTATAAAGCATCCTCTAATCATCAACAGTTTGATGGCAAGAGCATCCCAATGTGGCGGTACATTTTCTCTTCCACCTGTGACTAGTTTGTAGCCCAATGACATACTATATTCTTAATTTCCAGCTGACTAATGTAAGTCGCTCAGGTTTAGTCACCATTTGGGAACCCGCTTTTAGCCTGTAAGCTGCAGCTGAGTCCCTACTTGGGCAACTTAACCTGTTGATTAGTGGGTATTGATAATTTTGGCAGCAACCTAGGACAAAATATTAGTTGTGGGGTGTCTAACCAGGCACCTGTGGTCCGTTGCCACGGGAAATTTTTGATCTCATACACTAAGTGGACTTGGCCCTGTTTGAATCAATTTGCTATAAACCGTGTCAAGAAGTGTATGTCTTACTCCACCATTAACCCTGAAACAGCAAAGTATCATTATACCACTCATAGCACTGGGCGTGTTAGGTAATATTTTTGCGCCTACCTCAAAGTTTCCCTACCCCTTCTGGCGTGTATTTAAGTGTAAGTCAGGGCTTGTTAACTATATTTTGTCACAAGAGTCCCGTTAGCTCATAGTTCTGTTTACATGCCCAACCTTGTCGGCGTGTTAATGTACCTACCCTCCATTCAGGCACCAATTTAATGGTTGCGCTTTACCAGAGTTCTACTGTCACTGTACTTAGAAGTTAGAGATTAAAAGACTGTTTTTCCCTCTGATCTAGTAGAAGAAATATGCATCATTTTATACTCAATGTGCAATGCCATTCACCTCGCATTTGGGTCTAAATCGTCGATGCTCTATATGCGCGTCGGCAAATTATTCATTGGAAGTGTATCTTTTCACCTCGTAATTTCGGGAATTTATCCATACTAGTACTCCTTTCGGACAGACACATAGCTATAGGACACTAATTTCCGCGCTAACCTACTGGAGATTTACAGACTGTGACAGGCAATCCAAGTAACTAGAAATTCGTCTTAATCCCTTACCATTAATTTGGAGGAAAGGGACTCACTTCGTCACATTGTGATCTCTAAATATAGACCCCGTCTCTAGTTTGTGTATGTTGACTTACTCCTGGTCATTACTGAGGTTAATAACTTTTTTTAATAGCAATTGAATCTTAACTGTTTACTACTATCTAATATGCATATGATCGTTAAATGGTGTCTTTTTGTCTCATCACATCTCATTACCACCCCTCATGTTTCACGGAATTGTAGTATTCTACTTGATTTCTGATCTGTATTGTACTTGATTTCTGATCTTATTTATCCAGTTGAAACGCAAATTTTTCACAACCAAAGACAAGAATTTTTATAACAATCAAAGGTGCTACCCCTATAATCTCTGACAATTTCTTAAAAAAGTATATCATTTTCCCTGACTAATGATTGGCATGGTGCTCCATGTATATTTCTAAATTTAGTGGAAAGATATATTTTTAACTGACATTTTATTTTCAATACTCTGTACAATCGGCCGTAGAATGCCAGGTACACACAAAACATAATATGTAGTTTAGCATGAAGCTGTGATTTAAGGTAAATTATAACCTATCATGTTCCCGAGGTTAACGAGTGTTACTATATAAGAATAAAATAAAAGGACATTTGACACAAACTGTAGTTATAATTCTAGTGTAGTATTTTATTGCTGAATCGATTCCTAATCTTTATCAAGTTAATCTTTATCCTCGGCGCACCACTCGCACAACTCCTCGGAGCACATGATGCTGGCAGGCTCGCCCCCCTCGCAGTCGGCGTGGTAGCACCAGCCGCAGTAATTGCAGACCAAGTACATTCTGAAATATTAAGTAGGCATGTTTAAAATACACATTTGTCCAAATTTTGTGGACGAACTAATCGGACCACCAACAATTCCAATCTTTAGTAACTGTAGCAAATTGGGCGTTTACTTCAACGTTAACATTATAATTCTATGCCCTCGTTACATTTGCCCGGTAGTATCATCGAAAATCATTGCCGCTATGTTTATTATGAAATAAATAAAACGGCGTACCTGTAGTTGCCATCCAAGAATATGGCCTGTGGTTGTGTGGCGTGTTCGTCTTTGGCAAACGTTTCCATCGCCATCCACCTTTGGTCGGTCAAGTACTCCTCCTGCTCCTGAAAAAATTGTGTGGTTTAAGTTAAATGTAGCAGACGTCAAGTTTGACATTACTACATACCAGTGTGTGCCTGGTAAAATGGGCAAATTTCAGAACAATGGTACTCGTGAAATCGTCCCACTCATCTTTTTTTTTTTTAAATATTTCCCTTCCTACCTACGCCTACATGTTTTTTTCCCCCCTCAGCTTCACCGTGTTAATCCAAATGTACCAACCTGGGTCAGTGCCTCTGAACAGTAGACGCACGTCCACTCTGATGGGCCGTCCGGGAGCTGCTGTTGGTCATGCGTCCTGGAAAAAAAGTATCAAAAATCATGAAACCGTCAATCATTTTAACATAGGTGGTCGAAATTACCAAATCTTCGGCATGTCAATTTGTCTCACCAAATCTCCGTTTCATGTTATTGTGCCAGTGTGATCAATTTGCAATTATTAAATTGTCAAAAAAATGAGCCTGTTATTTAAGCATGTTACATGAATTCGAGCGACGACAACTACGTCCGAGTCTGTCCATCGGGTTTTAGACAGTGTGCATTATTTTGCATGAAGATAGTCACCTCTACCAGATAGTAAGTTAACAATTTTCTTTCGATGCTTGTCGTATTTGTGATCGTTATGCATAGTTACATAATCATTATGTTGTAATCCTGTTACCGCATCTCTTCCATCCCTGTCTATCAACAGTGTTTAACAATTTAAACCTACTTTGGGGTGAACTGGGGCGTCCACTCGGTCCATTTGGGTTCCGTCCAGTTTGTTTCGTCCTCTTCAATATTGTCGTCCTCTAGCTCGTCCTCACGCGGTGTCCATGTCTGGGTCCCCTCTTCCTCCTCCGACAGCGCTGGAATGAGCCAAAAATCAACCTTTTAGTGTTTCGAATTGGTTATCTACGTGTATGTGTAGAAAACGAAAAAAATGGAAAATATGTATCCAACAGCTGTTATCCACACACTGATAGATTTGTTGACAAACACTCTATGGATGCATAATCCCCGCCCCCAAGTCATTCTCCCGCAAAACCTGAAAAAACACTACTTCACTATAGGCAAGTTATCTTATCAAAATATGGGCAAGTTATCTTATTCACCTACCGGGTTTTCTGCTCGGTCGCCATTGTTCAAAATGTAGAGCTTGGGTTTAATGTCAGTAATCGGCTGCGTACTTCTTTTATGGTCCTGAGGCTGGCGGGGGACTGTGTGTGTGCACGTGGTTGGCACAGCCTTATAAAGCTGGTGCCCCTCCCCCCCCGTCCGCTACCGCTATACAAGGGGCAGGTAATGAGGGGCGATCTAGGTCAGCCGAGCAGTCTGAGCGACCGGTGTCACGTGTTACATGAGGTGTCGCTCGCGCAGCCCGGGCAGGAGGTGTCCTGACACCTGACTCAAGAAACCACCCTTAAATGCACACAGCCTCACACCCCCAACCTGTGAAATAACTTCAGAAAAGTCGCACATCCTGTCACCGTAACCTTGTGAAGTAAATTCCTACCTTTTTTTAAAAAGTAGTCACATTCTAAGGTTTAGGGCATAATATAATTATTCCTCCTATGAATACACTACTTCAAGACAAATTTTTATTAAAAAAATTTGCTTTTGTTGGCAAAAGCGTCTAAAACACATAATCCTAACAATGCATACAACACCGGACAGTGTCGGAAATTAAGCTGCTGCGCCCTAGGCCTGCGCCCGGCGTGCACATTCCCACGGCCAGGTGCACGATTTTTAAGTTGTGCACCCTTTTTATACATGTGCACACTTTTCATGGACTTTTACATTCCCATATATCAGGAGGTGCATAGACAAAAATTGGGGTGCACAACCTCAGTAATTATGCATACGTTTTCAGCTTAATTTCGGACACTGCGAGTTCGAGATCTATAGGTCCTCTAGATCTACAAGAAGTCGTGGCGCCGAATGGGACAGACAATCATATTTTCTTTTTCAACCACATATCCAAAATGTCCACTTATCCGCATGACAGGCAGGAACGATGCCCATGAAGGGTGCTCGAACTTTGCCTTGTGCCACATTGTATAAGGACTTATGTATCTGGATGCGATGGTGCTGTGTTGGTACCACTTCACAGCTGCAAACAGATGTTGCCTCTTCTTCCCGGTTGTCAGACATTCTATCCAATGTTTCATGTAGTGTGTGGCGATGCACGGGCGCTCCTCGGGGTCATTCTCTTTGTCTTCGTACCAATTGGCCATTAGTCTAGACAACTTTTTACCACTGCTGGACATTTTGCTGGAATAAGTCATGGGGCCATATTTTACGACTTTAGACTGCACGTAAAATGAAGGCATAAATGACTTCTCTACGATCTCCTGTTCTGTGGGGTACATCTTTTGGTATGTTTTCTTGAGCAGCTCAAGATCGGCAGAGTCGAGCCACTCCTTTTCTTCTCCAAATGTCTCGAAGCCGTCGGGGATACTCGGGGATACTCGCACTCCGCCAAATCTCGCTCATTGGGGACATCGAGTGTTTCCGGGACCGTTGTTGCTTTCTTCTCTCCTTCTCCCAGCTGGCAGTGTTTGAGACACGTGTTAATTCACGGATCAAAACTTTGGAATCATGGACATAAGATGCGTGAAATGTACAGCTGCAGGTTAGTTAACAAGGAAACTTGCTACCTATGGGACTTACCTAACACCTCTGGTCTGGGGGTATCTGGGCCCATGCACACGTTGTCAACAAGAGCATCGATGATGGCAACGTTGTCTGGGTGTTTGATCCCCGCCCTGAATGTTGGAACATATTTATATTGTTCAATTCATCGGCATCACGTCAAGTGCTCTATGACTCTATTAAGATGAGAACGGCAAAGGTTATATTCAGCTTTTGGTGTTTAGGAACACATTACCCATTGCTTACTTAAAAACAATATTATTGTCTGTACTATTCATGTTGTTATGACGTAATCAACTTACCCACGGTTAAGGTTGAAGCCCCAATCCGTCTCCCCTCTCCTGGCCTTGTAGGCAGAACAAACGAGTGCCTAGAAACAATATAACAAGCCAAGAATTAATTGGGGACTTCTAACTAAATTTCAGTGTACGAAATCTTTACATACACTGGCGCGGTAAAAGAGAACATCAGTGCTATACTAGGAATGAGATGATTTCTAAACAAACCAAGAACTCTATTAATCGGTAACGTTTTAAAGGTGACATTATTAGTTAAGCTGTAAAAACAAACTTCGGAACTTACACATATTTCTTTGCGTGGGTGCAGTTTGGGTGGTTTGCCAGGCTTGGCTTGGTTGACCAGCAGCTCCACTTGGGCTTTTGCCGCAGCCGCTTCATCCTCTGCCTTACGGCACTTCTTCTCCAGCTGTTCCATCCTGGCAAGCAAATCGGCCATGGCCGGTTGAGACGTGGAGGGCCCGGAGCGTGGACGACGTTTGGGACGTGGAGGGCCTGGGCGTGGACGACGTTTGGGACGTGGACGACGTGAACGACGTTTGAGATGTCAAGGGCCCGGGCGTGGACGACGTTTGGGACGTGGTCGACGTGAACGACGTTTGAGACGTCAAGGGCCTGGGCGTGGACGACGTTTGGGACGTGGAGGTCGGGAACCATGTATACGTTTGAGACGTGGAGGGCGTCATCCCCCAGGGCGTGGATCCGGAGGGCGTTGAGGGCGTGAAGGGCGTGGACGAGGATGCGGATGCAGTACAGCCTTGGGAACCACCAAGGCTAAGGTCGACGTCGTTGAGGGTGGATCCTTCGTCCGGGTACAGGGAATGATCCTGAGACAGATCCTGAGACAGATCCTGAGACACATCCTGAGACACATCCTGAGACAGATGACCATCAATTGTCGCCTCCGTCTGAGACAATTCCAGCAGCAGGGAACCTGCGCCTGCTGATGATTCATGATCTGTTATTTGCGCGCCACCAAATTTTGGGCTGCTGGTGATCATCCTGCACGAGCTCGAACTCGGGTTGGACAGGACAGAGTCACGATAGTCAGTTGATGCGTTCATGGTGGCAGCAAGTTTTCAAGTGATCTATAACCATATGCCACGACGTATCTATACATCCCCGGCTGGCCCTTCTGTGGACACATGATCTGGCGAAAGCGATCTTTTATCGATGAGGCAATACTTTTACCATAAGTTACGTCGTAGTCGTGACGGGGTGTACACGGGGTAACAGAGACTTTTACCATAAGTTACGTCCTAGACGTGACGGGGTGTACATGGGGTATCAGCGACACCATCACCGCCACCCCTTTTGAGGCCTGTTACGTGTCAAGAAGTGTTAAGAATACCCCGCGTGCCGCGGTACTCCTGTGAGGGACCTGACACAGAAGCTAGTTGACATGCGCCGCCTCAGATGGCCAACAGCTGGACGCGGTCATCATAGACGTGTGCCCCCGTGTCGAACGCGACAGAAGTCATTTCAGAGGAACCCCCTGTCGATCGGCTCTCTGAAGAAAAAAGTCTTTTTAGTTATACCTTACGTATCGTTTAAGTTGTAGGGATAACTTTTCGCTAAAGACTAGACGAAGCCCTTACAGTACCTGGGGGGTTGTGAGGTCATGGGGGGGGGGGGTATAAGTATGTGCCTGTACTAGACACTGGTTCAGAACAGCCAGATGATGGCCATGGACATCGAGCGACTGTTAAACGCAAGTCTGCGTCTGCGTACTGTTCGGGAGGGACCACCAGTGGTGAGACCTAGTCACCTCCCACCCGCCGACCAATCCAACCATCAGTGGCTGCTTCTGTTGTTAGTGATATACCTGGGGTGGAAATTTATTGGTATCTGCTCGAAATTGGCAGCAGGCTGTCGCTCGTTGGCGCAGGGTCAACGTCGGAGGGCTACAGTGCAGTGCTGTCTGAGGATCTACTGCCGATGGGAAACGCTCCTATTTCCACTGGCTCCCATTCCCGCCGAAATGGAAGCCGTAGGAAGTGCTGCCTGCCCACGAATGATCATCCAAAGACCGAGCATCCTGTCCAAGGCCCTCGCCTGGTCAGGCCCACTCACAGTCCATCTGAATGGCAGTGACGAACCCTTGACGTTTGAACTCCCGCAAGAGGTCAAGATTCCTCGTACAGAGCGCGTCCGCCTGAACAAATTTTTCAGGCACAGACTTTGTAGAGCGAGCGTTTGCCTCATAAACAACAGGAACCACATGGTCCAAGAACTACTCCCAGCCGATAAACTGGGCTGCATGCCTGACGTAGACTCCTGGGTGTGATGAACAGTTATATATAAGTGTACGATATGTTTGAAGTATATATGGGAAAATGTTAATTGTGAAATGTTCACGAAGCTTTCGAGTTACATATATACATTAGTGTATGTTGAGTAAATACAATTATGTGAAAATTTGCGAAATGTTCACACGTGGACATCCTAAAACCTATTCAGCATGCATAACAATAAAACATTTTGATATCATGAACGCGTGTAGTCTTATGTTGAGAACGAATTCAGGACATGAATTCGGAACTGGTGCTTAAACAATTTTGATAATGGGAAATCAATTGCTGCTGTGTGACCAAATGATGAGGGCGAGTATTTTAAACAACCAAAATCTAACATGAATGAGAACTGATAACTTTTGAGCTGCAGTGTAAAGGAAGAGTTAATAGCTAATGTATATAACCAACTCAATTCAAAGTCAAGCGTCTGCATGCGCTTTGAATCCTACCTTGTCTCAAATACAGAATTGAGATGAAAACAAAAAGTGCTGGTACCATTATAAAAGTAAGTCCAATGTTAAACAGGTAAACAGTACCGTGCACACTGGGGGGGAGGAATGGTACATGGGGAAGATGCAAGTCACCACGAAGTTTCTTGTATTCGTCCTTATTCAGTCGGATCTCTTTCATGTATGTACGGAGGGAAAGAAAATTGTCTGTAGCTCGCTTAAAAATATCCGCTTGGCGACGTCGCATTTGCGGGCAAAGAGGTAAAATTGGGAATGGTTTATCGTAAGAAAAATCCGGGTTCACAAGTCGGCTAAGTGACAGGTTGAGGTGTTGAAGACTAGCAAGGTTGACGGGGAAAACTGTTCTTAAGGTGCCTGCTGTAGAAGGCAAACAGTTAACACTTGAGATGGGAATTTCCCATTCTTTGGCGGACACAGAACCACCACATTGAAACGCATGAACGCATGATTCACATCCAGGATGGGTTGTTGTTCGGTTGGGGCAGCGCACATTGACCTCGTCTATGTGAGACAACAAATAGGTCCCTGTTGCAATGACTTGGATGTTCGACCTTCTGAAATTAGACTGAATGAGTATTTTGAAATCACAATAACGTTTGACAGACTCATGATCACGTAGGTAGATAGAAATGAGGCACGACGAGGGAGAAAGCCTGCGAAGTGGTAGGTCATAATGACAAAACAGAGAATGGCAATTATCCAGATCTGGGTTGGAGGATACCGTGTATTGTGTTGCGGACACCAATAAATAAGCCGGTGTGTTGGTGAGGCGAGTATAATGCCCATGGAAGGCTAGAGGGAAGGTGTTCACCTTTAGAATCGTAAATATTTTGTCTAAGGAAATAACGGGAATCTTCAAAATAGTTTTCAGAACATTTTGCTGTAAAACCGGCGGGACTAAAACAGTTACACTTCTATACATGTCGCGAGTGTTTGGAATATAAATATTTGAAAGATTGGACTTGGAAATGAAAAGGTACCGAATCTTCCTCATATCAGTCTCCGATATCAAAGAGGTACTCAGCCTGTTCTCCGTTAGGTAGCGAATAGCCTGTAGCAAGACATCAAGGGAGTAGTCCAGTTGAAAATCCAGTAGACGCAATTCTTGCAGATCTTACATCAACCTGACAATCAATTCCCGGTTATTAATGTAAGCTTGGAGTCCTCGGGACAAATTGTATATGGAATGAGTGTTCTCGATGATGGCCTGGAGTTGGATTTCCAAAGTGGAGTCAACTAACTTTAGGACGGCATTTATTTTGCCATCTAGGAAGCCGATTTCATCGGCATTTACCAGGTCAGCACGAGTCTGTTGCTTCAAGTCATCGAGTGTGGCCCTTCCAAATAACGTCTCGGAGAACTTGCCGATTTCTGGAATAAGAGCCCGCTGCTTCCTGGATTTGGCTGATGGAGGTGTTGGCTGGGCCGTCGATTCCAAAATTGATTGCGCTTGCCGGAGTCCGTTACTGACCTTCGCTGCTATAGTCTTCCCAATAGATGTTATGTTATTCAACATAAGTTGGATTTTTTGACACTGTTCCATTGAACCGGCTGCCAGGGTAGCACCGTGTTTACACTTTAGTGCGGGTGCCTGTTGTGGAGCAGGAGGAAGTGGTAAAATGATATCGACTTCGGTAGTGAAGTACTGATTACCTATGTAGATGGACGGTTTACTCTCGAATACTACACCATAGTTGGTACGAAAACTGTGTATCGTACTGGTGCATGGGCATGGCTTAGCTGAGACAGTGCCCAGGATAAAGAGTCCACGAAGGAGGAGTATGGATACGGTTGGAGCCATGTCTGATGCAGGCTAGAGACCGCTCTAGTCTTTTATTACTTTATCCCAGTCACGGGAAGGAGTTGACAGACAGTGGCCACGTGCACCTGGGATTTAAAGGTGTAGACCTCGGTGCATAAACGTTGCGTTAATGCCAACAGAAAAGCCGTGCAAAAAGTATAAGCTTAGGCGTACGCGTGCTAGTAGGCTTTCGTTGGTTAGGGTGTCGGCTTGTTCTAATTGAATTGGAAGGCAGACTTCAAAATCAATTGTTGGCATGGCCTTCCTTAACTTGTGGATGAGAAATGAGAAAGCCTGAAAATGCCATTACTGCCCGGTATTTCGAGGTTTTATTTGAAGGTGGTTTATATGGAGTTCAGGCCGATTTAAGACATGCATGGGCTGAAATTAGTCTCAAACCTTAAGGTCGGCTATATATCGAACCACCTTAGACCCAGTTTAAGGTGAATTATTTAAGGTAGCTATATAGGCCGGGAGGTACCTTTTATCCATAAAGAACATGTTTAAGGAATTTTTCATGACTCTCATCCCTGATGGCTGACTTCAAAAAAAGTTAATTTCAAACACTTTTATTACTATAAGGATGGTGACGGTAAATGGTTTTCAGGGTGGGAGGGGCGAGGGATGGTAGGGTGAAATAGGCCTGTCAAAGATTTAGCTACATGTGCTTTGCAGGCGAACGTAGGTTGGGTATGAAAGTGCCCGACCCAGCAGGTTCTCTGGGGCAACTCTGGCCCGTGGGCAGGGTGTTAACTCGATGACTAACCCCCTGATAATGACCGGGAGTCCTTCAGATGACACCCAGCGTGAGAGCTGTGTCGCTCTTCAGTCGGTTTGGTGTGACTTATGTGATTACCAAGACTGTGCCCCTGCCCTTGTCAGATGTCACAGGGGGTACACATTAGATGGGGTGCTTCCGGGTAATTTTGGGTGTTAATGGATTAAGGCCAGCCAGTTAACTTATTTCTAAAGGGACGGTCACGCTGTGTGGATTGCTTTTAGACACACATACGAATCCTGTATCAGTGTATGCAAAGCCTAACACAACACTTGACCGCCCACAAAAATAAAACCATTATGTCTTGATAAGAAGTTCATTTAAAAGTAAACAATTATTTTGGGCCTATTGGGAAGGAACAAAATACGGGTACTTCCGAAAAGTCGAGAGAAATATTGGGGACATACCGTGTACAGCTGGTAATAACGAAAACCAACTTTGGTGATAATACATTTCTTTGCTTATTGGCCTCCATCTTGTCTTCTGAGTTCGACTGGCTTGCAGGAAGCCGATCTGCAAAATTTCAGCCCAATGATTAGAATGACATTTCCTGTTGAGAGACGGCGACAGATCGGTGAATCGAACTCACCCAGTGGGCCCCGAGAGGCCCCTACAGTTAAATATAATTGTGCCCGTCTCGATAGTTTAGGACGCAGACAAGCGAAAAACAAATTAGCGGGGATGGCACTTGGAATTTTGAGGTGGTTTTTAATTTCACGAGATTGCAGGGACACCACCATGACCCTTTATACCACGATTATATAAAGACACACTAGTGCTGCACTTAAACGCCAGAGGGGGCCCTTGATGGACGCTTTGAAACTTTGCCGCCGTTCGGAATGGACCTGATTTATTATGAAATGTTATCCACAATGTGTTAACCAAGGGAACAGGGGAGCCAGGGATTCCTGCAGAATAGCCAAAATGCTTGTTGTCATGTTACTTAAAAAGTACATTGAACTTCTTAACTAATTGTCATATTTGACTGAGACAATTATTCAAATGAAGTGTGATGCCCAGTGTCTCCTGTTTATTCAGATGCTAAGATAGGGAAACAAGGTTATTTCCAATGTTTGCAAAAAAGGTATATATAATAAATTTATAATATTAGGAATGTCAGCCGGATCAATCTCATTACCATTATCATCTTTAAAAGTAGTAGCTGAGGAGTGGGCGGGTTCGACCAGGTTTTTTATAATTTTCCAATTTTTTTAAGGGTCTTTTTGATTTATCTCTAGTTCTTCTTTCTTCTGTCCCTCATTAGTTCAATTAGTTCACGTGTGAGCCAAGCTGGCTTATCCCTCTTGGCTTTAAACTCTCTGATCGGTATCATGTCGTCAGCTATCCCAAGGACGGCTTCATACAAGAAATTCCAAGCTTGCTCAACATCAGCCATGGTATCAAGTTCGGTCCAGTTAACTGTTTGTAAGCGTCTTCTAAATTCATCTTCATTAAAGTTAAGGTCAGATCTAAGATTTGTAAGGTCTTGAATTTCTCAAGGTTAATTTGGTAGTCATCATCTCAATATTTTCATTACAAATATTGTAGAGTTCTCCTGTAAAAAGCGCAACGTCCCTATCCTGTTTAAAATAAGTTAACAATCCACCACCTCTCTTTACATGACCATTAGGGTTCAGAGTAGTCCTATCCTGTCTTATGATATCATACCCGTCCATATGTAGTAAGCTCATGTCCATCGTGTCCTTTAACCATGTCTCATTAATTTGAGGGAATACGTCTACATACAACGGACACTTCTTCATAGGGTGCGGGTAAAAACAGTTAGTTTTAATTATAGTTAAACATTTGAACATCATCTAGATTGATGAATTGCCCTTCGCACAATTCAAGAATACTTAAAAAGAGACAAGACGTACCGATGGACACTTACAGGATAATGTAACAAAATCCAAGTTTTCTGTACATAGTAGTCAGATCGTTCTGGGATATAATAGGTTAGGTTGGTATGACACTAAACTTTAGGCTTACAAAGCCTGAACAAATCCGCCCAGTAACAACATAGTATCAGACACTAGCTGATTATACATCAGTTACAGTTATCTAAGGTAGTCATATAATATGAACTAATCAATATTTATCTCAAGGAAATATAACAGGTACTTCTTAGACATACTGTCAAACAGATTAGGGCTTCCATATAGCAGGATGGTTAGGGCATCGCAAGAAGCCAATGAAACTCAAAAATAGCATTTTGTTAGCCACTATACCCAGTGTTCTACATCGATGTTCAGTAGTATTCATAATATATTATGTTTAACTAAACATAGGTCAACTCTAGTCAGGCACAAGATGATTCTACATCAGATTACATTTACCTGAGGTAGTAATAACAATGTGAACAGAACGGTATTTACTCTCAAGGAAATATACCAGGTACACAATTTCCCACAGGGATTTTCAGATCGTATCTAAGGGGAATCTAGTTACAAAGATGCAGCTATACAATCAATGACAATGGCAGGGACTATAATCCGGGGCTTGTCCGATTAGTTTGGGGCATGTATCAGTTGCCCAGGAGTCTTAGGGTGGCCAACAGCCCCTTGGTAGTGATTCTGACAGCACACAAAATTTCTCATATTTGGTGGAACATGTCTTGCTATAATTTTTTTTTGTTTTAATCCAATGATGTTTAAACCTTAGAATATAACAGACAAGGTATGCAACTTCAAGGCAATAACTTCACTTTTCATGAAATATTTCAAAAATACCAAAAATTGAGCCTTTGAAGATACTAAGTTGGGCATTTCAAGAGAAGTAAAAAAATCTGTGTCACATTTTTCAGAATTGACTAATCAAGTTTAAGCATTTTCCAGCAACTTTTGGCTGATCAGAAATGAACAAAAACTTGTATCTAAATGATATAACACCTGATCTTTTAGAATCTGCATGATTCTACGCTTCCCAAAAATTCGAAATTTCCAAAAAATTATTTTCAATTTTCGGTGATTTTGAAAAACAAATCTAATTTTTGAAAAGTTAACAGAATCAAGCAGAATCTCAAAGCTGCAATTCTCCTCTTTTCATAGCTGTTTAAATCACTGAGATCGGTCCATTATTAGCTTGTGGAATTACAGATGACTGAAACATGTTTATGAGGTTTCCTATACTGGTCTATAGTAAAGCTGCAGTTCTTGAGTGCACTTGTGCTACAATACCTGTTAAATGATGACCCGTAAGAGACAGAGTGCATTTTGGGTTATTTTAATCAACCTCTTAAATTGGTTAAACTAATCAAATCATAAAAAGTACATGATTTCTATAAACTATTTGAGTAAGTCTTTCATGCTATACCATAATTATTTTCTCCTTATTGAAATACTATATCATAGCTACAGCCAATTAAAAACATGAGGAAATCATGAAAATCTCAACATGTGACACACCTCAGACACATGTTTCTATTGAACTATATAGGAATGGCGGTCAGAAAATCACCTCAAATTCGACATTTCAAAGTCTCATAACTTTTTTAATATTCGGAGTAGAAAGAAAATTTAAAAACCACTGAATTGCAGTAACTGAGATCTATCATTACATTTAACAATTACTGTAGATTATGATCCAAGTAAGTAAAAAGTAATCAGAGGGTCCATAGAAAGTTTTAGAACTGACTAGGAGAACCGGAGGTCTGCAAGATACCAGGAGAGGCTATAAGTTATCTGTTTAAATCACAAGCTAGTCAAGGCTTAAAAGGGGGAATTTACCAGGCCCAGCAGCCAATGTAATGTTCCCAAAAACTTATGCTAGGTTATTCAGACATTAAGTTAAAGGTAATTGTAAAAGTAAGAGGAAAAAGTTCTTGCATGTGGGTGTTTAGGAGCATTGGTGGCCCAGGTGGGAAAGTTGCTTAGCCCACTTCTACAAGAGTTGGGGGCTAGGGCGGAAGCCGTCAGCTAGCAGCTGGTACCTGTGAGACCAAAAGTGACTCCGCCCACATTTGGTACGCCTCAGTTTGTGAACCCATTTTCCTAGGAACAAGGACGGTAGACAGTTGCGTTTGTTGATGGCTGTAATCTCCTGATTCAGTTTTATAATAGCAGCGTTAAGAGTTCTCTGGTGTTGTGGGTCAGTGTCTTGGATGAACGGACAACGGCTCAGGTTACACCCGGTAAAGTCCCCGAACAAGATGTTTGCTGTCTGGAAGTTCCTGTGGAAGGCAATGTCGGCGTCGTTTAAATGTCCCAGGATACGGTCAACAGCCTCATCGGCGGACTCCCGTGTGAAGTGATACTTCTTGGCAATGTTGTCCCAAAGAAGGAAATCAAACGGGCCTCCCATAACTACTACTAAATCGTGAGGGCGGGCGGTTGCATGGATCCACGCTAGTGAAATCAGGTTATTTACCGTTCCTTCCGGCAAGTGTGACACGTCTATCTGCGAGTCCGAAAGGTTCAGCTTGTCCACCTGAGCCTGCAGCTCCATGGCCCTTTCGTCGGCAAAAACCCTGATGATCGTCATTGTCAGAATTGATAAGAACGAAAAACGTAAGGCATGAAGGGGACTCGAAACGGGGTCCGACCGAGTTAGCTGGTAGCCAAAGATCCATTGGGTTGAATAATACGATGACGTCGGAAACCAGCGAAAGCCGTCTAAAGGTCCTCCCGGTTCGCAGGACCAAATACGTCGAAACTACGTTGCGGAAACCGATGTAAATTGAAGTTGATTAACTTGCCTTTCCGCCGAAAGGGACAGATAAGTGACAATTGAGGTTGATCAAAATTAATAACTTGTTGTATTGCGTGGTTTCCAATTGGGAAAACCCACTAAAACACAACCACCGAAACTACAAAGTGTCTCTTTTTCGTATAAACACCTTTCTCGTTGCCCCGATAACACCCACGGTATATATATGGTGCAGACTCCATAGGTGATTGGGTCTGGTTGTGCAACCTACGATGAAATGCAATGAACTGTGTGGCACAGATGAGTTCGCCAGACCTGGGTGGTAGGAGCTAATCGAACTTGATGCACTCGATTAACCCCTACCACTCCAAATTTTCCATTTTTTTGGAAGTTCTATTTGTAATAAAGGTGTTAAAATGACCGGATTGCCCAGGGGCGGGTCCGGGGGGATGCAGGGGCGGACCCAGGAATTTGTAAGGGGGGGGGGCAAAAACATGAATGTACGGGGGAGGGGGGCCCTTTTTAAACATGATTTAACAGGGGAGGGGGGGGGGGGGGCAAGGCCCGTCAGGCTAATATCATGCATTTATCATGTCTTATGTCGAGAGTTAAATAAGGGTAAAAAATTAAAATCTCACAAAATAATAGTTTTATGTGGAGACAAGGTTATTGAATATTATCATTTTCATTGAAGACCATGTGCGCTTTGTTTAATGGGATGGAAAACCATTATTGATATGATATGTCATAAGATTTCTCCAAAATATTACTTTCATTTCATGATAATTCCTAAAACAGGGTTGTATGGCGCACCCAGCATAATAGGAAAAAAAATTGTTTCATTCTTAATTAATCATAGAGGTTATAAAGTTAAATCACGCTTTAGACTAGCTGTTTTGACGCATTTCATCAATTATTATCAATTATTTGTGATTTTATATATTTTTTTCTATATGTAAGGGCTATTAAAACCAAATGCGCTAATGATATACCAATGTGCGCGATACAACCCTGTTTTACCCTAGTTGCGTGTACACTATACCTCTTCTGCGCTTCAGCCTCGTCTATTCTTATTAGGTCAGCAAACTCAGTAGTATGCCGTGACATTGCATCAGCCCTTGTAGGCTACTTGTTGTTTAAAAGGCCCCCTCTGGAGTTCCTTATCGGCAAGCCGCGACACTGGGCTGCGCAGACAGTCTGTACTAATTGGAGCAACTAGATTGTTCGAATCCCGCTAAATTCAGCTAGGCTGGCCTAGCACAAACAGATCATCGTCCTATATCCCCCAGTGTCACCGTTACAATCGCACACCTTTTTCATTCCTTTTTATATATGTTATAAAGGGGGGGGTACGCCTGCATCTATAGCGTATTTGAAACCCTGGAGTTGTAGGTGCGGCGTTAACAAATTTGTTAAAGCAGCACCTACTGCAATGCAATAAATTTTATTAAAATAATTTACAGGGGCATACCCAGCCCGGAAATCTGAGGGGGTTCCAGGGAAATTTAGGACGTTCAATGTAAAACTGAGATGGTTCTGTAAAGTCGTTTTTCATAATCCCTTATATTTGTAGTTCAATTATACAAACTTTGATAAATCTGAGGGGGTTCCAGAAACCCTTTAATTCGATAATTCCCTATATTTGTAGTTTAATTGTCTAAACTTTGAGAAATCTGAGGGGGTTCCAGACACCATGGGAACGCCACTGTAAACTATACTTTGTGCTAGGACGGTGTTAATACTACTGTTACTGAAGGAGGGCTTGTAACATGAACGCACATCAAGGACTAAATTGGTGCAGTAAAACTTACGCCCGTTTACAAAGTTTAGGATAGTCATTTTAACCGGGCATGGAGTATAATGATACTTTGCTGTTGCAGGGTTAATGGTGGAGTAAGACATACACTTCTTGACACGGTTTATAGCAAATTGATTCAAACAGGGCCAAGTCTACTAAGTGTATGAGATCAAAAATTTCCCATGTGCACAATAGAATTTCGTTGTGAGGATCAAGTAAAGATAGCATAACGAAAACTTTCTGTTATTACGAAAATAGTACAATCTCAGGTTCTAATGAAAAAAATTGAATTCTATAAATTGATATAAGAAGGGAAAAAAATAGAAGAAATACAGCTCTGTGAGGGCATCCTAAATATAGAAAAAAATTGTTGCCAAACGATTGTTGTTACGAAAAAAGGAACAACGAAACGTTTCATTAGTAATATTATTTTCGCTGCTAAAAAAATCATTGTATAACGGGTCACTGGCCTTTAGAAACTTAATCTCACCTGGGCCCTTGCCCCTTGCCTGGTGATTAATGCACTAATTGCTGGAGATTAGTCCAATATTTCATCAAAAAACCAAAACAACTATAGTTGTCTAGTTGGCAGACATCATGACAGCAGTAAATAAATATAGTCAGTTAATGTTACTAATGTCCACAAACTTGCTTGCAGTAGGGTGCTGCAAGGTGGAATATAGGTACTTGTGCCACCTGCTATTTTATATAGGTTTTCTATGGACTGCTTGCAGTCAGGGATACAACATGTTGGTATCAATACCAAAATTGGCTTGCAGTACCTAAAAATAGCAACTGCAAATGCTCCCTACCACATAGTGGAACATGGCCTTTAGTCACAGGTGACTAGGAAGAATTTAACACCCGGGTGGGAACCAGGCTTTTTGGTTAATTTTTCTTAAAAGTGAATTTAGATTAAGTTCAATAACTAAATTTAAACAAAATATGAACAAAATTTGAATGTGAAAATGATGCTTTACCTACAGACTGTCACTAGCTTTAGCAATGACATCTAGTATGTTTGCTTGTTGGGTTAGTTAAACATCTAAGCAATCCTTCAGGGTTCTTTCCAAACAGCATAAGGTAATGCTTTTCAGCTTTGGGTGATCATATCTATGGTATGATTTATGAGAAACCTGCCACCAGTTTCAATACCCTACTCTTTTCAAAAAGTGGCAAGGGTCTTTCATGTGCAGCATCCTATAAAAAGGGCACCACAGACCTGGCTCTTTATGACCTGGTTTGGGGCACAGGGTGCCCATTTATCAGCAAGGAGGTGCTAGGAACCTATTCTTCCCAGGGAGTTCCAAAGGAACCACTAACCTGAATCACCACAGGGGTGTCTTGATAGATTATGAAAAGGTACTTTACCTACAGTATGTTGTTGGGTCTGTTTCATTTGGAAAACCAGTGCTGATGACATCTGGGTCCCCTAAACCAGCTGCCTTCAGGCAGTCAATGAAGTTGTCCCTGGAACATACGCTTAATGCTCCTCCTGCAGGATAGTGAAATGATTATGTCTCATTTTTATCAAAGATACTTGGGCTCAATTTTGATGACCAAGATGATCTATAAGATATCCTTTGGGAGCTAAGCGTATGCTTTAAAGAAGGCAGAGAGATAATAGATATTTAGGTAGTTGTGAAAAAAGTTGTGATCTAATTAAAAAATCACTCTGAACTATTGGATTCAATGGAGAAAATCATGTTATAATAAAAAGTAGAAAGCTACCAACAATTTTCCAAACAAACCTATCAGATATCTAAAACAAAACCACTTCACCATGTACAATCAATTTTCACCATTCGTGACAAGAATAAAACAAACCCAAAAACTAGTGTGATTTCATTAAGGACTTTTTTCCCTATTTACTGAGAAAAACAGTGTATCTAGTATTATATTTTCTAAAATATACTTTTTATTCCCCTTCAGGTTTAACTGATCTTTCAGGCCTTGTTTCTCTTTGGATTTGAGTCCAAGGTCTGGTTGATGTACAGAAAAATTGTGATTATAATACAATGATTTTAATGAATGAGTGGTCTCATTAGGAGGTTTGATTTCATTTTACTTTTGGTCATCAGTTACATACAAACTTGTGAATTGAACAAAATAGGAACACCAAAAACAGTATTCACTTTGAAAAGTAAGTCAATGTCTCCTTTATAACAGGGTTATTTATTAGCATTATTTTTGTGTTTGTGTATGACAGATTGATTTATATTCCTAACGCTGGCGTCACTGTTTGCCCTACGTTGCCCAGCGACTAAATATACGGACTCCATGATGCCTGTCGACTAAAAGCCCTAATCCCTGTGGTTTTGTGGGTGGTGTGACAAAAATATTAAACTTGCCACAGAGACAAGGCAGTTAGTGTTTTAGTCAACAGACATCATGGCACCCTTTCCATTAGTCACTGGGTGACTAAAGCCTAGTTTCCCAAGAACAACCAAGTGCAGCATTGTAGCTTAGTCAGCTGACCAAATGTATTAACCCTTTCTAAACAAAGCAACCAAAGCCACTTTCAGGTTTTACTCGTTGAGGATGGAAATAGTTTAGTCAGCCCACCAAATGTATTAACCCTTTCTAAACACAGTGACTAATAGCACAGAAAAAGCATTGGTCGTTGAGGTTGAAAAGGATTAACCCCTAGGTTTAATCAGTGACACTTGGTCATTTTGTGGAAACCAGGCTTAAATAAGGTCCCCATTTGGTGAGTACAGCCTGTACACAGATACTAAAAGTTAATCGTTGGGGTTGACACCAGTTTGGCAGTCAACAAAGTCCATTTTTAGGGGTTCAGTTGGCCGACTACAACAAAACTGTTGGAATGTCTCCCTCAATAATTAACTTCAGTCATACATGACAATTTTTTAGCTTGTTCGCCCACTTAGGCTACGTCCCCACTTAGTAAATATTCTGTCTGTTCACAATGCTTTGAACCCTTGAAACATATAGGCCATAACACACTGGCAGCTAAATTGTCGAAGATGTTACCATTTTTTTCTACTACATTTGGTTATACTTTTCTTGGAAAACAGGAGTTGCTCTTTCAATAAAGCCAATGTTCTAAAAAATTTGTCTGCAGATGTGAAAGGTACAGCTTGTTTCTAAGGCAACCGTCAACAAAATAAGGCTAAGCAATTAGGACCAATAAAAAATTATTCAGATTTGAACGCTTAAAATAACAGTTTCGAAAACCACCTTTTTTGCCCATTTGCCAGCCACATTATAACCATAGATTACACTCCAAAATGTAAATAGGGTCCTTTCTTCTCTATACATATAGATTAGTTATATTTTGTTTACTATTATGAATATCAAATAATTATGGTTATCAGGTTCACTAGAATGACTTATTTAGCTTGTAATGTTAACATTGAAATAAATTCCAACTGATTTTAGTGCAGACAATCATTGGTTGCAATGGCATGAAATTCAGGGCATGTGATTATTTTATTGGCCCTTAATAGGTTATGGTTTTGGCCATGCGATGAGTTAATTGTAGCTCTGTGCAACAGAATGATCAGCCAGGGCAAATGGACCTTCAGCCAGCCAATGGCCACACTTATACTATAGCCATGCCGACCAACTGTATTTCGCATGTTTGATAATTCTTTGCCAACCACCGACCAGCAATATTGAAGAAATAGCATTCACACTGATAAATGAAGGCCTTTGCAATTGCAAAAGACAATTGTCAGGAGCAATATCCCACCATAATTGGCTGGAATTTAAACAAATCAATAAATTATGTTTAATCTGTTTGCTTGCAGACTTGTCTTTTGATTAATTGTTCTCACCTAGAATTGCAAACAAGTATTGCAATAGATCGCAAGCACTCTGAAGCCCTGGTGGTCAGGGTACAAGTGCTCTGTTGCGACAGTTGTTGCACATGTTTGTTAGTGCAAGCAATCAGGTAAACAACAGGTCTGCAAGTGAACAGATTCAACATGTTTAATCAAATCATTTGAATTCTGACTGATTCTGAGGTAGAAGAACTTCTGAAACTGATCGGTTGAAAATGTAAAGGACCGCCTTCTTGGTATTCTTACGATAATTTTAGCGTTGGGTCTGTGACAAGTGTGCAATGGGTATGATGCTAGTGATGCATACACATTCAATTATTCCTAAAGGCCATATTCCACTATATGGTAGGGCGCATTTGCGGCCGCTATTTAAGGGGGCCACAAGCAATTTGCGTTCCAGATACCAACATGTTGGTATCCCTGAGTAGGTGATGCAAACGGAGGCTGCAAACGGAAGCCGCAAACGGTGGCCGCAAACACCCATATTCCACCTAGTTTGCGGCCATAGTAAACTCGTTTGAGGCCGCCGAAAACACGTTTGCGGCCGTTTGTTTGCGTCTGGTGGCCACAAGCAAGTGGAATATAGCAGATTGTGGCCACCCTTGATGCATTTGCGGCCACACTAAACGTGTTTGCGGCCACCCTAAACGCGTTTGCTGCCACCCTAAACGCGTTTGTGGCCACCCTAAACGCATAGTGGAATAGTTGTTTGAAAATTTGCTCATCAAAGATGAATATTTCTTCATTTTCTATAGTTTATCTAATGATTTTGTCAGTAAAATCATCCCAAATTATCCTTCAGCTACTTAAATCACTGTGAATCAGTTATCTGAGGTTGGGTGAATTACCAGACCTTTGATGGAAAAAAATTATAGGTTGTACTCACCAATCAAAAGTCCAGAGAGAACAATTAAGAAGAAATGTATTTGAACATTAGCCATTTGTAAACTGAAATGAGAAAACAGCGTGTAAATAACTACATATTTTTTGTTATAAAGTGGATTCTACTTTTGGAAAATTAAGGGAAACCAACGTCTATGTGTGACATCACATATCAGAAAACATTATTTTTGCATTATGGAATTACTAAACTTTCGGGGTGCAGATGTTTCGCATACCTCGTTTCATTTTATAACCTAAAATCTTACATGATTCAGTTGACACCCTTTAGAAAGTCAGATTTAGCTTTTACTCAATTATTTCCTAACTAATCGTACCTGTCTGATATCGCTGCTGGACAGATGCTCTGATTGAGATGCCCAAGGTGTAGGCAGGTGCCAGCTAGTAATATCTAGCAAATATTCATAAAAAAGAAATTATTTGAAGTGCAGGTATAAAATTGTCTTGAATACCCAATAGGAATGTGACAATATACAATTCTACAATTAGTGGTTCCTTTCTTAAAATCAATGGTCAGGTGATCACTTAAATAGCAGCCAGCTTCTTCCTTGTCAAAGCTTATGATATAAACAATAAGCTCATCCCATGTGTTACACAACTGTCTTCTTAGGATTTTGAAAGTGTTCTGCTGTAGATTTTAATGTTGGTTTAAGCTGGGATTGGCTTATTGTAGGCATCATTGTTATTTCACTATAAGCCTTTAGGGGCCTTCCACTAAAAAAACTTATACACAATGGAAGATATTATGCACATCGTAGGAAGTAGTGAATCAATCAAAAATTTAAAAAACAATTCAGACCTCTAACTCAGGTTTATATATTCACTCACTTCAAAGTAAATGTGACGCATGACATCATCAGCTTCAGCGATTTAGTTAATCAAATTTACCTAGATTTGCTCTATGTGTCATGTTCATGTTGACATGGGCCAATATATAAACCGTTCATCTAAACCTACCTGATGGCAGGCCCCTTATGCAAAGAATGACCTCGCAAAAAGTGTATGGATTTACTCCCTGGGTCAGGGTTTACATAGGAGGAACAAGTCCCTAAATCTCAGCTCACACAGACTGGAGAGTTTTTGCAACACACAGATCTCATTGTCCCAATCCCTTCAAAGACCTTTGGAGCTCTATATGAGAGATTCTAGCAACTATTATTCACTTAGGCAAAGGAGCTGTTGTGGTTAGATAAATGTCAAATATCCCAGGTAAATGCCATGTACATTGTCACTTCCAAAATAGCTAAGTAATCTATTTTTTGAAAGAACTATTAAATTTATTTGCTCTGTTAACATTTGCATATTGACTAGTTACTCAGACTTAGTACATTCAAGTGCATGCATGCTACTTCTACCCCTCTTTTCTTAGGTCATGATCTAAATGGGGATCATCTGTCTGACATTTAGACTCACCTCTAGTTTTGGCACTTGAAGCCGAAGCAAGACCAAATCAGGGCAAATTATAGGTATACTAGTATTTATAACAATTCATGTTTTCAGTTACAACATTTCCTTTATTAAAATATGTTAAAATCTTCTCAAACTCTTTAATAGACATATTTCAATTTAACACCTGACTAAAACTTTTGTTTGTTTTCAGGGTCTAAAACCTGTCACACTCCATTCAGCCTTTTGGCAAAGCCAAGCAAACATCATACATAATTATACATTTTGCTATTTCAGCACCAGTTTTTGTAGACAAACCAGATGCATAAGTAAACTGATAAAGTGCATTCATAAACTTATTAGATGCATTCATAGAATAACAAGCCATTCACAGATACACAATCAAGAATGCAATTGTATCAGACAGAACACTGGAAGGGCAGTGATGCACTTTGATGTGCTGTTTAGGGTTCCTTGCACATAATTTTACATGTTGCTGATTCTAGTGTTTTTGACTTCACTGTAGGATTCTAAAAACATGTCAAAAGCAACAGAAAAGACATTTCAAGATATCAGAGAACTATTCAGGAAAAATTATTTTTGGGAATCTCCTGAATTCTGGGCCGTTCAGTACTCCCCTTGCTATGTCACAACTATGGGAATTCCCTCTAAAGTTACCTCGTCCCTCTTAAGTTACCTCGTGATTTCCTGCGTAATGAATGGTTTAAGATGGATGTATTTTACAGTAAAGCCCCATACCCACTAAGCGATTTTGTTGGCAACGGCGGACAGGCTACTGGGAGAATTAGCTGATTCCTGCGATCGCCGGTCAGTACACCATATTGAAATGTGTTTGATTTGAATTGGTGGTAAAAAGTCGTCCGATTCTACCCCTAAAGTCAGCCAATTTTAGCGCTGATCCGTCAACCCACTTGGTAAAAATGTCCTAGTGGGTATGGTGCTTAAATTATCTAGTGCATGGGGTCAACTATAATTGTGTTTAATTGGGTATCCCTCATGATAAATACTACAGGCTAGGGATGGGGATTCCCTTTTTGGGGGAGTTGGGGTTTCTTAATAAGTCACCTTGTGATATCACATATTTGGGGATTTCCTCTAAAAATAAGCAGGAAAAATGACATGTTTTAAGGTCTCATAATACAAATTCTCTTAGGATTTTGTGCACACTATTAGTCCTTGACATGATGAACATACTCATTCAATTTCATTGAAAAATACTTATTGTATCATTATGCTCTAGGTTCCCTAATCAACATCTTCAACAGTAATCTCAAGGGGCAGGTGTGGTACCGATGAATCCTTCCCGAACTCACCATCCGTGTAAGTTACACTGATCTGTAAAAGCTTAATTCCCCCATTATTTATGCTACATGTAATTGTAAGCATTTACATGTAAGCAGATTGATATGTACATCATTCACAAAATCCTATCTTACCTTTCCGTAAACAATCCTGTGGTGGTAGTGAGAGCAGGCTGTAAGGAATAAAGGCGAATACGTACATTTGCACCTGTATAGACGCAGGAAGCACAGATCTAGGTCATGTTTAAGTTTAGACATGTACAACTGGTTCAGACATGTTATTGTCATGTTCACCGAACCGTGACAATTTTGGCTCTTTTTTATATTTCTTGTTTTTGATCTTTCACCAGAGAATATCAAAGGAAAGGAGTTGCAGAAACCAAAACGGATCTTGCTAGTTCAATGTAACTATCCAGCAAACAAAATCACGTTGCTACAACATTGTGACAACGTTGCAATTTTTCGTTATGACAACGTAAAAATGTAGACTCCAAGGTACATTGTGACAATGTTGTAATTTCAGTTGCACACAACCTTCTCACAACCGTCTCACAACATTGTAAATGGCCCATTGTGACAACATTGTAAACTTATGTGTGCCAGTACTGCATTCAGAATGTGCTGTAGAGGCATCTATGTTGTGTCTAATCGCCATTTCGTTCATCATAATAAGTTGACTGGAATCAAGCTCTGCAAATAGATAAACAAAGGGTAAAACAGGGTTGTATCACATACAGTGGTATATAATTGTACATCAGTTGCTCTAAAAATAGAAAGAATTTGTGAATTGATAAAAACTGTTATAGATTGAATCACAATAACGGATTAACTATTAAGCTGTTTAGTTCCCCTGTGATTAGTGTTTATCCTTTCAATCAATGGCGATTTGTGCTTATTAATATTTGTACTATAAGTCTCTGTATTTCAAAAGGGTTAACAATAATCACGGGGGGACTAATATCTTAGTTGCCCAAGTGGGGGCTGCAGCTTTACCATGATATGAATTAATCATCGCCATAGATAATGAGTTATGCATAAAATATTGTATTTCCTATCGTGGGGTGCGTGATACAACACTGAGGTTAATTCTTATACATGCAATTAGAATTTATTAGATACAATGTCATCCAAGTTTCTTCACCCTATCAACCTTGATGCAAGGATTCGTTTGCTAAGATATCCAGTATAGACATATAGTCCATGTTAAATTCAATTTTTGTGAGATTTTTATTTTAATCATTATTACGTTTTGATTTAATATAATAATGTGCTAAATAGTAATGATATATGCACCAAATTAGCCCAAAATTAGTCCACTATCATTATGTGTCTCTACTTGATAAGGGACAAGACTGTTGACAAAAGTATTATATCATGAAATACGTCTCATAGGCCTTCATTACACAAAATAACACCAGAATATCATCATGCAAAAACTTTCACGTTAGAGACATTATTCAGAGTTTATGGAATAAATTTGTGCAATATACCCCAATTTTACCCTACATGTGAACTCTAAATCAATTTGAAAATGGGTGATCACTATGAACAGAACACAAAGACAGGAGATGACATGTATCCCTTAGTATAAACACTCGTTTTTGGAGTTACCTTTGCCTATAACAGCAGAGCTTATTATATTATATAGACGTTTTTGAATATCATCTAATATCATCTAACATTTAGAACTACTTACTGAATCATGCAAATAGAGAGAAGAGAAAATCTAAGGTAAAAGCATAGCAAGGGAAAATGATACTCACCCATGTTTTGAGCTGTTGTCCATTCCCTTCAGCATTCTTGAATGCACTGACCAACTGGTATATGTAGTTGCTGCTGTAGTCCCTGAGACACACCTCAGCTTTAGTAAGCCTTACTGGCCCTACCCTTATGAGGGCCAGGTGCCCCAGCAGGGCCCCTTATCTTTAATCCCCTTGATGTTCCCACAACACTTTAGAAATATAAATTCAAAGGAGGCAGGATGTTGTGTAATCCTTTCCTGTCATAAAGAATGCAACGTTGCTACAATGTTGTCAAAACATTGCAAAATTACGTTGTAATTATCAACCTATACAACGTGTATACAACACGTTTTTTGATTGTTGTGACTACGTTGCGACACAACGTTGTACTCATATGGTTTAACAATGTCTATGTCACGTAATACCACAACATTACCAATCTACAACCTAAAGCCACCGTTGAAATTGCGTTGTGTGTTTGCTGGGTATAGTCTACCCAGGTGAATATGGGTCTAGACCCTTAAAATCGACAGCGCGATAGGGGCATTTCTTAGATTCGACACAGCGACACTGCCGTTTTTTAAATTTGACATCGGACATTGCTTATAAGGGACAAATGACATTGTTTTTTTTTTAAAAATTCGACAGGGGACAGGACTAATTCTTAAATTCAACAGGGGACAGGGCTTATTCTTAAATTATACAGGGGACATAGGTCTTAACCAAGATATATGGACATGCGACAGGGACGTTTTTAAAATTCGACACGTGACACAGAACCCCCCATCTATACTCCCAAATATAGCAGTGCACATATGTGACCCATTTTGGCAAATCAGGTCGGAAGTCGCAACGAGTCGGATGTCGGCTGTTACACCTCATTTTAAAGCTAAGAATCTGTATTTTCTGATGGGATAGGTCTCTAAAAATGGACCCCGTGCGACATCCGACTCAATTTGCCAAAACGGGTCACATATATAGTTGGGTATACAAGCATTAGATTATATTTCACACCATTTTTCTCTCCATTGGTTGGTATATTTTGTGTGCAGTAATGGTAGAATTCAGTGGTGGATCCAAATTTTTGAAAAAGTGGGGGTACGCTAATACAAAGGGGAGGCCCACCCCCTTTTCCCCAAATATTGTACATTAAAGTCTAAATTTGGCCAAAAAAGGGGAGAGGGTGCATGGCTTGTGCTGCCCTCAAAATCTGCCACTCAAATTCACGAAAATGCTTGCTAAATTGCTATTTTTTTAACTTTTATTTTTTGAACGGAGGTTTTACCCTTACTTCTTGGTTATGAACAGAAAATATTTGTGGTAAACTGTGCCAAGAATTGTGATTTAGCTCTATGCTTTTATTAAACACCAAGAAACTGAAAACAATGTGTACCATTTATTTAATCATCATAATGAGCATTCCATAAGAAGTATGTAATGGGGATCAGTATTTTTATTACCCGCACGGCGAACGAGCGGGCCATAGAAGGATTTGGCATACGGCCACACAGTACGGCCCGTTCCTCGACTCCTGAAGAGTAGTTCCGGTATGATCCAAAAATGTTCATTTCGTTGGGAAATCTTTAATATTGGATGGAAAATTATGAAATTCAAACTGAGTACATCTTAAATATGAAAGAAAATTATGGTCTTGTCAAAAAGAAATTAGAATTTTTTTTTCTATCGAGGGCGTATGAATATGGGTCCCACTCCGCGAAGCTCGTCACACTACACACGGCCGTAGCGCTACGCGAAGAGAATGAGTCCTTTGTTTTTTCTATAATTTTGTGGTTATTTCACTTTTGTTTGGGTAATGAAATATAGAAGACCCGTAGGGGCCGTCTCGAGTGTCGGGACGAACCTCCGGGTGTCAGGACGGCCCACGGGCTTCGCCCTTGGGCCATCCTGACACCCTCCGGTTTGTCCCGACACCCTCGGACGTCCCCCGCAGTTCTTCTTATATTAATATTCCCTTCCCAAAATTATGTGCTTTAATGTAAGCTTCTATATAAAAACCTGTTTCACCTTTGTTTAGACACGTCCTGTGGTGGTAGTGAGAACAACGTGCCTAGAATAAAGGTAACTAAACGCACCTGTTCCTGTGCAGATGTAGGTCAGGTTTAGGTCAGACACGTATAACTGCGTCATAGTTAGTTCTGTTAGTGTTATGTTCAGCAATCCATGACAATTTTGCCTTTTTATCTTTTTTATCTTTATCTTTCTCCAAATAAGACTATTGACACATATAGTTTTTTTTTTTTTTATAGTTTTTTGTTTATATTCACTGTATTACAGTTTACAATGATGGGCAACTATCACATGAGAAAGTCCTATGAGGCTTCGGCCCCTATCCTTAGCATTAAGTGTGTCCTTTATTCCTTAATAGCATCAAAATTGTAGACAATTAAAGCTAAAGATGTGGATGATTTACAGAATATTTAATGTTTCAATCTTTAGGAGGCTGGGAAGTCTTTATTCATTTGATAAAATGCTAACACATCAGCTGAGTTTTACAAATTGATGTATATGTTATTATATACATACATGTTTGTTTATGTATAGACGTTGTGCAGATGATGTCACATCTCCAAAAAAAGAGTTAGCAGCCATATTGGTGATGAGCTTATAATCCTTATCATTTGTGATCAATGACCATTAGCTTTTAAAAATGATAAATCCTGTATTTCTATTGCAGCCATGTGGCCAGTAGCACATGGTGTTCACCAAGAAGTGATCATGTGACCATGTCTGCACAAGGTCTATAGGCATAAGCAACAGACTAAGTTAAGCTCAATTACAAGTTGTAGAAGAGATATAGACAATAACTGTATTCAATACAGTACAAATATACAAATACAGATGTATAACATGTAATAATGAAAAAGAAAAACAATAAACACAATTTCAAGTAAATACCAAATGAAGCCGCCGGGTCTTTTTAAACTACTAAACTAAAAAAAAAATGTTACTAAAAATGTATATATGCAATAATTATCCATAGAGACAGAACAAAATTATGATTCATTGAGTAGTTGGCAAAATTGGTTGGCTTTATGATGGTAAATCATGTATCACACATGGACACTTTAAAGAACAATGGAAGCTTGTGGGTTACGTGTCCAGTTTTTCCTTTACATCACACTTTCTCAATTTGTTATAAGAATTACATATGATTGAACATTTTGATATGTAAAGAAAAACCTAGATGTGTACGGGCTAAATATTCTGATTAGAGATTCAATCTTAAACTGGAATCTTGAGTTGCTTTAACAAGCGAATGCTATAAAGATACAATCTACATATTAGGCCCAAGTAAATATCTTTTAAGCTTGGAATTCAAAATATTACTTGTGCTTAAAGCAACGGAAAAGCGGCCAGGGTGACCAATTTGTTAGTTGACATTTCCCTTAAAATACCTTGGTCTGTTCTCTTTCTTTATGTTAAGTCTGGTTTACATATAAGCAACAAAGGTATAGCTATATCAGCTCAATAACAGCATCTATTATGGCTTGTGTTATTCCCTGTACCAGTGTGCCTCCACAATGTGCTAGGTACTGCAGTGCTATAGTGCTATAGGTACTGCATAGTTAGAAAGTCTTATGCCTGGTCCCCACATGGCGACTAAACCTGGTGATTAGAACTAGTCACCTGGCAATTAACAAATAAGTATGTCACTGGGCGACTAGTTAGTCACTGGTGAGAAAAAACAATCAATCACCAGGTTGCTTATCTCTTTCCATCAAAACTGCCACTGGTTAGAGGTCACATCAGTCTCCCCCCCCCTATCTCAGTGATTAACTTCGCTAATCATCAGCAACTCATGAGATATATTAAACAGGTACAATTTTTGCCCAGAAACCACGGCGATTAGTGGTTAACCCTTTCCACACGCCACCAAGATTTCATTCAGGATTTATAAAACTGCCAATGTATTATAGTAAACTGTCCCAGAAAACGCCACATGAGGCACACCATTCCTTAACATGACCTTAGTTAAGGTACATATAACACATAACAGATTATTTCTAACCTTTTAATTATTAGTAATACTCCATTATAAAAGATTTATGGGTTTGAAAAAGTATCTGATATTTTTTCTTGAAGAGTTAGCTTGAAATCCACTATTTTGGGAGTCATTCAAAAGATGCCTCAATGCATCTGGCGTGTTTTGGGTGGTGATGCCTCAATGCATCTGGCGTGTTTTGGGTGGCGATGCCTCAGAGCATCCGGCGGGTGGAAAGGGTTAAGTCGCCGGACATCACAGTACCAGTATCTACTTAGTTGCTGGGATAATAACTAGATGTTTACTATGTCGCCGGACGACTTACCACATTAATCCATGCCAATTTCCAGTAACCTTGGTGCCACATGGGGACCAGGCTTTAGGGAGCACACCCTCCCCTTCCTCTGTCACATGACACAGGAGTGTGCTGTGAGCTGCTCATATAGGCAGGGCCCAGTACATGTGGTAGAAGGCTGATCATCTTTGGGCCTCCTGCAAACAGCACTCACACTTGGGTGCATTAAGTGTGGGTATCAAGAGGTACTGGACTGATAGAGCATCTATATAAGAACCTGGACTGTTTAATCTTCTACTGTTCACCCTTTGTGACATCATTCTTTTTAATTGTACCCTGTGGCCCGTTGCACAATGGGTTTCATAACAACGAAAATGAATTAAATAGCGAAAGAGTTGTTGCTTAATAAATTTTTTGCAGTTATTTTCGTAACAACGAAAAGATTTTACCAATTTTTTTTCTATATTTAGAATGCTCTCAAAGAGTTGTAACTTTTACTGATTTTTCTCTAATGTCTTGCCTTTTTATATCAATTTACAGAATTCTATTCCATCCATTAGAACCAGAGATTTTTACTCTTTAAGTAACAGTGGATTATTTTCGTAACAACGAAACATTTCGTTGTTAAGCAAAAATTCATTGTGCTTTCGTTGTTTGATCCTCACAATGAAAATCTATTGTGCAACGGGCCAATGATGACACAGAAGGTTTTCTACTTATAAAATAAACCATTATTGTGTTAATATTTGTAACTTGTTTGCTACATTTTTGTATCAAACCCATAGTGGATCATACATTGCATATATATGTTTAAAAACCCCTAACGTCAACACAATGACAATTTCTCCTAATGAGAAGCTCGGTAGGCAACAAGATTTCAGAGGATATCTTAATGTATTTTAAGCAGGTGTCAATGGCATAAACATCACAGATATTTCAATGAACCATATATCTTAAGTCTGATTTGCTGCATGCAATTTTTCCTCCTTGAAATATTTTGCAATCTCAGGATCAAAAGCTGAAAAATATTATGTTCTTATTGCAGGGGACTTTGTTGTATGTCGTGACTGCTATTCAATAAATATGTAAGTCTGTGGCCAAATTCCCATCAATGAGAATGATTTCTTTCAATCTCTATCATTAGTAAACAATACACATATAGAAAACATATGGGCTTTCAGAGGAGAATACAATACAACTCTCCCTCCCTTTCCTGCCTCTTCCCCCTTTCGCCAAGATGTTAAGTCTGGAACTTGGAACAGCATTGAGTGAGAATGTCTGATGTTTCTGGATATTAATTCTTGTTTTGCTCTTTAAAGGAGCAGTATTGTCGTCCGGTTGTTAGGTTGACATCCACGGATGAAAACTTAATGACGGCCACATTGGTGACATGTTTTACTCTTTTATGATGGAATCCCGGATGGAATCCAGCGTTCTTATTGGTTGAGTCACAGATTTGGCGCGCTTCTTCGGCAGTTACAACGTATCAATCGTAGACATCATCCCTGACCATACTGCTCTTTCAGGTTTAAGACCTTCTCATCCAACTGGCGGTTGATTTAGTTTAAGAGTCAATCTTGGACAGAAGAAAGGCCAATATCGCTCCCAATGCTAATCCAAACATGGTTGGTATGGCAAGTCTGGATCCTGAAATAAATTGTACAACATGGTTATACGAGATATTTACAGTAATCTATTGCAGAAATATCCTCGTCTCATAGTTGTGTTTGTATTGTGGACATTGGCCATAACATACAGCCAGTTATCATTATTTTATAATTTTAAGTAACCTTACTTGAATTGATATATTGCTTCAAGGGACAAATATTTTTGTAAACATCCCCATGCAATTTTAATAAGCTATTATAAAAAAAATAAATCTATTCATCCTTCATTAACTGTATTGTTTGTGAACCACGAATTTAAAATGGAAACTTTTATATTCCGAGATTCAAGGACTTTGGTAGTCCCTGCTGTTTGGCACAGCTATAGGCACATAAGGGACCAACTAGGCGCAATTTGGGGTGCTGAGAGATGTAAGGAGTGGAGGGGGGGGGGGGGGGGGGCAGCTAGGGACAACAGGAGGTTTAGTAAGGCTAGAGGTAGTAGTTCAGTGGAGGGGCAACTAGGTGGAACTTGAGGTGTTGACAGGCTAGCTAGAAGGAGTAAAGCCCCATACCTACTAAACAATTTTCCTGTTGGCCACGGCTTGTCACTAAGAACACAAACCATGGGAATTCGCCCAGCCATCCATTGGTAATCCAGTAGCTGGTTGCAGGTCACTATGGAAATTGCCTAGTGGGTATGGGGCTTAATGCCTGGTCCCCACTTGGGTGATTAGATTTCAAAAATCGGCGACGACTAACGTTCTTAATCGTCCGGCGACCAACTGCACACTGGCGCCGTGATGTCTGGCGACCAAACCACTAGTCGCCGTGGGTTTACAGCAAAATATTTGACATGTTTGATATTGTTCAATAGCCACGGACAATTAATTGGTCGCCGGGCGACGTACTAAAGGGTCCTCTAGTCGTCCGCCGATTAACTACAAGAGCGTCCCAACCTGGATATTAACTTTTTTGTCTCCCGGCGACTATTTTTTTCCTCCTTGGTCGCCGGTGAAAGCTACTAATATCCACCAATCCACTAATCGCCGTCGTTGGTCGCCCAAGTGGGGACGCGGCATTAGAATAGGGATAGACCAGTTTGCTTGAACTTGACATGTTGAGAGGCTAGAAGGAGTGAGGGGAGGGAAGGTCCAGCTAGGCAGGACTTGAGGTGTCAAGAGTCTAGAAGTTAGCAGGGCTGCCAAGTGACCCTATTTTGCCAAGACATTCCTGATTATTAGACCCTGTCCCAGGTGTCCTGATTAGGTAAATATGTCCTGATTTTGAGAGTGAATTAAAATTATGATAAAGAAATTATTGAAAAACTGGATTGACTTTGCTTAAAATGACCTGTATGGTGATTTGTACTACACAAATCCAAATTTTTTTGGGAGAGTACCCCTCAGACAACCCTTACCAAAACATTTTGTTTGCACATGGATTGAAACTGCTTGATATCGTTAAGTGGTTAATGGACACTTTTTTTAACATCATGAAATTTCCAACATAAAATTTATTTAGTTCCATTACGCTACATTATCAAGGGAGGTGGGTAGGGAATGAGGGTGTCCTGATTTTCAGGTGTTTAGGGTTGCCAGGGCTGGAAGGGGTAAGGGGATGGAGAGGCCAGCTAGGTATGACTGGAGGTTTAGTGTGGCTGGAAGACATGAGGGGATCGAGGGGATAGCTAAAGCCCAATACCCACTAGGTGATTTTACCGGTGATAGACGACTGGAAACGGACATAATCGGCCAATTCTTATGATCCCCTATTGGTATAGTATATTGAGATGTACAGGTTGATCTGAGTCTGGCTAAAATCAATCGATTTTTGGGGTATAATTGGCCAATTTTGGCCCCAATCAATCAGCCGATGCCGTAAAAATAGCATAGTGGGTATGGGGATTAAGTGCAAGTTAGGATGTTAAGAGCCCAGAGTGGTAAGGTGGTAGAGAGACCACCTAGGTAAGATTGAAGTGTTTAAGTGCTTGGAAGGGGTAAAAATAAAGGACTGGTCAGCTGGGCACAACTGGAGGTGTAGAATGTCTGGAAGGGATAAGGGGAGGGAGCGGCCAGCTAGTAGTTGGTCATCTATAGCATCCTACCATGACAACAATAATTCCAGGGGGAAACCAATAGTATTTAGAAAACTGTCAATGGAATAAGCCCATCCCACATTGGATATATGCTATTGTTGGACAAGGGTTGGACAAAATGACTGTTTACACCATCCTTGTATTCAAGCGTTGGGGTTACTGAAATAAGCAAGAATGATGTTTTTCTATATCTTCAGGCACTGCTTTAACATTATGATTACTCAGGTTTCATCAGTTGAGAGATTTGTAGGTTTGACAGCCAATTAAAATGCTGTATTTCAGGGCAAAATACGGTTGGACATTATAGGCTAGGCTGACGGACTTTAACATCGGTACCTATGGGAAAAATGCCAAAATATAAAGCTACATTTGACCAAATTTAGGAGTAATCTGTCACCCTAATTGCTTTGGCTAATTTTGTATTATACAACTGTCTTCAGGGAATAAGCATGGAGGCAATTTTGAAAATATTTCATAGTAAACCTTAGTGTCGGTGTAAACTGGGATGGGCTTGTTTTATCGCTAGGAGAGTCAAATGGGGAATTACCTGCTGAGGAACACATGTTCTTCCCCTCTGGTGAGCGGCAGACTTCGTCATTTTCACAAGGACTTGGGTAGCAGTAGTTGTCAAGTGGAGCTATCATACAAAAAGAAGAAGAAGCAAACACTTTGTTAAATTCATTTTCCATGTGCTTACATTCTATATCCCAATATTTTGCATCAAAGACTCAACTTACTAACAATAATAATGAATAATACAAAAATAAATTGATTTGGCCTGGCCCAGGATATTGAAGCAGGTTTCTTAGTACAGTAACAGTAACTATTGAACAAGAAAGATGTTTAGACTGACATATCATTCACAATAATTAACAATATTTTGGATAGTGAAAGTTATCCTTCATAATTATGTTTCTTTTATAAACAAACTAGAAATGTCTAAAAAATCTCCATATAAATGTCAAAATATTGAAGACAGTCTCTTGTGGCCATTCAAACAAGTGCTTTTGGAGAAACTATTTAACAGCTTATGATGTGCTTGTTAAATTGTTGCTGTAAAAATATATCATTGAAATCTTTCCATTTAAGATACCCTTCTTGTGGTTTCAGATCTTATTGTTTTGCTTCTCAAAAAAATTTCAGAATCTGCTCAGAGAAATGGATTTAGTTTAGGAGCAAGACCTATAAAAACAGGGACATCCCTGTTTGACATGACATTTCAGTTTAATTGCTATTATTCTATTCATTTAAAGTTAGACTACCACAATTTTGGGGAGGGGGCCATTAGGACCCCTTTAATAGGTTCTCTTGTTTTATCCAATTTATTGCGCTTACCTTGAATATTGCAGCTTGGTAGATTAGTTTCCACTAATACTTGGAGACTGGAGCCTAAAACCTCATCAAGAAAGCTTGCTGCCTCTTTGCCACATGTTGCATTTGTTGAAATTGCACTACATGCCCTATAGTTTTGGATCAAGCTGTAAGTAAACAGAAGAATTCATTAAATGGATGTATCACATATTCATTATTATCGTATGAGCAATCATCGTTTATGTGCAGGGAACGTTTCATAATTAGGGCAAAAGTTAGGAAATTTTTGGGTGGATGAACTAGCCTCTACTTTTCTCTGTAGATATTATCAGAAAGATGAAATTAGAGTATTCTTCTAGGATCATGCACTTAAGAGTCCATATTATTTATGAATCTACTCAATCAGCTCTATTTTCAAATAGACTCTGGATAGAATTGTCTTACTATTGAGAACATATCAATGAAGATGTTATACTTTCTGTGTAACAGAGATAATTGTTTGAATAACTTGTTATCCCAATTAGAAATCCATGTTTTGCTTGTGTTAAGTTAACAATTCATTGGAAGAACTTAATTAATGTAAGGAGATGTTGGAATATACAATAAAAAAACCTTTGCAAAGCAAAATTGGAAGAAAGGGTCTCAGTCTAGTTCAAATCTAATCATGATTAGATGTATTGACCAAACCATCTTTCGCTGTTTCATAGGTAAAAGACCTAAAATACTTATTAAGTAACGCACAAATACACTCACGATGAAGCTGGCCTGGTCTGAAGGTTCACATTTACCTGTATTCAACAATCAACAACTTCTCTAAAGCAGGTTTTGCATTGTCACACAGTTATGTATTGTTGTGCAAATTGTGAAGGTGAATGTAATTGGCCATCTTCATCAGGAAGTGCAAAGCACTTTGGGGTGTTCATCAATCGACCCTACCAGGGATAACAGATTTATGGTATTCTAAGCATCTGCAGACTAATTATGACAAATTTTGGGGACAAATTCTCTGGAAAAACCTTAATATATCCACCTACAATGAATTAATTTTCAAACAAGTTGGAAAAGATTTAATGTTTATGGATACAAATTTTAAAAATTATGGTCTCCAATTTCTCTTTATGTCAAGCTAAAAATAATGATATTGCACTGAGGTAGCAATTAAATACCTAATGCATATAATCGTTATAAAAGAACGATAGTTGATAGAAAGTCACAAGACTGTGAAATATAAAATGACCCAAAATTGTAAGAAGAATACTCATAGTACAGTTAATATAGGTAGCGCCTCTGATTGGTATAGTAAACGTACACCGGTAACAGTAGGTAAGCTCCATCTACCAGCGACAGCAATACCTGAAGGGGAAATCAATAATCAAGGGATACGAAAGGAAGACGACGGCTGATTAAGACCAGAGTTAACCAATACATGTTTGGATCAATACGAGTCTTTGGGATTCAGGGGTTTGGATAGTGTTTAGCATTAGGTGACATCTGGTGTCTAATATCAGAACTACCACAGTCTGTGAGACCATCTGGAGATAGACGGACTTATTGAGGAAGTTTACCTCCTGGTCTATCAACAACACCTGTATATAGGAATCCACCTTTATTACAATTGCATCGGCATTTGTACGGCTTCTGGTATTCACAATAAACTAACTCTCTGCAAAGTGTTGTCTACGTCTTGGATCTGAACAGCCAGAGCATGGATATGTTCTACCACTGGCCAATCATGGAATGAAGATGAGACATTACAAATAACCAACTAGTTACCCTATATCTATATAACTCTAAACTAACACTAGTGTTCAATATGTTTAACGGAAATTCCTATGCTGAAGCCTTCTTTGTGCTCCATTGCCCTACCACATAGATAAAAACAAATAAAACAAAGAGAGTTCTGTTGTAGTGCTCCATTGAATGAGTGATTGCAAATTCTTAGAATTGAAATCAAATTAACATCTTGCTCTGTCAGATCCTAAAGTCTTTTGATCTTCCTCTTCAAACCGATTCACATGATCCAAATGGCACGAGTAGGAAAGCAACAGTTTTGTTTACAAAAATAGCTCAGATGTGATGCCTTTGGTTTTAATTGCACTTACTGGCAAAGTTGATTAACATCTGATGCATCGCTTACTCGACGTTCAAAAGCATTACCGCATCCTTCTATGAGGCTTAGTAACTCTGTCTTACTCAAACATTCCTTATGCATGATGAATCCTGAAAAATATCAAACGATCTTGTGCTTGTGGGAGAGACCTGCAAAAGGGGACATTTCATACTATGGGCCTTTTATGATCATCACTGCCAAGATAATATGTTTTAGTTATGAGCATCTGTTCTACACTTATCTGAAACATTTTATCTTAGCACTTACTACACACAAATGTAATGGGGATTCATTTTTACCTGAAGGACATGCCAATCCTATCTCAAGGAAAATAAATTGGATGTGGTTCATGCAAATATGAGTAGATGGCAGCATTGTTGAATGTATCTCTTGTATGAATATGGCAATACAGAAAATGTAATTAAGATTCGAGTTTGTGTGGAAATCTTTCTTCATACAATTGTTTCTAAAGTGATAATTAAATTTTCTATCATGAATTAATTCTGCTTATTTGTACATTGATGGTTAGATATGTATATTCATTATGAGCTTTGTATTTCCCACCACTGTGGGGCGATACACCATCCAGTGTATACGGCATGAACTAAATAAGGTGGCAATCCATATTGGATAGAACATGCTACAACTTCTATCTTCTCTGGTGTGAAATGGCAATGTCTAAACTACTTACTACAGAAAAAAATAAATGATCACACTTTTTGGTCTTCAATATTATCATGGTTACATATGAAAGTATTATGGACAAACAATATTTATTGGATAATGTTCTACATTACTCATTTCTTTTTCATGAATTGATCAATATGTGATGTTTCATTGTAATTACAGATACTACAAGCTATATTTCCATAATCTTAAAAATCATTATAGCCCATGAGCAACAGAACACTGAAGATCTTAAAAGAACATCTTATCTTAAAATTTCATGAAAAAAAGACTATGGTGTGAAACAGTTTTAAAAATGCTCAATGAATAGTCAAATATTGAAACCATCAAATTTACAAAATATAGCCTGACTGAGAAACACAAGGGTCATAAATATTGGATTAAGATCACATCTCAATTTACAATCACAATTTGGCTAGTGTGAAATGCCCCCATAATCTCAATTAGCCCTATTAGCGCTCTGGGGCCATATCTTCATAACTGATTTCTGTTATTAGGCTAATTAGGTGAGATTAAATTAAGTGCTCATCCATATTCATTGCGTTTGTAGATCAGAGTAACTACAGTTACCAATCCCCTTTCAAGGTTATTTTCAAATGCCATCACTTTTTGTGGTTACAATACAGAATAAGGTATTTGAGACACTGATCTCTGATCAAACCTAATTAGCCTAATCCCTAAACTCAATTACAAAGATATGGGCCCAGGCCTGCCAACTCAGAGATAAAACAAGTTTTAGCATACACAATGGGAGACTAGGCCAATTAAAAACTTGCATGCACAAAATTATGACTTAATGTCATATTTGGGCATCTGTTTTTGTAACAAAGCCAATAATTCTTTGGAAGTAAATTCTTTCATTAAGATTTCATTCAGAAAATTTAGAAAAAAAAGTCATAAAAAATAATTTCTGTCTTCACCTTGAGATGTAACCCAAACAGAACACTATAAGAACATTCTGTTTAGGTTGAAGAACATAACCAGAATGTTATAATAACATCACGGTGCAACATCACAGCAATATGTTGCAGAAACGTTATTGGGAGCCATAAAAATAATGTAACAAAACCAGAATGTTGCTGTGATGTTATTATAACATAACACCTCCACCTGGGTATGTCCATTATACATAAAAAAGCTTCTTACTTGGAAGAGCAGCTTCAGTGCATATGTGACGGAAAATGCGCTGTGCCGTGTCAACTTCAAACTTCACCTCCTGCTCTCCATCGCTGGAGCCGCAGCGCTGACTCACCCCACTCAGGCAAGTATCTGTGGTGTCTTTATGCTCCCTTTAAAGGTGAAAATAAATACAAGTCAATATTTTTCAGGGGTAGATACAAAATGTTAGAAAGGGTATCCGCATTTAGGTATTTAAATGGTGTGCATTTATGGACACGCGAGCAACATAAGAATAGGTTTGCTGAATATTACCCCAATGAATGATATGTATGGCCTCTCAATTGTAATTAAAGTGTCCCAAATATTAGCCATAGAATATATGATCTAAATCTCTTCACTTTCTTTAGTTTCTTCACATTCTTTACTTGTATTTTACTGTATTTTCTTCTGACAAAACTGAAATGAAAAGATATTCCACGATCTCTCAGCTGGAAGTAGTGTAAAAAAATGTTAAGCAGAGTCCCCACAGGGTGAATAAAATTATAATTAATGTAGGCACTGGTGAAAAAGGTGAGCCAGTAGCCCAGCGATTAACTAGAATAGACACTAGCGCCATAATGTCTGGTGACTAAATCACTAATTGCTGAGGTTAGTGGACAAAATATTGGACATATTTAGTATTCCCCACAAGTTGCAGGTGTTTAGTGCAGTTAATCGCCTGGCTAGGTGACTATAAAGTATCCTCTAATCATCAACAGTTTGATGGCAAGAGCATCCCAATGTGGCGGTACATTTTCTCTTCCACCTTTGACTAGTTTGTAGCCCAATGACATACTATATTCTTAATTCCAGATGACGAATGTAAGTTGCTCAGGTTTAGTCACCATGTGGGGACCCGCTTTTAGCCTTCAAGCTGCAGTTGAGTCCCTACTTGGGCAACTTACCCTGTTGATTAGTGGGTATTGATAATTTTGGCAGCAACCTAGGACAAAATGTTACTTGTGGGGTGTCTAACCAGGCACCTGTGGTCCGTTGCACAATAGAATTTTGTTGTGAGGATTGAGTAATTATAAAGATAACATAACAAAAAGTTTCTGTTATGAAAATAGTAAAATCTCAGGTTCTAACGAAAGAAATTGGACAAATTCAGTAACAGTTACAGCTCTGTGAAGGCATTCTGAATATAGAAAAAAATTGTTGCAAAACGATTGTTGTTACGAAAAAAGTAACATTTAAATGTTTCATTAATAATATTATTTTCCCTGCTAAGAAAATCATTGTGCAATGGGTCACTGGCCTTTAGAAACTTAATCTCACCTGGGCCCTTGCCCCTTGTGTGGTGATTAATGCACTGATTGCTGGAGATTAGTCCAATATTTCATCACAAAACCATAACAACTATAGTTGTCTAGTTCGCAGACATCATGGCAGCAGTAAATAATTATAGTCAGTTAATGTTACTAATGTCCACAAACTTGCTTGCAGTAGGGTGCTGCAAGGTGGAATATAGGTACTTGTGCCACCCGCTATTCTATATAGGTTTTCTATGGACTGCTTGCAGTCAGGGATACAACATGTTGGTATCAATACCAAAATTGGCTTGCAGTACCTAAAGATAGCAGCTGCAAATGCTCCCTAACACATAGTGGAACATGGCATTTAGTCACAGGTGACTAGGAAAAATTTAACGCCCAGGTGGGCTTTTTGGTTAAATTTTCTTGAAAGTGAATTTAATTAAGTTCAATAACTAAATTCAAACCAAATATGAACAAAATTTGAATGTGAAAATGATGCTTTACCTACAGACTGTTACCAGTTTTAAAAATGACATCTAGTATGTTTGCTTGTTGGGTTAGTTTAACGTCTTAGCAATCCTTCAGGGTTCTTTCCAAACAGCATAAGGTAATGCTTTTCAGCTTTGGGTGATCATATCTATGGTATGATTTGGGAGAAACCCGCCACCAGTTTCAATACCCAACTCTTTTCGAAGAGTGGCAAGGGTCTTATGTGCAGTGTCCTATAAAAAGGGCACCACACACCTGGCTCTTTATGACTCTGTTGGGGGCACAGGGTCCCCATTTCTCACCTCTCATGATCGGCAAGGAGGTGCTAGGAACCTATTCTTCCCAGGCAGTTCCGAGAGGAACCACTAACCTGAATCACCACAGGGGTGTCTTGATAGATTATGAAAAGGTACTTTACCTACAGAATGTTGTTGGGTCTGTTTCATTAAAAGCAACGCTGATGACGTCTGGGTCCCCCAAACCAGCTGCCTTCAGGCAGGCAAGGAAGTCATCCCTGGAACATACGCTTAACGCTCCTCCTGCAAGACAGTGAAATGATTATGTCTCATTTTCATTAAAGATACTTGGGCTCAATTCTGATGACCAAGATGATCTATAAGATATCCTTTGGGAGCTAAGTGTATGCTTTAAAGAAGGCAGAGAGATAGTAGATATTCAGATAGTTGTGAAAAAAGTTGTCATCTTATTAAAAAATCATTCTGAACTATTGGATTCAATGGGGAAAATCATGTTATAGGAAAAAGTAGAAAGCTACCAACAATTTTCCAAACAAACCTATCAGATATCTAAAACACATGAAAAACTACTTCACTATGTACAATCAATTTTCACCATTCGTGATAAGAATAAAACAAACCCAAAAACTAGTGTGATTTCATCAAGGACTTTTTTCCCTATTTACTCAGCAAAACAATGTAACTAGTTTATTAGTATTGTATTTTCCAAAATAATTTTTTTTATTCCCCTTCAGGTTTAACTGATTTGTCAGGTCTTGTTTCTTTTCGGTTTTGAGTCCAAGGTCTGGTTGATGTACAGCAAAATTGTGATTTTAATATAATGATTTTAATGAATGAGTGGTCTCATTAGAAGGTTTGATTTCATTTTACTTTTGGTCATCAGTTACATACAAATTTATGAATTGAACAAAATAGCATGCTTTTAAAGGAACACCAAAAACAGTATTCACTTTGAAAAGTAAGCCAATGTCTCCTCTATAACAGGGTTATTTATTTGCACTATTTTTGTGTTTGTGTATGACAGATTGATTTATTCCTAATGCTGGCGACACTGTTTGCCTTATGTTGCCCAGCTACTAAATATACAGACTCTACGATGCCTGGCGACTAAAAGCCCTAATCCCTGTGGTTTTGTGGGCAGCATGACAAAAATATTAGACTTGCCACAAAGACAAGGCAACTAGTGTTTTAGTTACCAGACATCATGGCAACCTTTCTGTTAGTCGCTGGGTGACTAAAGACACTTGGTGAATAAGGACAG
The DNA here is from genome assembly GCA_936440205.1 of Lepidonotus clava. NCBI lineage: Eukaryota > Metazoa > Annelida > Polychaeta > Phyllodocida > Polynoidae > Lepidonotus > Lepidonotus clava. Next base: position 49,231,566 of record OW387137.1, read on the forward strand.
GTTCCCACAGAACAATAGTGTGCCTAGTCAGCCAACCAAGTGTGCTAACCCTTTCCAAACATTGTGACCAATGCCCCCTAATATGCTTTAGTCATTGAGTTTAGAAAGGGTTACCACTGGATGGCTTGGTTTGTCATTCTGTGGGAACCTGCCTTAAGGCCTGCTCCAAATAAAAGTTAATGGTTGGGGTTGGCACTAGTTTGGTGGTCAACAAAGTCCATTTGTGGAGATTTATAATTAGTTTAACAACAACAGTTGATTAACAACAAAAATAGCAAATATGTCAGTGAGTTTTGAGTGTAGTCAGACAACCAAGTCACTATCAATGGCCAAGTTGGGACAAGGCTTTAACAAAACTAGTCACTGGTGTTAGTAGCTGAAGTGGGGAAGCAGCTTAAAGCCTGTATTCAACGATGCGTCTATGCACTTGCGTTCATCATTTGCGGTTCTTTCATTGACATGAACGCAAGTAAAACTCAAGCATTCCCATGATTTGTTTGTGCTTTTAGTTGCGTTTGTACCTCACGATGCGTTCAGTAACACTTGTGTTTCAAAGCAAGTATAACTTTGTATCTGAAATGCAAACAACATGCGTTTCTTATTTAGAGAGAATGCAAGTACTCCCCAATGCAGCGTTGAATATAGCCTTAAGGTTGAGTAGATAATATTTTCTTCTCTTTTTCAACTCTTTCGAATTAATTAGCTCCACTCATATCCTAAGGATTCTGTATGATAATGGATATATTATACTACCAATGAATCACCTTGAAAGAAACATGATATCATTCCACTGGCTCCACCAGAAAACCGACTGCTGGGAGTGTGCCAGAATAATAAAAAAGAAAAAAAAACACTTGGAAAGTATACAAAATACTTTGTCGTACTCTGTTTGGCTATGCTGTACCATAGAGGTCAAGCTTATAAGAAAGTTCTTTGAGGAAGGATAGTTAACCTTGGACCTATACCGTAAAACCTTCCATCATGATGAATTTATCAATGGTTATTACTTACTGTGAATCCAGATAATCATTTTAGTGCTGTTTAATTTTTGAAGTAGCTTATCAATATTATGTGTTTTAGAGTGATAGTAATGTCTGGGTAACAATAGACAGAAAAACAATGTCATGTATAGTACAACATGTATTTTTCCTGTATAGAACATTTCTCTTTATGAACACCACTATCGTAGCATAATGGACACTATGCATTTCAATCATAATGTAGACAACAAATTTGATTTAGTATTGAAAAAAGAGCTTTATTTCAACGCAATGTTTTACCAGAATTCAATTAAAAGTCAACTTGGTCTCATATGGAAGTCTATGTCGAAAGGTAATTTGTTCTTTTTGTTTTGCATTGAATAGCAAGCAGGTTACTGGTAACTCTGGGCCCCTCATTTCATGTCAATAAATTAAAAGTAAATATTCTGTCTGTTCACAATGCTTTGAGCCCTTCAGAACATATAGGCCATAACACACTGGCAGATAAATTGTCGAAGAGTCTTACCAATTTTTTCTACTACATTTTGTTATACTTTTCTTTGAGTACAGGAGTTGCATTTTCAATAAAGCCAATGTTCTCAAAAATTTGTCTGCAGATGTGGAAGGTACAACTGGTTTCCAAGGCAACCGTCAACAAAATAGGGCTATTCTGAAATGAACCTTCATGTAGTCTGTTTGCCAAAGCCCATTTTTGGGCTTAACCTTGACATGGCGTCCATACAATGTTTTTTTGATGGATTCTTTATCTCCTGAATCAAATCTGCCGGGTGCCAAGCTGAAATCTTTGGGCAACTCGAGTTATTCACGTTATAAGAAAAAAAGTTGGAAAATACAATTTAAATCATAAAAAAAAACATTTTTGATGTATAGTTCACAACTACTGTATTGTGGAGCATTTAAGTCTATAAAACATGATAGAAAACATGTTACTAACCTTTTTGTTATATGTAATTGACCTATGACCTATCCAGGTCACTTATGTAGGTCACAGATATGAGATATTGTCAATCATTTTAATGAATGAGAATATAGGTTCCTTTACATGTCAGGGGCCAGAAATAATAATAAATCACTATTAAACTTCACACAAGAAAGATAAATACTTATTAATACATAGTTATCCACAATAGACTTGCTCTTTCTCCTCATACATATTATATGCTTGGAGACATATAAACATGTAGACCAAGAATCTTCCCATTGATATTTACTTCACTGAATAGAGGTCCTGGCAATGTAGTAGTTTTTTAATAGAATCATAATCATCCAGGGAATTAGACTTGTTAAGGCCATTAGGTTATGATGATAATTATATATCTCTTTTTCAATGTAACCAAACTTTGTGAGAGCACAATTGTTCTTGTATTTTCAGGCCATGAACAGTCAGGAATAATAGCAAAATGACCTTTATTCAGACTTCATAAAGAATTCAGCATTAAATGTTGTGTGATAAATGATTATGATAGATATACACTTTCATGTTCATCATTGATAGCATAATTCATAAGTAATCAATCTTAAAAACATATTTCCGATCATATTCTGTAATGACTCATTTAAGATTATATAAACCATAAAGATTTAAGGGTCCTCTTGCTCTCTGTGAGGAAATACTGTGATATGGCAATATATTACATGAAATCCTGCCAAACTAACTTATGCCATCTTTATTCTGGGGACATACCTAGGCGATTATGATAGCCTTATTTATTCATCAATGTTGCACATCAACTTACCAATAATCATAGTAAATGATGATTATCGTGATGTCTTGGGTATGAAGAAAATAATCAGTATTGTTTTGTTTGTTGGGGTAGCATAACGTCTGGCCAACCCTTATTGGTTAATTCCAGGCTGCACAAGGTAATGCTTTTCAGCTAAGGGGTAATTGTATCTATGATATGATTTAGAAGAAACCCTCCACTGGGTGCAATACCTTACTCGTTCCGAAGAGTGGCAAGAGGTCTTTCATGTGCAATGTCCCATAGAAAGGACACCACACACCTGGCCTTTGGTGACCCTGTCGGGAGCACAGGGTAAATAATCAATAGATCACTGGCTTCTTATGCATCTATGTAGATGTCTTCCACACCTAAATATTTATCTTGACATACTTGTGCAGTTTTACATTTCTATGTGTTTTGACTTTATTCAGACCTTGTGGTATTCCCAAGAGTTGAAAGAGTATCTCTGATAGGTCAGCTATAGATATCTACAAAATATTGTGCAGTTGAAGTGTGGGAATTCAAGAATATTATAAGGTCCTCAGTTGTCATCAGGATAATCTCTGTTTGGCATTTACCTAGTCTACCAGGTTAAGATCAAGTTTAAAAAGTAATATGAATGGGAATTCTCTATTATAGGCTTCTTTCACAGTTCTCCATCCATACAGTTCATTCCATTCATTTCACAATTCTAACACATCAGTAACAATCCAACCAGGTATAGCTATGGTTAAGCTTCCCCTTTCATAAGGTATATACGCTCCAACACTGTTGAGAGAGTCACCTCTCGTCTACCGGTGGCGGAGACCATTGGTAGGATCTTCGTCACATCCAGTACGTAGTCCGTAAGGCTAAGCCTAAGCTGTCCCAATCCTTACTATCACCTAATCGTTGTGGTTACTACCATCTCAACATTACCCATGTGATCCGTGTGTCAGACTATTGCTCCCATGTGTTCTGATCGAACTCTATCTTGGTCTGCTCATCTGTCTCAAGTCTCATACCGCTTATATAGCGACAGCCAAAGGCTTGTCGCTATACCCATTTACACTAATACTTATAACGATGTCTTCTTTATCTTTCATACTTCCCATTCTTATCTATATAAACTAGTTCTACTTCTAACTATTACACAAACTAATATTGACGGCAAAGCCTGTTATCCCCAGTATTCTTTAGCTAGGTGTTTCAGTTCATAACGTACCCTTACAGGTTTTCTCCATCATTTGTCGTACCTGTGCGTACCTGCAGGAGGTGAGCCAGCCCCACTACAGTCCCTACGCCTGAGGACATTGCCACCCTTCCATTCATTCTAACTAAGCCACTAAACAATGGCGCCGCCTGGCGCCGAGCACATGTATCAGCATTCCACGTTTTACTAAAAATTCTTGCCGATACGAACGAGTTTACAACATTTTATTATTAACTTCTAAAGTCTATTCTAGTTCTTTTGCACTGGACCTCAGTGCAATACCCTGGGGACACTTTGCTTTTGATATTATCAGGGGCTTGTACATTATATGGGGTAGATAACAATATCACCTACATAAAAACATACAGCTCTTTGTTTTTAACTGCAACTACAGATAATTATTAGTCAAATGAAGACACTTGACTATGAAAAAACATTAGCATTATGTGCTTTAAGAAAATCAGGGACTGTCTGAGATGGTTAGAAAGGGATATATGTTTTAAGGAGTAGCATTGACTGAACAAGTCAGGGAGAAAATGTATTAATAAAATGATTTTATCGACAGACATATTTTTCTTAGATCTAGCTGTCCCTCCCTAATTTGTCCTTTTTAATCATAGCTGTAGAGCACTGCATAGCATTTTAAGACAACCCTCATACTAGTCTCATATTTTGCATTGTTTGTGTGTGCATTCTCCAACAAGTTATTGTTTTTTTTATATACTGACATGACTTTGGAATAGTTCTAAGCAATGTCTATATTGTTTGATAGACCCATTTTTGTGAATAACTACAGTAAACTATATGTCAAATCTGAACATATGACTCATTTTTCCCCATAGCCCATTAGTCTACTCTAATCCTAAATTCTTTATTATCATTTGTAATTACTTGGTAAATGGAGTTACATGTGTTGTCTAAAAAATGTTTGATTACTTTGAAAAATAGATATAAATCATTATAATATGAGGCCCTTAACAACTCTAATGATCTGGATGATTCTTGGTCTATTGAAAAATACAACATTGTTAAGGACCTAAATTCAGTGAAGTTAATATCAATGGGAAGATTTTTAGTCTATATGTTTGTATGTTTGCAAGCATCTGATATATATGAGTGAGAAAGAGCAAGTCTATTGTGGATAACTATGCATAAGTAATTATTTATGTAAAGAATCTTTCTTATGTGAAGTTCAATAGTGATTTACAATTATTTATGGACCCAGATATGCACAGAAACCTTTATTCTCATTCATTAAAATGATTGACAATATCTCATACTTGTGACCTACATAAATGACCTAGAAAGGTCATAGGTCAATTACATATTACAAAAAGGTTAGTAACATGTTTTCTATCATCTTTTATGGATTGACATGCTCCACAATACTGTATTTGTGAACAAATATTAAAAAAAGCATTTTTTTATGATTAAAATTGTATTTTTCAACTTTTTTTCTTAAAACGTAAATAACGCGAGTTGCCCAAGGATTTCAGCTTGCCACCCGGCAGATTTGACATCAGAAGATTCAGGAGATAAAGAATCCATCAAAAAACATTGTATGGATGCCATGTCAAGGTATACCCCTCTGGCCAATAGACTATTGAGGTTATATCTTTGCTAAGGGCAATGGAAACATTTCTTAATCAATCCAATTGTTTAATAGTAAAACATTCATTTTGAAAAAGGATATGTCATAAGGATTATTTTGGCATGTTAAAAGCTATTATAATCAGGACCAATAAAAAATTATTCAGATTTGAACGCTTAAAATAACAGTTCCAAAAACCACCTTTTTTGCCCATTTGCCAGCCACATTATAACCATAGATTACACTACTTTTTTTTCTCTATACATATAGATTAGTTATATTTTGTTTGCTACTTGAATATCAAATAATTATGGTAATCAGGTACACTAGAATGACTTATGTAGCTTGTAATGTTAAAGTTGAAATAAAGAATCATAAGATATGAGGTCAATGAAACAATATCTATTCTATAACATATTGAAAGTGTCTGAGGATTTTACCACAGTACCAGTCTCAATTTAATGTGAATATTTAGGATTTTATTTCAAAATTGTTCAAAACTATCTATTTCTAAATGTTGGCAGACAAGAGAAATATAGTTACTTTTATAAATATGATTTCATGTATTGTGTTACATAAAACCTAATAAACTAAAGAATATGTCCAAATAATTCTCAAAATTGGTTATTTTAGCACATCATCTAAGTGAATTTGAAGTGTTATGACACCTATGTATCAGTTTAATCAGGAAAAAGAAGCCACAAGAAAGGTAACCACCCAAGTACCCTATTTGCCCACCTGACCTATAATGCTTGTTGGTGGCACTGGTCATTAAGCAATGTTAATGACAATTTATGTTTTAGTATGCCTTGCAAACTCAAGGCCCACTTGCTGGTCAATGCAGTGCTCGGATCTGTTGCGACAATTATTGTATACTATTCCTGGTGAATGTGTTATTGTGATTGGCAGGGCCTAACTGAACAGATCCAACATGTTGGATTGATTTAGTTGAATTCCAACTGATTTTAGTGCAGACAATCATTGGTTGCAATGGCATGAAATTCAGGGCATGTGATCATTTTATTGGCCCTTAGGTTATTGTTTTGTCCAATATTGAGTTAATCGTATCTCTGTGCAACAGAATGATCAGCCAGGGTGAATGGACCTTCAGCCAGCGAATGGCCACACTTATAGCCATGCCGACCAACTGTATTTTGCATGTTCGATAATTCTATCCCAACCACCGACCAGCAATATTGAAGAAATATCATTCACACTGACAAATGAAGGCCCTTGCAATTGCAAACAGCAATTGTCAGGAGCAATATCCCACCATAATCTGCTGGAATTCAAATGAATTAATAAAGCATGTTTGATCTGTTTGCTTGCAGACCTGTTGTTTGATTAATCATTCGCACCTAGAATTGCAAACAAGTATTGCAATAGATCGCAAGCACTGTGAAGCCCTGGTGGTCAGGATACAAGTGCTCAGTTGTTGCACATGTTCGTAAGTGCAAGCAATCAGGTAAACAACAGGTCTGCAAGTGAACAGTTTCAACATGTTTAATCAAATCGTTTGAATTCTGACTGATTCTGAGGTAGAAGTACTTCTGAAAATGTTTGGTTGAAAATGTAAAGGACCGCCCTTCTTGGTATGATTGCTATTTTCTCAATTTCGTATTCTTACGATAATTTTAGCTATCCTTAGAATATTGCCTTCTGCATGCTTTTTTGCTGCTCGTACCAACAGAATGATCAGCCAGGGTGAATGGGCCTTTAGAATGTGCAGTGGGTCTGTGACAAGTGTGCAATGGGTATGTAGCTAGTGATACATACACATTCACTATTTCTAAGTTGTTTGAAAATTTGCTCATTAGAGATCAATATTTCTTCATTTTCTATAGTTTATCTAATGATTTTCTCAATAAAATCATCCCAATTTATCCTTCAGCTACTTAAATCACTGTGAATCAGTTATCTGTGGTTGGGTGAATTATCAGACCTTTGATGGAAGAAATTATAGGTTGTACTCACCAATCAAAAGTCCCGAGAGAACAATTAAGAAGAAATAAATTTGAACATCAGCCATTTGTAAACTGAAATGAGAAAACATCATTTCTTTGCAAATAATTACATATTTTATGTTATAAAGGGGATTCTACTTTTGGAAACATTTCCTCTAAACCAGAGGGAAGCATACATCTGTGCGTGTTGTCACATATTAGAACAGTATCTTTAGATCATGAAATTACTTTACATTGGAGGTGCAGATGTTTGGCATACCTCGTTTCATTTTATAATCTAAAATCTTACTGGATTCAGTTGACACCCTTTAGAAAGTCAGATTTAGCTTTTTCTCAATTATTTCCTGCTCAATCACACCTGTCTGTGATATTATTGATTGACAGATACTCTGTTTAAGGTGCCTAAGGTGTAGGCAGGTGCCAGTTAGTAATATCTAGCAAAACATTCATAAAACAATAAATTATTTACAATTAGTGGTTCCTCTCTTAAAATCAATGGTCAGGTGATCACTTAAATAGCAGCCAGCTTCTTCCTTGCCTATGATATAAACAATAAGCTCATCCCAAGTGTTACACAACTGTCTTCTTAGGATTTTGAAAATATTCTACTGTAAATTTTAATGTTGGTGTAAACTGGGATTGGCTTATTGTAGGCATCATCGTTATTCCACTATAAGGCTTTAGGGGCCTTCCACTAAAAAAACTTATACACAACGGAAGATCTTATGCAAGTCGTAGGAAGTGGTGAATCAATAAAAAATGTGAAAAACCATTCAGACCCCTAACCCAACCTTGGTCCCAAACCCACATTGCATTTATACAGGTAAGTACATACATTTACAAATCTCCCAGACCTCCCTCACCCCACCTTGGTGTCTACATACTTATAATAGAGAGGGTTATATATTCACTCACTTCAAAGTAAATATGACGCGGGACATCATAAGTTTCTACCATTTAGTTCATCAAATTTACCTAGATTTGCTCTATGTGTCATGTTCATGTTGACAAGGGCTAATACCTAAACATACCTAATGGCAGGCCCCATATGCAAATAATGACCTCTTAAAAAGTGTGTGGATTTACTCCCTGCTGTGTGTCACCAGGGCAGAGTTTACATAGGAGAAAAACCTCCCTAGAATTTAGCTCACAGAGGGTGGACAGTTTTTACTACACACACAGATCTCACTGTCCCAATCCCTTCACAGAACTTTGGAGCTCTATATAAGAGATCCAAGAAACTATTATTCACTTTGGCAAAAGGGCTTTTGTTGCTAGATAATTTGAATGTCAAATATCCCAGGCAAATACCATAATGTTGCCCCCAAAATAGCATGATAATTTATCAATTGTAAGAACTGTTAAATCTATTTGTTTTTTTAACATTTGCATATTGGCTAATAACTCAGGTTCAGTACATCTATGTACATGCATACTACCTCTACCCCTCTTTGTTTAGGTCATAACCTAAATGGGGATCCTCCCTGACACTTAGGTGAATGTGTATATCTTTAAACTCGCCTCTAGTTTTAGGCACATGAAGCATTAGCAAGACCAAATTAGGGCAAATGATAGGTTTATTAGTATATATAACAATTCTGTCTGTGTGAGTTTACCACTGAGTTTACTTCAGTACAGGGACGGATCCAGGAGGGGTTCTTGGGGCTAGCACCCCCCTTTTTTTGTCAAATAACAGTATTTTTAATGTAAAATTGATGCCCTCAAAGGGGGCACCTGGACATTTTTAATATAGGCCCCCCCCTTTCTTGAATTCATGGAGCCCTCCCGGTATATTACAGAGTTGAAATATCAGCCATCAACATTCTTTTCTTTCATGTTTTTTACTGCAAATATATAATTATAGATGTTAACATCAAATTTACAGCTGTGTTTACATCCATTCCATGAGATAACCCATATGATATTCCATGAGAGGATAGAAGGCAGAATTGTAGGGTCAAAGCACCAGATTGAGGGCTTGGCAGGAAGGTTCACCAGTGACTGATACTATGGTGTATAATAAAACTTATGTTTGTTTCGCTCTTATGAGAGTGAGAGTATTTAAACAGCTGATTCCTTTCTCATATATATATTTCATGTCAACATATCCTTTATTTGGTTAAAATCTTTTTTTTTTTTAATTTTTTTATTCACTTTATTTTAAAACTGTACAGCTCAAATACAGGTATCTGGTCTCCCGCTGAATCAGTTTGTTTACAATGTAGTACATATAACTTTATCCTTTTCCTCTAAGATGGAGCAGGTAAATTGATAATCACAACTATACAGTCAGTTGTGCCTTATTAATATAATAACCAGTAAATATGCTCTTGAAATCACATTAAATTAATGAGATGATAATGGATATGGTATCATAATGATTATCACAATAACCTTACCAAACATACTTTACATTGAATTACCACAGATATGAGCAAGTCAAACAGGAATACATGAATAAATAGTCAATGCTGTAACCATCAGCTGATCCTCAATTATGCCAACATGTCCACATACCACAATACTAACTAAAAAAAGAGAAAATATGCTTAAAAAAAATAAGATTTCAACCTATATGATCATATAATATTGAGATATTCTTTAATTTTTGTTTTGAAAACATCAATATTTTCACTATTACGAATTCGACTAGGCAGAACATTCCATGTTTTTTGACCAAAATATCCTGCTGACCTTGCATACCAATTTGTGGCTGGAATTTGCAGATGTAAAACAGGTGCTGTATGCAATCTGGTTAAACGTCTTGGGACCATAGGAGTTAATACTCCATTTCTAATACTTCTAAATATACAACAAAGTAAAAAGTATTGCATACGTTTATCAAAAGGTTGTACTTTGAGTTCATGATGTAGATAATAAACCGGGACATCCCTTGTGTTTTTAATACGTAAGCATGATCTCAAAGCATTGTTCTGCATGATTTGCAGATTATTCAGATCATTATAGGTCCTTGCAGATAAAAATATATTACCATAATCCAAATACGTGAGTACCATTGACTTGAGCACCAATCTAGCTGCATAGTCAGTTAGATAATTTCTTATCTTCCTGTACAAATACAGTTTGAAAGAAAATTGTTTAATTATTGCATTATAATGTAACTCAAAGGTCAGGTGATTATCCAAAATCACCCCCAGGTATTTATATGATGTAGTGCTTGGGATAACATCACCAGATAGCTTTAATAGTTGCCCAGTATAATTCTTTTTACCAAAATTAACAACCTTTGTTTTCTTAACATTAATGGTCAATCCATTCACAAAGCACCATCTAGCCAGAGAAACTAGATCCTTTTGGAGATACTTATCATTCAGTTTCCTATTTAGATCGCACATATACAATACTGTATCATCTGCGTAATACAGAACATTACATTTTTTAATACAATTATACATATCGTTAGTATACATGATGAACAACAGAGGTCCAAGCGTACTACCTTGGGGAACGCCAGTAATCACTGGCTTCCAATCCGATACTTCTCCATTTGCAACTGTTCTTTGTTTCCTATTAGATAAATAACTTTTAAACCAGAGTATTACTGAATTTGATAATTTAAAATTACTTAATTTGTTTATTAGTTGAATATGATCAATAGTATCGAATGCCTTGGCAAAGTCGATAAACACTGCTGTTGCATAACAGCCCTGATTTAATCTATTGGCAATTTCATTCACTAAATTAAATACAGTGTCTGTGGTGTTCCTTAATTTCCGAAAACCATTCTGCTGCTTGTTCAGTAATTGATTATTTTCTAAATAGGTAGATATTTGATGATGCAGAATTTTTTCCAAGATTTTACCGGGTAGGGGTAAAAGAGATATTGGTCTATATTCACCAACACTGATCGCATTTGGAATCTTGGGTATTGGGACTACATTGGCTAACTTCCATTTGTCGGGAAAAGTCATGGTGGTAATAGTTTTATTAAATAAAAATAACAACTGTTTCAATAAAATTTGGAAAGCATCCTTTAAAACCCTACTTGACAAATGCTGAATCCCCGATGATTTAAATTTTTTTATCTGCGTAATATATTGTAATAAATTTTCTAATGTAATATTTTTGAATTTAAATAGACTGGGATCATTATCTTCCTCGAGACGTTTTTGTACAGTATTTGGCCGATTCATTTTCATTAATAAATCAGGGCCAATGCCCGTAAAATAGTCATTAATATTAGTAGCAACCTGATTATTTGGCAAAGCTTCACCTTTATCATCCTTCAACCCTATATTGGCATTAGCATTTTTATTGGGTAAGATTTTATGGATACTTTGCCAAAACTTTTTGGGGTCATCCATGTTGTTATTAAGCTCCTCCTTAATAAAATCTGCTTTGGCCGATCTTATCATTGTATTAACCATGTTCCTGACCTGCCTGGCTATTCGTATATCATCCAAGTTTTTAGTTTTTACTGCTCGCTTAAGTAATGTATCCTTATCCTTTATAATTTCCAATAATTCATCTGTAAACCAAAGTGGTTTATCTCTTTTAAATATAAAATTTTTTATTGGAGCAATTTTATTGACAGCTGTCATAATTTGTTTTTCCATATAATTCCACAGGTCATTAACACTATCAATACCATAATAAACATCCCAATTCACCAGTAAAAGTTCCCGTCTAAGGGCATCCTCCGAGTAGGTCAGATATGATCGTCCTTGAAATTCAACTTTCTGGGACAATTGTTTAATCTTTTTTCGAATAATAAACACAGGCAAATGATCACTCACATTGACTGTTAACGTACCAGATAATGTTATTAAATCGCAGTTAGAATATACATGATCTATTAGTGAATTTACATTTGCATACCTGGTCGGACTCCTAATTAGCTGCCTTATTGAATTTCTTTTCTCAAAATCAGTTAACAACTTTTTCGACCTAATTTTTTTAGAGTAGTCTATATTTACATCACCTCCTAAAAAGAAATCATACTCCTTACCATTTTGCAGAGTGTTTATAATTTGAATAATATCATCACAATTTTTAATAAACTTATCTATTTTCCCTGTTGGCGGCCGATACACACCCTGTATATAGATTTTCCTAGTTAGGGGGAGTTGTATACAAATAGTATATACTTCTATATCGGGCAATATTTCATTTTTAAAGTCAATATTTTCGTCTTCATTTAAGTAATTGTTAATATAAAAACAGATTCCTCCACCCCTTCCAGTAGTTCTATCCAATCTATAAACAGTGTATCCTTCTATAGCTATATAGGAGTCCGGGATGTTATCATGGAGCCAGGTTTCTGAGAGAAAAATTATATCAGGCATCAACTTCAAAATATAAAATTTAACAATATCAAATTTACCATAAAGGCTCTGTACGTTCCAGTAGACTATGCTCAATCCCTTGATATCAATGAATTCTGTTACATCTATAGAACCAATATTTCAATGTGATACGTTGTTGAGATGATATAGATGAATGATATGGGTGATAGTGATAGGATACGGCATGGTTTCCCATTTTATCCTTGTATAGCATATTTTACGGTACAGATTTTTACATAAGAGATTTCCACTGAGACAACAACAATGGTCAAGAGTTCATAACTCTATTCATTTAAACTATAAATATATACATGTCAGGCGACGCGACCGCGAGCAACCGTCAATGTATATATTAACTAAACCTAAGGGAAAAGAATAGAAATGAAATGACTCAGAGGAATGCTATAATCTATCCAATATATAAACAGAGTATCGTTTTCGGGCACCACAAATGCGAGCAACCCATTGGTGACTGTAACATTACACAGATAATTTTTCAGCATACTTAACAAATTGATCCGCCCAGTATTCATATAGGCCCTGACTAGGATGTAAACCGTCAGTGCCGAGCTTGTGATATAAATGTGCCGTGTAGTGTCTACGCCTATGATGTATGTACGACGCTGTCCATGGCGTTGGTATCCCTCTAGTATCATTAATATCAATGATTCTTTGGTTTACCTCGACTATAGTAGCATTTATTGCCTCTTGGTGCAATGGATTATAGTCATTCAGATTTCTTTTAATATCAACCCCTGTTATGGGACATAGGACAAAAAACGTGGCCTTATGTAATCGCAGAAATTCTTTGTTTGATCTATTTATAAGACCTATCATATATTCAGTTAGCTCTTCTGCGCTACGTTCAACAAATACAAATCGATGGGCAGAACCATTTGTAGTGCGCTCAGAAAAGTTATTTGTACCGCCCAGTACATAGTACACAGTGTCGGGATTACTATCCGCCCTGTCCAATGCGATATCCACCAAGTTCTCATATAGTGCTCCTGGATAGAATTCAACTCGTATGTGTTGTGCATAAGGACTATTGGTGTTAGATATATAAGTCTGTAAGTGCCTACCTCTGGAATCCGCAATTATAACATGTTGTCTAACCATCGTGAACTGAAAGAGAAGACCTACAGCAATAGAATATAACAGAGACGAGCCAACAACCATTCCGTCCACGTGCGAACCAAGTCGCATATATTATGCGTGTGTACCGGCTTCTGACCTCTGGGTGTATTCAATATTTCTTCAGCAAACCAGGTTGCCTTTAGATATTCCTGTGAACCAAGTCACTGAAAATATGTCCAATAGTGAACCAGGTCACCGGTATAACCTGAAATGATATGTGTTGATGTATATGTCGTTTGTGAACCGAGTCACGGTGGTTTCTGGTCAGAGTTAGTATTACTCTATGTATCACTGCACACCTCCCTCCGCTCCTATTACTACCGGCTGAGTGTCACCGCCCTGATCGCCTCTATCCCGGTGCTGTATTTTTAGAATCCGTCTGACCTCGCAGAGCGTCTCCCCCGTTAGATTTGTACCATTCCATTTTCCAATGTCAATTTCCTTTGAAAGAAATGTCACCCCGATCGCCCAGGTTTTATCCCAGGTCGCTTCTAATAGATTAACATCGCCTGTAGCAATTAACTTCAGAGCTAATTCCCTATTATGACCAAATTTTTTCAGTAGGAGCTCCTTTAATAAAGGACCACGGTCTATTTTCCATTGTGGAAAATCTGGTATTTGGGAACCTAATCGCTTCATCTTCAGAGGGTCGGTTTCCTGCATTATTTGACTTTCAATATCAAATTTCCCAGCCCTGTGTGCCTTAATAGCCTGCAGTGCCTGCTCCACACAATTAAATACCGTACCCTCAAATATAAAGGTTGCTGGGCTGAAATTCGACAAGAAATTGTGTTTTGAGTAGAAGGCCAGACCCTTTGGTGTTACTTTCATTGTGGCATTTTCCATATTGATTGGTTTTGGCATTTTTTCTATAGTAGCATGCGTATAAGAAATACCTTCTATTACAACTGTATCCCCTATCTGCCTAGCTCTAAGGCCTTCCCTCGAGCATTGTGCCACTATTAGCCTAAGATCAGCCCATCTCTCTCTTTGTTCAGGTGAAACGTCCTCATTTATCCAGATGTTTTTACATTCTTCTTTTGCCTTGATCTTTTTCCTGTTTAACATGATCATCTTTTTCATTGAGGATCTAAGTAAGACTACAATCAATGATCGGGGTCTTCTGTTAGTCTTGGGACCTACCCTAAACGCATCGTCTATATCTAAGGGATGTACTATACTTTTAGTACGATCACGTTGTTTTGGTGGTGGCAGTGGATGGCTTTTTGAATATTCATAAGCCTTTAGAAGCTTCTCATACTTTGCTTTGAGCTCACTGTTTTCCCGTTTTATTTCTTTTGTTTCCTTCTGTATTTCTTTAATTTCTTCTTTAGAAGTTACATACTCGTCATAGTTTTCACCAACCTGCTTTTTGATGTCATCTACATCGTTCTTTAGATTTAGCACCGCCGTGACATCAGATTTTAATTGGACCATGTCATCACGTACCTGATCTAATACTTTCAGTTTATTTAGTATTTTGGTTAACAGAACTGGTGTTGGTTCCTGTTGAACTTCATCTAAAATATCGAGAGGAATAATTGGGTCTTCCATGACAACCTTACCTCGGCCACTTCGCGTGGTTACCGTTGTGACAATGGCGTCCTGTTGTTTATGTGACATTTTGAGGGCATATATTTTAATCCTGTGATATCTTGATGATCCTTGATAATTTCCGTGATATTTTCACTTAGAAATGTCCTCTGATATCTCCTATTACAATGACAGTATATATTTCTGCCCAATTCAGGGTTTATATATCACAAAATTGACATTTGATGTTGTCTGCAGTGGGAACCGTCCAATCTACTCCGCCATGCTTTCCTCTCTCTTTTACAACTCTATAATAAATGTATTTTAATTTAACACCTGATTATCACTTTTGTTCTTTTTCAGGGTCTAGGGTCTAGGGCCTGGCATACCCCATGCGGCATTAGGCAAAGTGAACCAAACCACATCCATAATTGTACTTTATACTTAATACTTACTTAGAATAACAAGCCATTCACTGATACACATTCAAGAATGCATTTCATTTCAGAGAACACTGGAAGGACAGTGATTCAGTTTGATGTACTTTAAAGTGCATCATCAACAGTCTAAAAGAGGCAGGAGTGATACAGACACATTCCTCACTGCCTCATCGTCCCTAGGCCTGTCAGGGATGCTGATCTGCAAACTGGCCCGTAACGGTCCTTATCTCCCCTTTCTCCTATTACTTATGCTACATGTAAGCTTTAACATAGATTGATACATTTATCATACACAAAATCCTATCTTACCTTTCCGTAAACAGTCCTGTGGTGGTAGTGAGAGCAGAGCGTAAGGAATAAAGGCGAATACGTACATTTGCACCTGTATAGACGCAGGGAGCACAGATCTAGGTCATATTTAAGTTCAAACATACACAACTGGGTTAGACATATTATTATCATGTGGCTCTTACCATAATGGCTCTTTTTAAAATTTCTTGTGTTATCTTTCACCAGAGAATATCAAAGGAAGAGACTTACAGAGACCAAAACGGATCTCAATAATTCAATGTATCTCTAATCTACCCATGGCCTGGTGAATATAACAGTACACATGTTAATCATATGTCATGATTATTCTCTCTATTGATTGGTATATTTTGTTTGCAGTAATTCAGTTATGGATGCAGTTTTTCACTCCCTTTCCCCCCAGAATTGTAAATTAAAAAGGTAAATTTGACCAAAAAATGGGTGGGGGTGCATAGCTCCGTGCCCTCAAAATCTGCCAGTGGATTTCTGGAAAACGCTTGCCAAATTATTATTTCACTTTTATTTTTAAACAGAGGTTTTACCCTTACCTTAAGTTATGAACAAAAAAGCAATGTGGTAAACTGTGTCCAAGAATTGTGATTTAGCTCTATGCTTTTTTGAAATTGAGGGCGTATGAATATGGGTCCCACTCCACGAAGCTCGTCACACTACGCACGGCAGTAGCGCTATGCTAAGAGAATGAGTCCTTTGTTTTTTTCTATAATTTTGTGGTTATTTCACTTTTGTTTGGGTAATGAAATATAGAAGACCCGTAGGGGCTGTCTTCGAGTGTCGGGGCGAACCTCCGCGTGTCGCCCTTGGGCCATCCTGACACCCTCCGGTTCGTCCCGACACCCTCGGATGTCCCCCGCGGGTCTTCTTATATTAATATTCCCTTCCCAAAATTATGTGCTTTAATGTAAGCTTCAATATAAAAACCTGTTTCACGTTTCTTTAGACACGTCCTGTGGTGGTAGTGAGAACAACGTGCCTAGAAAAAAGGTAAATAAACGCACCTGTTCCTGTGCAGATGTAGGTCAGGTTTAGGTCAGACACGTATAACTGCGTCATAGTTAGTTCTGTTAGTGTTATGTTCAGCAATCCATGAGAATTTTTGGCCTTTTTTTAAAAAAATCTGTTTTATCTTTATCTTTCTCCAAATAAGACTATTGACACAAATACTTTTGTTTTCTTTTTTATAGTTTTTTTGTTTATATTCACTGTCTTACAGATTACAATGATGGGCAACTATCACATGAGAAAGTGCATAGTCCTATGAGGCTCCGGCCGCTATCCTTAGCATTAAGTGTGCCCTTTATTCCTTAATAGCGTCAAAAAATCTTTAGGAGGCTGGGAAGTCTTTATTCATTTTACATATATCAGCTGAGTTTTACAAATTGACGTATGTATTATTATATACATACATGTTTGTTTATTTATAGACATTGAGATGATGTCACATCTCCAAAAAATGAGTTAGCAGCCATATTGGTGATGAGCTTATAATCCTTATTATTTGTGATAAGAAAGCGTCTAGAAGAAAATGCATATATGCCTATTTTACTTGAAACCATCTTATTGAATCATCATTAATGACCATTATATTTAAAAAATGATAAATCCTGTATTTCTATTGCAGCCATGTGGCCATGAGAAGAACATGGTGTTCAGCAAGAAGTGATCATGTGACCATATCTGCACAAGGTCTATAGGCATAAGCAACAGACTAAGTTAAGCTCAATTACAAGTTGTAGAAGAGATATACACAATAACTGTATTCAATACAGTACAAATATACAAAAACAGTGCTATAATGCATAACATGTAATAATGAAAAAGAAAAATGATTAACACAATTCCAAGTAAATTCCAAATGAAGCCATCGGGTCTTTTTATAGGTACTGAACTAAGAAAAATGTTACTAAAAACGTATATATGGAATAATTACAACACATTTATTGTAATTTATAGAGACAGAAAAAATTATGATTCATTGAGTAGTTGGCAAAATTGGTTCGCTAAATGATGGTAAATCATGTATTACACATGGACACTTAAAGTAACAGTACTGGAAGCTTGTGGGGTGCATGCCTAGTTCTTCCTCCACATCACAGTTTCTTAATTTGTTAAAAGAATTGCATATGAATGAAGAAAACCTAGGTGTGTACCGGGTAAATATTTTGATTAGAGATTCAATCTTAAAGGAAAGCTTGCATATAAGTAAATGATTAATATTTTTCAATGGAATTCATTGAGAATGGAGCTTGTACCAAGAACAAAGTCCCCAGACAGACTACAATTGCTTTTGTTTTTTACTCACTTAAACGTATTCAATTACATAGAATTCCCAAGATATTTTGAATGGGGATTCCCTTATCATGACGTAGTAAGGGGAGTGCTGACACTCTCAGAAATGAGGGAATTCCCAAATTGTATTTTCTCTCCTTTATAATTCACTAATACTTTGACTTTTCCCAAATTTTTCTTCTTAAATATTTTTAGATTAACCAAGAGTAGCTAATCATACAAAAATAGGTTTGTGACAAATTATGTGCAAGAATTCCTTTAAACTGTAATCTTGAGTTGCTTGAACAAGTTAATGTTATTAAGATATAATCTGTATATTAGGCATAAGTAAATATCTTTTTAGCTTGGAATTTAGTATCAAAATATTACTTTTGCTTAAAGCAACAGAAAAGCGTCCAGGGTGACCAAGTTATTAGTTGACATTTTCCTTAAAATACCTTGGTCTGTTTTCTTTCTTTATGTTAAGTCTGGTTTGCATATAAGCAACAAAGGTATAGCTATATCAGCTCAATAACAGCATCTATTATGGCTTGTGTTATTCCCTGTATTAGTGTGCCTCCACAATGTAACATAGTGCTATAGGTACTGCGTAGTTAGAAAGTCTTAAGCCTGGTCCCCACATGTCGACTAAACCTGGTGATTAGAATTAGCCACCTGGCAATTAACAAATAAGTATGTCACTGGGCGACTAGTTTGTCACTGGTGAGAAAAAAAACAATTAATCACCAGGTTGCTACTCTCTTTCCATCAAACTGCCACTGGTTAGAGGTCACATCAGTTCCCCCCCCCCCCCCCCACCACCTCAGTGATTAACTCCACTAATCATCAGCAACTCACGAGAAATATTAAAGAGGCACAATATTTTGCCAGAAACCACGGCGATTAGTGGTTAAGTTGCCGGACATCACAGTGCCAGTATCTACTTAGTTGCTGGGCTAATAACTAGATGTTTACTATGTCGCCGGACGACTTACCACATTAATCCATGCCAATTTCCAGTAACCTTGGTGCCACATGGGGACCAGGCTTAAGGGAGCATGCCCTCCCCTTCCTCTGTCACATGACACAGGAGTGGGCTGTGAGCTGCTCATATAGGCAGGACCCTGTACATGTGTTAGAAGGCTGATCATCTTTGGGCCTCCTGCAAACAGCACTTACACTTGGGTGCATCAAGTGTTGGTATCAAGAAGTACTGGACTGATAAAGCATCTATATAAGAACCTGGACTGTTTAATCTTCCACTATTCACCCTTTGTGACATCATTCTTTTTAATTGTACCCTGCGGCCCGTTGCACAATGGGTTTCATAACAACGAAAATGAATTAAATAGCGAAAGAGTTGTTGCTTAATAAATTTTTTGCAGTTATTTTCGTAACAACGAAAAGATTTTAACATTTTTTTTTTATATTTAGAATGCTCTCAAAGAGTTGTAACTTTTACTGATTTTTCTCTAATGTCTTGCCTTTTTATATCAATTTACAGAACTCAATTCCATCCATTGGAACCAGAGATTTTTACTCTTTAAGTAACAGTGGATTATTTTCGTAACAACGAAACATTTCGTTGTAACGAAACATTTCGTTGTTAGGCAAAAATTCATTGTGCTTTCGTTGTTTGATCCTCACAACGAAAATGTATTGTGCAACAGGCCAATGATGACACAGAAGGTTTTCTACTTATAAAATAAACCATTATTGTGTTAATGTTTGTAACTTGTTTGCTACATTGTTGTATCAAACCCATAGTGGATCATACATTGCATATATATGTTTAAAAACCCCTAATGTCAACACAATGACAATTTCTCCTAATGAGAAGCTCGGTAGGCAACAAGATTTCAGAGGATATCTTAATCTATTTTAAGCAGGTGTCAAGGGCATAAACATCAGAGTTATTTCAATGAACCATATATCTTAAGTCTGATTTGCTGCATGCAATTTTTCTTCCTTGAAATATTTTGCAATCTCAGGATCAAAAGCTGAAAAATATTATGTTCCTATTCAGGGGACTTTGTTGTATGTCGTGACTGCTATTCAATCAATATGTAAGTCTGTGGCCAAATTTCCTTCAATGAGAATGATTTCTTTCAATCTCTATCATTAGTAAACAATACGCATATAGTAAACATATGGGCATTTAGAGGAGAATACAATACAACTCTCCCTCCCTTTCCTGCCTCTGCCCCCTTTCGCCAAGATGTTAAGTCTGGAACTTGGAACAGCATTGAGTGAGAATGTCTGATGTTTCTGGATATTAATTCTTGTTTTGCTCTTTAAAGGAGCAGTATTGTCCTCTGGTTGTTAGGTTGACATCCACGGATGAAAACTTAATGACGGCCACATTGGTGATATGTTTAACTCTTTTATGATGGAATCCCGGATGGAATCCAGCGTTCTTATTGGTTGAGTCAAAGATTTGGCGCGCTACTTCGGCAGTTACAACGTATCAATTGTAGACATCATCCCTGACCATACTGCTCTTTCAGGTTTAAGACCTTCTTATCCAACTGGCGGTTGATTTAGTTTAAGAGTCAATCTTGGACAGAAGAAAGGCAAGCATCGCTCCCAGTGCTAATCCAAACATGGTTGGTATGGCAAGTCTGGATCCTGGAATAAATTATATAACATGGTTATATGAGATATGTACATACATCTATTGGAGAAACACCCTTGTCTCAAAGTTGTGGTTAACATTGTTCAATGGACATTGGCCATAACATACACTGTTAAAATGGTGTTTAGAATTTAAATATGTTTAGGGTATAAACATGTTTACAATCTAAATACATTAAACCATATCTGTTTAAAACCTAAACACTTGTAACTCCTAAACATGTGTTGGGTTAACTATGCTTAAAATCTAAACGCATAACATCAGTTGTGTTTAAAAGCTAAACACTTGTAACCTCTAACCATGTTTTGAATGGGATATGTTTAGAATCTAAACACATAATATCAATTGTATACTATGGAAAAGAAAAATGGACACTTTGGGATTAGAACCACATTCTCTACATTCAAGGTAGAAGCCTAACCAACTGAGCTAACTTGGACTGCATGCAGTGCACACTGGCAGAGTCAGCACCAATTAGTAGGATCAGTACTACTATACAGGTATTCAACATTAGACCGACAATAGTTCAATACTCTCATACCCCTACTTATTCAGTTAAGTAGCAAAGCTGGGCTGTGTCTACCTACAGGCCACCATAGCTCAGTGGTAGAGCATAGGCTTCATATGTGATGGGCCCCGGGTTCAAATCTCGGCTACTGAAGTTATCAAATTATTACTATTAGAGGTTTGCAACGTACCGTCCATATTTTTGGCCATGATTAGTAAAATGGTTTTTCCATACACTTAGGAATTTGGAACTTTGTGATTAAAAATGTTAGATTTTTAACTTTTTGTAGCGTCATTAAGATAATCACTTCATTGGCCTGCTATTCTAGGTACGGTCAACCAACCAGAACACTCCTAAAACATTTACAAAACGTTTAAAAACACCTTTTTAGTAGGATTAACATGTAGACACCTTTTTAGTTCAAGAACTTTATTAGCTATACCCTGAAGGTTTTATCTCCAACAATCAAACAACCCATGCAAGGCTAAACAAAGAAGGAAGGACATACTTGGTTACTGGCTCAATGATCCTGTAGTGTGTTTACGGGAAAAATAAAACTTTAAATGCTGTTAACATTATATCTGGTGTAAACCGTATGGCATAGTACCATAGCAGTGTTTTACATGTAAAATTTACAGTTTTTTTTTTAAATTACACACTATGGTATATTATTGTTTAATTTAAAATGGTTTTCATCCTTAAGAATGAAAGAACACTGTACATATTTTGGTATATTACTGTTTGACTTAACACCTAACCCTAAACACATTGAAGACCAAAATGCTTCATAGATAAACACCTAAACATCATAGATTTCTAAACACTTAACAGCTAAACATACAAAAAGCATAAGCATTTTGATTCTATACACCTTGAGGACCTTCACACTTCATGGGTAAACAGCTAAACATCACACATTTCTAAACACTTAACCCTAAACACCAATAATTCTAAACATGTTTAGGGAAATAAAGTGTTCCGATACTGGATGCGCCGAAGTGTTTAGGAAAATGTTTAGGTTCTAAACACTTGTTTTAACAGTGTACATTTGTCATTCGAGCCAGTTTCCATTATTTGATAATTTTAAGTAACCGAACTTGAGTTGATATATTGCTTTTCTGGACAAGAGACACAAATTTTTGTAAAAATCCTCATGCAAAATTTTAATAAGCTATCATAACAAAAATAAATTATTTATCCTTCATGAACTGTATTATTAATTTTGTGAACCATCAATTTATAATGGAAACTTTTATATTTGGAGATTCAAGGACTCTGGTAGTCCCTCCTGTTTGGAACAGCTATAGGCACATAAGGGACCAGCTAGGCGCTATTTGGGGTGCTGAGAGACTGTAATGGGTCAGGAGAGGGAGGGGGGCGGCTAGGCACAACTAGACAGTTAAGGCTAGAGGTAATAGTTCAGTTAAGGGGCAACTAGATGGAACTTGAGGTGTTGACAGGCTCCGAGGAGTAAAGCACCATACCCACTCTGCATTTTCCTAACAACTTGCATCTGCCTATTGGGAAGCTAAGGTTGCTGGTAAAGTCACCGGGCAACTGGATTATTAGGCAAGTTTGATATTTGTCCAATGATTTTCCAAGCAACATTGATTCCCAGCGATCCTGTTGTCCACAGCCTGTCACTAAGAACACAAACCATACCCGCCCAGCCATCCATTGGTAATCCAGTAGCTGGTTGCAGGTCACTATGGAAATTGCCTATTGGGTATGGGGCTTAAGAATAGGGATAGACCAGCTTGCTGGAACTTGACATGTTGAGAGGCTAGAAGGAGTAAGGGGAGGGAAGCTCCAGCTAGGCAGGACTTGAGATGTCAAGAGTCTAGAAGTTAGCAGGGCTGCCAAGTGTCCCTATTTTGCCAAGACATTCCTGATTATTACACCCTGTCCCAGGTGTCCTGATTAGGTAAATATGTCCTGATTTTTAGAGTGAATTAAAATAATGATAAAGAAATTATTGAAAAGTTTTGTAAAAATCCCCATGCAAAAATTTTAATAAGCTATCATAACAAAAATTAATTTATTTATCCTTCATAAACTGTATCATTAATTTTGTGAACCATCAATTTATAATGGAAACTCTTATATTTGGAGATTCAAGGACTTTGGTAGTCCCTGCTGTTAGGAACAGCTAGGTGCTATTTGGCGTGCTGAGAGACGTAAGGGATAAGGAGAGGAGGGGGGGGGGCAGCTAGGCACAACTGGAGGTTTAGTAAGGCTAGAGGTAGTAGTTTTGGGGGGCAACTAGATGGAACTTGAGGTGTTAGAGGGACCACCTAGGTAAGATTGAAGTGTTAAGTGCCTGGAAGGGGTAAAAATAAGGGAGTGGTCAGCTAGGCACAACTGGGGGTGTAGAATATCTGGAAGGGATGAGGGGAGGGAGGGGCACAGCTAGTAGTTGGTCATCTATAGCATCCTACCATGACAACAATAATTCCAGGGGGAAACCAATAGTATTTAGAAAACTGTCAATGGAATAAGCCCATCCCACATTGGATATATGCTATTGTTGGACAAGGGTTGGACAAAATGACTGTTTACACCATCCTTGTATTCAAGCGTTGGGGTTACTGAAATAAGCAAGAATTAAAATGCTGTATTTCAGGGCAAAATAGGGTTGGACATTATAGGCTAGGCTGACCGACTTTAACATCGGTACCTATGGGAAAAATGCCAAAATATAAAGCTACATTTGACCAAATTTAGGAGTAATCTGTCACCCTAATTGCTTTGTCAAATTTTGTATTATACAACTGTCTTCAGGGAATAAGCATGGAGGCAATTTTGAAAATATTTCATAGTAAACCTTAGTGTTGGTGTAAACTGGGATGGGCTTATTTTACTGCTAGGAGAGTCAAATGGGAAATTACCTGCTGAGGAACACACGTTATTCCCCTCTGGTGAGCGGCAGACTTCGCCATTCTCGCAAGTACTTGGGTAGCAGTAGTTGTCAAGTGGAGCTATCATACAAAAAGAAGAAGAAGCAAACACTTTGTTAAATTCACTTCCATGTGCTTACATTATACATCCCAATATTTTGCATCAAAGACTCAACTTACTAACAATAATAATGAATAATACACAAATAAATTGATTTGGCCTGGCCCAGGATAATTATGTTTCTTTTTTTTGTAAACAAACTAGAAATGTCTAAAAAATCACCATATGAATGTCAAAATATTGAAGACAGTCTCTTGTGGCCATTCAAATAAGTGCTTTTGGAGAAACTATTTAACAGCTAATGATGAGCTTGTTAAATTGTTGCTGTAAAAATATAGCATTGAAATCTTTCCATTTAAGATACCCTTCTTGTGGTTTCAGATCTTATTGTTTTGCTTCTCAAAAAAAATTCAGAATCTGCTCAGAGAAATGGATTTAGTTTGGGAGCAAGACCTTTGAAAACCGGGACATCCCTGTTTGACATGACATTTCAGTTTAATTGCTATTATTCTATTCATTTAAAGTTAGACTACCACAATTTTGGGGAGGGGGCCATTAGGACCCCTTTAATAGGTTCTCTTGTTTTATCCAATTTATTGCACTTACCTTGAATATCGCAGCTTGGTAGATTAGTTGCCACTATTACTTCGAGGCTGAAGCCTAAAACCTCATCAAGAAAGCTTGCTGCCTCTTCGCCACATGTTGCATTTGTTGAAATCGCAGAACATGCCCTATAGTTTTGGATCAAACTGTAAGTAAACAGAAGAATTCATTAAATGGATGCATCACATATTCATTATTATTGTATGAGCAATCATATTTTATGTGCAGGGAACCATGACTGTTATGTTATGAAAAACAAATAGATGTGACCAGAGTTAACACAAAGTTGTGAGGTGCCTGAGACATACATAGCACATATGTCAGAATTGTCAATTTGATGCTTAATATATATCAAATATATTTTTTCTATTTAAAAAGACTGAAAAAGACCATAATGTAATTCATCTGACAATTGCCATTTAGGAAATAATTATTTATATTCATGAATTTGGTTATTATTGGTCTAATTCAAAACATTATGATATCAGTGGCGTCCTTTTGATATATTCCCTCAGTTATTTGGTGTCCATTTTGCACTATTTGAAAATGTTGTGGAGTCTTGAAAGGGCTAATATTGACAAATTTTGCCAACAAAACCCCTGGAAAAACCTTGATATATCCACCTACAATGAATGGATTTTCAAACAACTTGGAAAAGATTTATTGTTTATGGATACAAATTATAAAGATAATGGTCTCCAGTTTTTCTTCATGTCAATCTAGAAATAGTGATCTTAATTCCTATGCTAAAGCCTTGTGATTTGTCCACCTATTACCCATCGTGCATCCTGATCACAGTTAACCTGCAGATAAGAATTTGGCTATCTGTGGTTGGGTGGATTGAATTAACATTTTTTTAATTTTCGCTCCTTTGCCCTACCACATAGCTAAAACAAATAAAACAAAGGGCTTCTCTTTTAGTGCTCTGTTGAATGACAGATTGTAAACTCTTAGCATCAAAATTATGATGGATTGTAAATTCTTAGCATTTAAATTCACTTATTGATTTTTTTTAAATTGAATTAACATCTTCTTCTGTTAGATCCTAAAGTCTTTTGATCTTCATCTTCCATACTGATTCACACAATTCAAATGGCACAAATAGAAAAGCAACAGTTTTGATTACAAAAAAAGCTCAGGAGTGATGCCTCTGGTTGGGAATGCACTTACTGGCAAAGTTGATTTCTATCTGATACATCTTCTACTCCACGTTCAAAAGCTTTAGCGCATCTTTCTATGTCTCTTTGTAAATCTGCCGTAGCCAAACATTTCTCATGCTTGATGAATCCTGAAAAATAACAAACGATATTGTACTTGTGGGAGAGACCTGCAATAGGGGGCATTTCATACTATGGGTCATTTATGATTGTAACTGCTAAGATGATATACATTAGTTATGAGCATCTGTTCTACACTTATCTGAAACATTTTATCTTGCTCTCATTCATTCTGATTATTTGTACATTTATGGTTACATAGGTATATATATTCATTATGAGCTTTGTATTTTCCACCACTGTGGGACAATACGCCATCTAGTGTATACTGCATGGACTAAATAAACTGGCAATCTATAGCGAATATAAGATACTACAATTTCTATTTTCTCTGTCATGAAATGGCAATGTCTTAGCTACTTACTACAGAAAACAAAGAATTGGTGACCTTTTTATCTTCAATATTATCATGGTTACATAATATTATAATATAGACAAACAATAATTATTGGATAATGTTCTACATTATTCAATTTTTAATAATGAATTGATAAATATGTGATATTACAGTGTAATCATAGATACTACAATCTGTATTTACATAATCTTTAAAGTTATCATAGCCCATGAGGAACATTACACTTAAGATCTTGAATGGACATCTTATCTTAAAATTTCACACAAAAAAAGCACTTTGTTCTAAAATGTTTTAAACTGCTCAATGAGTAGTCACATATTCAAAACCATCAAATTTACAAATTATAACCTCACTGAGAAACACAAGATCATATCTCAATTTACAATCACAATTTGGCTAGTCTGAAAAGCCCCCATAATCCCAATTAGCCCTCTAAGCACTCTGGGGCCATATCTTCATAGCTGATTTCTGTTACTAGGCTAATTAGGTGAGAATCGATTAAGTGTCTCATTCATATTCATTGTGTTTGTAAATCAGAGTAACTACATTTACCAATCCCTTTTCAAGATTATTTTCGAATGCCATCACTTTTTGTGGTGACAAGACAGAATCAGGTATTATGAGACACTGATCTCTGATCAAATCTAATAAGCCTAATCCCTAAACTCAAATACAAAGATATGGGCCCAGGCCTGCCAACTCAGAGATAAAACAATTTTTAGCATTCACAATGGGAGACTAGGCTAATTAAAAACTTGCATGCACATAATTATGACTTGTTGTCATTTTTGGGTATCTTTTTTTTGCAACAAAGCCAATAATTGTATGAAAATAATGTTTTTCATTTAAGATATGGCTGCCCCATCTCTTCACCTGACCTGGCTTTAATTTCCATGGACACTGGTAGTCTCGAATCCTTGATCTGAAACTATCTTGTATATAAACCATGTACTTCGGTTGTCAGTACATCTCATCTCATCAAAAATCCATCATCACCTTTAACTTATATATCTAATGACTTTATTCTATGAGGTAATTAACACTTGTAGATACATTAGGTTGGTTGGTTGGTTATTGGGGTTTAACGCCGTAGCAACATCTAAGGTCATATCACTGCGAGAACAGAGTTTGACAATTCTGTCTGGGATGATCGTATCTATGGAATGATCGAATCTATGAGAAGATAGAGACCATACCCCTACACATTTACCGAGGCAGGTGTTCTTTAATGTGCCTGGTCCCATAGACAGGGCCATACACACAACAGCCCGTGGTCTACCAGAGACCTTTGATAACCCAGTTGTTGCCACTGGGAGACATGTAGAGGGGTATAGTAGCCAGCTCGCCCCAGCCCAGGATTGAACCCGGCCCGCCCGCGCAACAGGCGGACACTCTAACCACTTCACCACCCCACACGCCTAGATACATTAGGTTCTACATTTCTTTTTCTATGTTCTATGTTATGCTATGTCTAATACATCAATGGCTGGAAGATCATGTAATAACGTGAAGTCAAATAAACATGCAAAAAAAAAAAAAATTAAGAATTCATTCAGAAAATTTAGAATCAAGGACATAAAAAATAATTTCTGTGTTCACCTTGAGATGTAACCAAAACAGAACATTATAAGAACATTCTGTTTAGGTTGAAGAACATAACCAGAATGTAATAATGACATCACAGTGCAACATCACAGCAATATATATGTTGCAGAAACGTTATTGGGAACCATAAAAATAATATAACAATAACCAAACCAGAATGTTGCTGTTATTATAACATAACACCTCTGCCTGGGTATGTCCATTATACATAAAATGCTTCTTACTTGGAAGAGCAGCTTCAGTGCATATGTGACGGAAAATGCGTTGTGCCAAGTCGACTTCCAACTTCACCTCCTGCTGTGACTCGCTGGAGCCGCAGCTCTGACTCACCCCAGTCAGGCAAGTATCTGTGGTGTCTTTATGCTCCCTTTAAAGGTGAAAATAAATACAAGTCAATATTTTTCAGGGGTAGATACAAAATGTTAGAAAGGGTATCCGCATTTAAGTATTTAAATGGTGTGCATTTATGGACACGCGAGCAACATAAGAATAGGTTTGCTGAATATTACCCCAATGAATTATATATATGGCCTCTCAATTTTAATTAAAATGTCCCATATGTTAGCCATAGAATATATGATCTAAATCTCTTCACTTTCTTTACTTTCTTCACATCCTTTACTTGTATTCTACTGTATTTACTGCTGACAAAACTGAAATGAAAATGCTTTCCACAATCTCTCAGCTGGAAGGAGTGTAAAAAATTGTTAAGCAGAGTCCCCACAGGGTGACTAAAATTATAATTAATGTAGGCACTGGTGAAAAGGGTGAGCCAGTAGCCCAGCGTTTAACTAGACTAGACACTAGTGCCATAATGTTTGGTGACTAAATCACTAATTGCTGTGGCTAGTGGACAAAATATTGGACATGTTTAGTATTCCCCGCAAGTCGCAGGTGATTAGTGCAGTTAATCGCCTTGCTAGGTGACTATAAAGTGTCCTCTAATCATCAACAGTTTGATGGCAAGAACATCCCAATGAGGTGGTACATTTTCTCTTCCACCTGTGACTAGTTTGTAGCCCAATGACATACTATATTCTTAATTTCCAGCTGACTAATGTAAGTCGCTCAGGTTAAGTCACCATTTGGGAACCCGCTTTTAGCCTGTAAGCTGCAGCTGAGTCCCTACTTGGGCAACTTAACGTGTTGATTAGTGGGTATTGATAATTTTGGCAGCAACCTAGGACAAAATATTAGTTGTGGGGTGTCTAACCAGGCACCTGTGGTCCGTTGCACAATAGAATTTCGTTGTGAGGATCAAGTAAAGATAGCATAACGAAAAGTTTCTGTTGTTACAAAAATAGTACAATCTCAGGTTCTAATGAAAAAAATTGAATTCTATGAATTGATATAAGAAGGGAAAAAAATAGAAGAAATATAGTAAATGTTACAGCTCTGTGAGGGCATCCTAAATATAGAAAAAAATTGTTGCCAAACGATTGTTGTTACGAAAAAAGGAACAACGAAACATTTCATTAGTAATATTATTTTTGCTGCTATAAAAATCATTGTATAACGGGTCACTGGCCTTTAGAAACTTAATCTCACCTGGGCCCTTGCCCCTTGCCTGGTGATTAATGCACTAATTGCTGGAGATTAGTCCAATATTTCATCACAAAACCATAACAACTATAGTTGTCTAGTTGGCAGACATCATGGCAGCAGTAAATAATTATAGTCAGTTAATGTTACTAATGTCTACAAACTTGCTTGCAGTAGGGTGCTGCACGGTGGAATATAGGTACTTGTGCCACCCGCTATTTTATATAGGTTTTCTATGGACTGCTTGCAGTCAGGGATAAAACATGTTGGTATCAATACCAAAATTGGCTTGCAGTACCTGTAAATAGCAACTGCAAATGCTCCCTACCACATAGTGGAACATGGCCTTTAGTCACAGGTGACTAGGAAAAATTTAACACCCAGGTGGGAACCAGGCTTTTTGGTTATTTTTTCTTAAAAGTGAATTTCGATTAAGTTCAATAACTAAATTTAAACAAAATATGAACAAAATTTGAATGTGAAAATGATGCTTTACCTACAGACTGTTACTAGCTTTAGCAATCACATGTACATCTAGTATATTTGCTTGTTGGGTTAGTTCAACGTCTTAGGAATCCTTCAGGGTTCTTTTCAAACAGCGTAAGGTAATGCTTTTCAGCTTTGGGTGAACATATCTATGGTATGATTTAGGAAAAACCCGCCACCAGTTTCAATACCCGACTCTTTTCGAAGAGTGGCAAGGGTCTTTCATGTGCAGCATCCTATAAAAAGGGCTCCACAGACCTGACTCTTTATGACCTGGTTTGGGGCACAGGGTGCCCATTTATCACCTCTCATGATCGGCAAGGAGGTGCTAGGAACCCATTCTTCCCAGGGAGTTCCCAGAGGAACCGCTAACCTGAATCACCACAGGGGTGTCCTTATAGATTATGAAAAGGTACTTTACCTACAGAATGTTGTTGGGTCTGTTTCATTTGGAAAACCAGTGCTGATGACATCTGGGTCCCCTAAACCAGCTGCCTTCAGGCACTCAATGAAGTCGTCCCTGGAACATACGCTTAACGCTCCTCCTGCAAGACAGTGAAATGATTATGTCTCATTTTCATTAAAGATACTTGGGCTCAATTCTGATGACCAAGATGATCTATAAGATATCCTTTGGGAGCTAAGTGTATGCTTTAAAGAATGTAGAGAGATAGTAGATATTTAGATAGTTGTGAAAAAAGTTGTGATCTTATTAAAAAATCACTCTGAACTATTGGATTCAATGGAGAAAATCATGTTATAAGAAAAAGTAGAAAGCTACCAACAATTTTCCACACAAACCTATCGGATATCTAAAACACATGAAAAACTACTTCACTATGTACAATCAATTTTCACCATTCGTGATAAGAATAAAACAAACCCAAAAACTAGTGTGATTTCATCAAGGACTTTTTCCCTATTTACTCAGCAAAACAGTGTAACTAGTTTATTAGTATTGTATTTTCTAAAATATTTTTTTTTATTCCCCTTCAGGTTTAACTGATTTGTTAGGCCTTGTTTCTCTTTGGTTTTGAGTCCAAGGTCTGGTTGATGTACATCAAAATTGTGATTATAATACAAAGATTTTAATGAATGAGTGGTCTCATTAGGAGGTTTGATTTCATTTTACTTTTGGTCATCAGTTACATACAAATTTGTGAATTGAACAAAAAAGCATGCTTTTAAAGGAACACCAAAAACAGTATTCACTTTGAAAAGTAAGCCAATGTCTCCTCTATAACAGGGTTATTTATTTGCACTATTTTTGTGTTTGTGTACGACAGATTGATTTATTCCTAATGCTGGCGACACTGTTTGCCTTATGTTGCCCAGCTACTAAATATACAGACTCTATGATGCCTGGCGACTAAAAGCCCTAATCCCTGTGGTTTTGTGGGTGGTGTGACCAAAATAATTAACTTGCCACAGAGACAAGGCAACTAGTGTTTTAGTCAACTGATATCATGGGGCCCTTTCTGCTAGTCGCTGGGTGACTAAAGCCTGGTTTCCCAAGAACAACCAAGTGCAGCATTGTAGCTTAGTCAGCTGACCAAATGTATTAACCCCTTCTAAACAAAGCAACCAAAGCCACTTTTAGGTTTTACTCGTTGAGGATGGAAATAGTTTAGTCAGCCCACCAAATGTATTAACTCTTTCTAATCACAGTGACTAATAGCACCAAAAAGCATTGGTTATTGAGGTTGAATGGATTAACACCTAGGTTTAATCAGTGACCATTGGTAATTCTGTGGAAATCAGGCTTAAAAAAGGTCCCCACTTGGTGAGTACAGCCTGTACTTAGATACCAAAAGTTAATTGTTGGTTTTGACACCAGTTTGGCAGTCAACAAAGTCCATTTTTAGGGGTTAAGTTGGCCGACTACAACAATAATGTTGGAATGTCTCCCTCAACAATTAACTTCAGTCACGCATGACAAATTTTTAGCTTGTTCGGCCCATTGAAGCTATGTCCCCACTTGGGCGACTTAAGTTTTAGTAGCCCAGTGATTAGTGTTGACTCTTTCTTTCAATGACGACCAGGACCACTGAAAACCACTAATCGCTGTTGAAAGGAATGGTTAACACTATTAAGATTTTGGTCGCCCAACTGGGGATGCAGCTTTAAGGCTGGTCCCCACGGGGCGACCAATTTTTTAAAAAATCGATGGCAACTATGTGCTCTAATCGCCAGGCGACTTACCATACAAAGACGCCATGATGCCTGGCGACAAAACAACTTGTCGCCCTGGTTTGGAGGCGAAATATTTGACATGTTTAATATTACGCCATAGGCACGGGTGACTACTTAGTCGTCGGGCGATGTACTAACATACCCTCTAGTCGCCGGTAGATTTATAACAAGAGCATCCCAATGTAGACATTAATTTTTATGTTGTCCGGCGACTAGTTAGTCGCCCGATGATTATCATTTTCTTCTTGGTCGCCGCTAAAAACCACTAAACACAGTGGTTTAGTCGCCCTGTGGGGATGCGCCTTTAGTCTCTATCAATAGCCCAGTGGGGACAAGGCTTTAAAAAAAACTAGTCACTGGTTTTAATTGCTGAAGTGGGGAAACAGCTTAAAGGCTGGTTTCCACAGAACGACAAACCATGCTTTTAATCAGCTTTTCAGTGTTAACCCTTTCAGTCCTCGCCGACCAAAACCATTGGTCGCTGTGGTGAGAAAGGGTTAATACTGATTTATGTCGTTTTGTGGAAACCCATCTTTAGATTGAGTAGATAACATTTCCTTCTATTTTCAACTCTTTTAAACACTCAAGGGTATAAGAAATATAAGACAACATGACCCCTTTTCATGCCCTGTTTAGCTATGCTTTGCCAGTGAGGTCAAGCTTATAAGAAAGTCCTATGTGGAAGGATAGTAAACCTTGCACCTGAAATGTAAAACCTCCATCGTGATGAATTTGTTAATGATTATTACTTACTATGAATCTAAATAATCATTTTAGCGCCATATGATTTTGGTAACTTATCAATATACATTTTAGAGTAATAATGATAAATGCGCATTTATAAAGAAAACCAATGTCATGTACAGTGCGACAGGAAATCAACACCGCTATCGTAGCATAATTATAATGGACACCATGCTTTTCAATTGTAATGTTAACGATATGAATTTGATCTAGTTTTGAAGAGACAACAGCTTCATAGCAACACGAGGTTTTACCAGAATTCAATAAAAAGTCAACTTGGTCTCTTATGCAAGTCTACCTCAAAAGTTTATTCATTTTTTTCGTTGAATAGCAAGCATATAGGTTACCGGTAGGCCCTTCATTTCATATCAATAAATCAAAAGTAAATATTCTTTCCCAATATAAAACATACTGGAGACTAGGTTTTTCATCAACATTATCAAGTTATTAACAAATGTTGAGTTATATGAATGTTAAAATAACATATAAGTATTTGCACACACACATATATCCATATTTTGTCATTTGGCCTAAACTCTTTATTTCTATTGCAAAAAAGAGGAGCAGTATAATTATGGTTATCTGCACATCCTTTAAATATGTGCGTATCGAGTAGGTGGTGGTTGGTTTTGGGGCGTAAGGAGTGGTAAGGGAGGAAAATGCGTATGAACTTAATGTAAGACCCATTACTGACAGCTCCATAGCAATACTATAGGTTCCTGTCCCCCTTTACATTTCTAATCACACGATTTAAGAGGCCAGGAATCCTGATAAAATTGGCTCCATGTTAAGGTGTTTTCAAAATCGGCCTTTTGTAATTCGGTAAATTTTAATTGATGGAAGAACTCCCCCATGCCGACCAAAACAAGATTCCAAGAACATTAGTCATAACTATTATGTTACACAATGACTATATATCAATGATTCATTCAAGTATATTAGTACACCGCTTTAAAACTACCTGACCTAAATTGTATCTATACATAACATGTCATGTTGCCTTTTTTTCCCCTGTGCATTTCTCACTTGTTGATGTATTCTAATCTATGGTTGTGGTGGGGGAGGAGTGGTTGTGGTGGGGGAGGAGTGGTTGTGGTTGGGGAGGAGTGGGCTGAAGCACTGAGGCAGAACATCAACTGTATGATGGTGTAGGTGTGGGCAGGGGCGAATTCTGTAGGGGGGGGGGGGGTTCTGGGGGTCCCCCCCCCGTTTTGGTGGACCCCTGCACTACAAAAAGAGGGGAAAATGCTGCGTGTGTGCACAGGATTGAATGTGGTTTTAGTACTGAGCCTTTATGCTGACCCCCCCCTCCTTTCGAAAATCTTGTATCCGCCCCTGGTAGGTTTTGGTGCATCCCCATAGAATAGTAATCTATGTTCGTCATCAATGGCACGGCGTTAACCCTTTCCATCCCGCGGGTGACCAGTAATTGTTGGCGCCATGCGTCACCCAGGATGGGAAGGGTTTAGACCAACCAATAAATGCTTAAGGCCCATTCACCCTGGCTGACACAGTGCATGCGATTTGTGGCAACAATTGTCGTGTCCAATTTTTGGTGCAAACGATAAAACAAATGACAAATCTCAAGCAAACTCGTCCAACATGTTGGATCAAATCGTTTGAATTCCAATCTGTACGGATAGAAAATGCACCTTCCCTATTTACATACTAAGCCTAGAATTCTCGCTACCACAGATAGCTGGTTTATATTATTTTAAGGACCTGCAGACTAAACTGGACTGATTTTTTCGACAAAAGCCCTAGAAATTTTATAGAATATAAACAAATGATTGCATCCTGTTCTAAGCTAACATGCAGGTAGAAATGAAGAAACTGACTATCGGTGGTTGGGAGAATTAATGTGCATTATACCTGTATCGAGCTGTTATCGTAAGCGGATTTTAAGGCTAGTATGTAAAGAGTATAATAATTATAATTGTGAGTGTATAACACATGGCGGGACAGCCTACCATTCAAACCAAACCACCAAATACTTGTACAGTGATGTCACACCTAGGGGCCCTTATTGGGGGGTCTCCATGTCGCATGTCGAATTTAAGAAATTATTTTGTCCCTTGTCACCTAATTTCCCATGTCCAATGTCGCTTTAAAGAACTTCTCATGTCTCATGTCGAATTTAAGTAATGGTCACTGTCATGTCGTTCATATTTTTCTTTATGTCACTAAGCCCGATGTTGCTTGTCGATTTTAAGAAATGGCCATGTCGTCCTGTCGAGTTTAAGGGTCTAGGGCCATCACCTAGTCTGTTTGGACTAGCCCAGCCATCCGGAAAAATGTACGGTTAAAAGAGAGACCGCCAACAGGAGGGAGGGTGTACGCCTTCAGGTGACTTCTCCCCGGAGTTAGTCAATAACAACTTGTCTGGCCACTTTTTTTTAAATTGGCAATGTCTTTAGAAAAGAAAACAAGAAAAATTGGAGACGTTCAAACATTGTATCTTGTATCCGCCCCTGGTAGGTTTTGGTGCATCCCCATAGAATAGTAATCTATGTTCGTCATCAATGGCACGGCGTTAACCCTTTCCATCCCGCGGGTGACCAGTAATTGTTGGCGCCATGCGTCACCCAGGATGGGAAGGGTTTAGACCAACCAATAAATGCTTAAGGCCCATTCACCCTGGCTGACACAGTGCATGCGATTTGTGGCAACAATTGTCGTGTCCAATTTTTGGTGCAAACGATAAAACAAATGACAAATCTCAAGCAAACTCGTCCAACATGTTGGATCAAATCGTTTGAATTCCAATCTGTACGGATAGAAAATGCACCTTCCCTATTTACATACTAAGCCTAGAATTCTCGCTACCACAGATAGCTGGTTTATATTATTTTAAGGACCTGCAGACTAAACTGGACTGATTTTTTCGACAAAAGCCCTAGAAATTTTATAGAATATAAACAAATGATTGCATCCTGTTCTAAGCTAACATGCAGGTAGAAATGAAGAAACTGACTATCGGTGGTTGGGAGAATTAATGTGCATTATACCTGTATCGAGCTGTTATCGTAAGCGGATTTTAAGGCTAGTATGTAAAGAGTATAATAATTATAATTGTGAGTGTATAACACATGGCGGGACAGCCTACCATTCAAACCAAACCACCAAATACTTGTACAGTGATGTCACACCTAGGGGCCCTTATTGGGGGGTCTCCATGTCGCATGTCGAATTTAAGAAATTATTTTGTCCCATGTCACCTAATTTCCCATGTCCAATGTCGCTTTAAAGAACTTCTCATGTCTCATGTCGAATTTAAGTAATGGTCACTGTCATGTCGTTCATATTTTTCTTTATGTCACTAAGCCCGATGTTGCTTGTCGATTTTAAGAAATGGCCATGTCGTCCTGTCGAGTTTAAGGGTCTAGGGCCATCACCTAGTCTGTTTGGACTAGCCCAGCCATCCGGAAAAATGTACGGTTAAAAGAGAGACCGCCAACAGGAGGGAGGGTGTACGCCTTCAGGTGACTTCTCCCCGGAGTTAGTCAATAACAACTTGTCTGGCCACTTTTTTTTAAATTGGCAATGTCTTTAGAAAAGAAAACAAGAAAAATTGGAGACGTTCAAACATTCGTCTGTACATACACTATATATAGCCAATTATATCCTTTACAGACTAGCCCCAGAATTCATATTCTGTAGACATATTCCCTATTCATACGGAAAAGCCAAAAACACTTGTTTTTGACTAAAGGCCGTATTACACAACACTACTTCGGCTGCAATATCGGCGGGATATGATAATTTAACAGATAATTTGCATCCATGAGTTATACAATTGTTTGATAATTAGCAATTTGGAGTATTGATATTTCAGATATGTGTAACAAACAGTTCTATCTGTAATTCTACATCGTCATATCGCAGCTCAAGTTGTATTATTAGACCGGTGGGGCAAAGACCAAATAATAGCCCCTTCGTTCCTCCTTGGGTGAGGGGCGTACAAGGGTGGTCGCACGACCCAGGGGGGTTTGTCACTGACCACTGGCAAAGCCCCGTTGGTCGTGCAGCCACCCAAGTACGAACCCAAAGGGTCTTCAATATTTTGTCACCCAAACATGATTCAAACTATGTTAAAAAATCACTGAGAATAAGGAGCGGTTCGTACAACCAGTCAATACGCACTGCCCTTTAACGAACTGCTCGTTAGCCATGCAGGTGATAATAAAACTGCTATAGAGAAGGCAATTCATCCAGGCATGCACCCTCCCTCATGTTATTATTCTGAATTTACTTATAATTAAGTACTGTATAAACAAATACATTTCGAGTGTTGACAGGTGCGATTGTTGTTTTAACATTAGTTAGGGAAATAACATAATAAATGTATAGATATTTTACATGGTGGGCAGATGACACTTTTTAGATGTGTTGAAATCAATGTATGTATCATTTTATTGTCATGTATCGTAGGCTTCTATTATTCTATATGGATATCTCATGGTGTATTGATGGCATTCTTTCTTTGTAATTCTGTTGTTAGTTCAGGACCAAGTAGCCATGAATATCAGTATCTTGTATCCACATATTTCATAAAGAATTTACCTGATACTACTTAATATAATATGTGGACCCCCCCCCCCCCAACACATAGTGAGGCATAAGTAGCAGATACGAGCTTTAGTTCTTTTGGTAGATCTTTGGAGAAGGTAAGATAACCATTACAATGATTAAATAATTAATTATGTTTCTATCATAATATTTAGAACTTGACTTATGATTGTTAGAAGTATTGAGAATCAGAAAAGGCTAATTAGAGACAAATTACCTTAAAGATTTGACTTATCTGTATGGCAATATACATTTATATAGACCAAATTTAGGACAATCCTGAACACCTGTGTAATATGCCTGTAAAATAGATTATTCCTATACATTTCTTAGTAAACTATATTGCTGAGGTGTTTACCATATGATTTCTGGAAAAAAAACTCAATTTTTAACTCTTTGACTTGCAAGTGTCTTTAAACAGTTACACAGTGACTAAATATGCCTCCTATAGTGATGTGGGGTCACATATTTTCTTTACTTACCAGCAGTAAGGCAGAGCAGCAGCAGAATGTATGTGCATCTCTTCAGGTCACCGACCGCAGCCATTTTTTCTGAAATAATTGTAGAACACAGTCATACTAAAGTGCTGGACCAAAAAAACCTGGACCAAAGAGTTTCCTCTTCGCATGCCTGCACATGGCGTTTTTTTTCCATGTTTGTGTTGATTCACGGAGTGGTGTGCTGCATCTAGGACACACACCAACAACCATGTCTTAAATACAGGTTATTCACGAACGATAAAATGTTGTTATTATTATATAATATGCATATACATACGCATATACACACTATGTATATGCGTATGTATATGTATATGTATGTGTATACATGTACGTAAATATGTATATATATATAGGGGCCTAACCCCCCTATCGGCGGAGAATTTGACCAACAGAAAAACTGCCGCAAGCTACATATACACATACATACGTACATAATAACTTATATTATTGTAATTAGGATAATCTATCAATGTAGTATGAGGTCATGTATACTTCCACTGCTGATAGAATCTGATAGAAGTTGTTCAGCTGCAGGAGAAATAACATCCAAAGTGGACGCAGAAACAAATTACGATTTTTCATGTAATGGCTACAAATGTAGAAATAATGAATTTTGAAACCCTTCTTCTCCCCAAATGTATCTGCAATAACCTGAACATCTGGGACCAGTTTACCACGTAAATTATGATTTTTCTTTACCCCCGTAAGTAAAATAACTTAAATGGTGATCAATTGTGGACAGTTTGAAACACTATAGCTGTTAAGTATTATAGGAAAACATACAGAGGTTGACAGTACAACCCTGAATACGAGGTGGGTGTCGAAAGATTACTGGCCGAGGCCGTTAGGCTGAGGGCAGTAATTTTTCTGACATCCCACCGAGTATTCAGGGTTGTACTGTCAACCGAGGTAAGTTTTCCTTATATTATATACCATATTTTGTAAGTTATAAGCAAAAGAGAAAGGAAATTACCAGTGGAGCAAAGTGGGCAGTATTCCAATGTATTGATTATGCACACACTTTGACTGGTGTCAAGCAGTTTTTCCTAATATTGATTATTTTCTCTTATATTAGGATTCTATCACTATCTCCATTTAATTAGACTGCATTATTTTACCTGAAATTAAAAAAATAATCATGCAAATCCATTCAGAATTCACAAAATAAGGAGAAAAACATTTTACACAGTAAAGCAAGGTGGGCAGTATACATGAATACTGCCCACTGTGCCAATACACCAAAAATACTGAATGGCAGTGTCCAGTTAGTATTCATCATGTATTTTGGCATTGGTATATAATATACATTAAAACTGAAACATTTCTCATCCCTCCCGGATGTTACGCGTAAAGATGGAGAATATTAATACAAGAAGAACAAGAAGAAGGTGACCCCCAAGGTTCTTCTATATTTTATCAGCAAAACAAACTCAGAAACAATACTGCAAAGTATGAGAACGAGAAGCGGTATGCACGGCCTCTAAATATGCACCACCCCTTGTATGTACTGCTCCTTGGCCGTGCGGGTGATAAATACTACATACAGTCAGAAGGAGTTTACTTTCCAAACAGTCTACTTTAAAGTATGTGGACAACATTCACTGCTTTGCCTCAATACTCCTGACAATGTGACGATTGTTCCCTGATATCCGACCAACGGCTGTGGTAACTTTGAACAATAAAGGGCTGTCCACACCTTTCGACTATTCCCTCCCAGTCTGAAATCCTGACAGTGTCAACATAAGTTTGACGATCTTAAGCCTTGTCCCCACTTGGGCAACTAGATTCCCTTGGTCGGTGGACTACTTAGATTGTTAGTCACCAAGCAACCAACTCCATACTGGCGGCATGATGCCTGGTGACTAAAACACTGGCCGCTGAGGGTTTGGGGCAAAATATTTGACAAGTATAATATTTTTCTATACCCACCGGTGACTAGTTAATCATCTAAAATGTCCTCTTGTCACCTGGTGACTAACTGCAAGAGCGTCCCAATGTGTGCATTAAAGTTTTAGTTGAAGGGCGACTAGTTAGTCATCTGGTGACTATCATTTTCTTCTTGGTTGCCGCTGAAAACCACTATTCACCGTCGTAAGTCGCCCAAGTGGGGATACGGTATTATGGTAGAACGACATTACAGCCTGGTCCCCACTTGGATGACAAGATTACAAAAACTGGCAGTGACTAACGTGGTTAGTCACAGGCTACATTATAAATTGTGGCACTTTGATCTCTGGTGACTAACCAGTTAGTCACCATGGTTTGCTGGGAAAATACTTGACGTGTTTGATATTTTTCTGTAGTCACCGGCAATTAATAAGTTAATCACCGGGCTTTGAGGACCAATAATTATGGCCTCTAGTTGCCAGCTGACTGACTCCCAACTTGAGGATTAACCTTTTTTTCTACCGGGGTACCATCGACTAGTTAGTTGCCCAGCGACATACTAATTTGTTAATCGCCAGGTGACTAAAGTTAGTTGCCAGTGTAGTGGCCCAAGTGGGGATGCGGCTTAAGAAACATTTTCCTGGCGGGTTATATCATAGTAATATCTAAAGTACAAAGCTGGGGCCCGTTATGGTGGGGAGGCGGTCCCAAATGTTCCGTGTCGAAAATAAGAAAAAGGCCATGTTGGATGTCACTAAACTCTCCATACAGGGGCGGCTTGTTTGTAACTTTACAGTTCATCCACAACATAATCCATCCTACACCAGCATGTGATGGTGACGTTACCACGTGATATCTCATATCAGCAAAACAGCACTGGTTGGGTGACTGAATTCATACCACAGGTGATATACAATACAATGTCTACATGCACCATGTCAGATGAATGATACCTCCTTAACTAGTACACAATATCATGCGAGTAATACATTACTTACAGAACACAATTTAAATAATATTTCTTAACAATATGAATCTAGGGCCAAACATTTAGGGATCATTATAGATGTAGCTTTGTACAATAACAATATCTAGAGTGTAGAGCTATACACAACGTTGGATTAGGGCCTAGTTTCCGGCCAATATTGGAAACCGGTTTGAGAAAAAGTTATAAGAAACTATGAAAAGTCTCAAACGTGCAAGATCCAGTACCTTACATGGACATGAAGCTCCATACCTTCTACGATGAGTTTGACCCTACTGTTTGGTTTGCCGATTGGTTGCCGGTCAGTATGAAGTATGGCAATGTACATATTTGGACTGAATGGGTGCCAAAGTCATGTATTTTAGATATAGAATATGGCAATCTTTGGCACCAATTAGTCGGCCGACTATGTGAAGATTGCCATAAAAGTATGTCCCTTAAGGGTGGGCTGATCGGGGGGGGGGGGTGTCCCTGGGGTCCTGACCCCCCTTTTGGTGCACCCCTAAACTACAATATGCGGGGAAAATGCAGCCTGCATATGCGCAAATGCACATCTATTGGTATTTAGCATTTATGCTGAACCCCCCTCCCCTTTTGTAAAATTCTGCATCTGAAAAAGTATGATCAGCATGGGTCTGTTATTAATGTGTTCCTTTCGATTGTTAAGAATAAGAAAACACTGTGACACTATTTTGAGCGCATTATAATGTATTTACCTTACCGTATGTGCGTTCCCTGGAGCTTGGTATCCGACTTCTGTGGAGGTGTGTGTGTGCACCGGTAGACTGAAGATCTCCTTAAACGTGGGATGTAGGTGGTAGGAGGGGAAGGGGGGGGGGGTATGTCA
Organism: Lepidonotus clava; assembly: GCA_936440205.1. Lineage (NCBI taxonomy): Eukaryota > Metazoa > Annelida > Polychaeta > Phyllodocida > Polynoidae > Lepidonotus > Lepidonotus clava. The sequence continues at coordinate 49,273,749 of OW387137.1, forward strand.
AAACATCGATGTTGGGAGGGGGGAGGTGGGAGGTGGAGGAGGGAGAGGTGTGTGTCTGCATCCGTTCCGTAGCGGTTGTGTGTTTTTAAAGGGAGCCAAAAGCAATGTAGGGTCAACATATTGTGAATTATGTTAACTTTTGAAATATAGTATATGACCATGGCCTAGGACTATGATATAATATAGACCTAAACTACATTTAAATACATTAAAACTCATCCCAGGTCAATTTTCAGGTCAATTGGTGACCCACCAAAATTGGTTTGTTTACAAACATTGCTGTTTTCAGGCATACATGGCATGAGTGTTATTGGATTTAAGTGAATTTATAGTTAGCTATCATGATTTATACTGTACCGATGGCTATAATTAGACTCTAAAATGTAGTTTCATAGTTATTTTGAGTTTTTCTATATTCTTTATTTAATCAGCTGAACAAAATCTAGAATTATGTTGAACATAATGAAAATGAGGAGTGGTGCGTACAGCATGTCAATACGCAATGCCCCGTATATACACCGTTTGTCGGCCGTACAGTTATTTTTTTTACCACCATTTCGTATTCTAGATCTGCACCATCCCGCATCCTCATGTAATTAGTTATTATAGGAACACTATACTGTACTCTCTTTTTTCATATGCATACTCTACAGCTGATCAAAGTTGAATGTTTCTGTCATCTGTATTGGTGATGGTGTACTGATACTTTTCCAACTTATTACTTTCAAACATTGCTTCATTCTTTTCAGTTGGCAAACGTCAATGTTTACCAAGCATCTACAAAATGTCTAGGCCTCTTGGGAAGTCTCAACAGTCGCTAAGTGCCTATTATGTGTATGTGTGTGTGTGTGTATGTATGTATGTGTGTATGTATGTATGTATGTATGTATGTATGTGTGTGTGTATGTATGTGTGTGTGTGTATGTATGTATGTATGTTTGTATGTATATGTATGTATGTATGTATGTATACAATGTATGTGTGTGTGTATGTATGTATGTATGTATGTATGTATGTGTGTGTGTGTGTATGTATGTATGTATGTATGTATGTATGTATGTGTGTGTGTGTGTATGTATGTATGTATGTATGTATGTATGTATGTATGTATGTATGTATGTATGTATGTATATAGCGCTCTCTATAACATTGATTAAACTGTCCGTTGCTCATGACAAATAGTTACAAAATAGATTTATCACCCGCACGGCCAACCAGCGGGCCGTACAAGGGTCAGTGCGTAGTGAAAGGCTGTACGGCCTGCTCCTTGTTTACAGTATTCTACACATACTTACAGAATCTTTTGGGTGATAAAATATAGAAGGCCCTTAGGGGCTGTCCTCGGGTGGCCGTACAACCCTCAGGTGGCAAGACGGCCCCCGGCCTGCGGCCTTGGTTCGTCCGCCCCCTGTGGGCCGTACGGCCACCCTCGGACGTCCCCAGCGGGCCTTCTTATATTAGTAACTAAATAGCCAAATTAGCACTCTAACTATTGAAATCAACCATTTAAAAATATGAGAAAACATGTCAGCCTAAGGAAATAGGAAAATGGTAAATATTTTTCATCCAGGATCCAGGATTTTGCCAAAAAAAAGGGGCGGGGGAGGGCTATTGGAAAAAACGCAAAATCTTCCAATAAAAGGAAGAGGCACTCCCCTCCCCTCCCCCCACCCTCCCCCCTGGACCCGCCCCTGAAGTGGTTGTTCTGTAAATCAAGGTTTTTACGGTACTCAGCCTGTGGAACAAGTACAGCTGGGCAAACACCATTCTGCGACGAGATCTGTCCACCAACAAGTAGTCTCTGAGAGTAGATCTCCGTACTCTCTCAGATAGTAAATACGCTATTGTGGTTAATGTGGCTGACCACGTGGCAGCTACAGTTCAGAGATCGCTCTTGCACCAAGTTTGTCGAAGCGGCAGAGTGGTCAAAATTGTTAATTATTTTTGCTCTCAAGCCCCATACCCATTAGGCAATTTTAACGGCGATGGGCAACCGGCAACTGGGATAATCGGCCGATTCCTATGATTGCCTGTAAGTATACCATATTGAAATGTGTGTGTGTGCTAAAATCGGCTGACTCCTCTAAGTTCCAGTAGAGTCGGCTGATTTTAGTGCCGATTCGTCGGCCGACACTGTAAAAGTTGCTTAGTGGGTATGGGGCTTTACTATACTTTTTTTTGTTTGCTGTAAATGTGCTGACTGACATAGTGTACTGCTTCAGCGAGTTAGAAAAAAAAAGAGACACATTACCCGCAGGCTTCAACGTGGCACAAACAGGCTTAGGTAGACGATACTTATCGCTATAGAGTTTATCTTACTGAAGGCATCGTAGGAGACTTTTTTTCAATCCATTTTATTCATACTGGGTGAGTCATCAGACATATCCCAGCCAGAGGTGTGATGTTAAGATAACATTGCAGCAACATTCTGTGTTGGTTCTTGTTACGTTCTTTTGATGACTCCCAATTACGTTAACGTTGCTGCGACCTACTGCTGTGACTTTGCACTGCGACATATTATAGCGTTCTTCAACCTAAACTAAATTTTATTATTACATTCTGTTTTAGTTTCATCCTAACCCCACCGAAAAAAAGTTATAATAATGTTCAAATTTTGATTCAACCTCACCATCAATTAAGTAATTGTTACCATCTTAGTAAGTAACATACTGACTAAAAAGTATAGTTGCAGAATGTTTCTGTTACATCGCAAGCTGGCTGGGATATGTCCAGTTTTCATCACCTCCAAGTAGGCATTGGTACATTCTGGGCTATTTCAATGCCAAAAGACATGATACTAGGTATATGCAAGTTATATCATGCTGCCATGTTCTGTATACATTTCATGATATATACATTAGAAATTAAGTAGTGTAATGCTATAACTTCGTTCTGACTCACTTCCAATCCGTCTCTCAGGAGCCTTCCATAAGTACAGTGGGGCGTCCAGGATTTTGGAAGGGGGGGGGGGGGGCTATTGGAAAAAAAATCTTTAATTACTTTTTGGACGAATTTAACATTAAAAAAAATCTTTAATTACTTTTTGGACAAATTTAACATTAAAAACATCTAAATTTGGTAAAAAAAAAAAAAAAAAAAAATGGGGGGACGCACCCCCTTCTAAATCCGCCACTGAAGTAGATATACACATAGGGGGTTAGGGGTCCATTTAAGAAGAAAAGAAAACAATGAATAAACGTGTAAAATCCAATGCATATTTCAGCCCAAGAGGGAGGGGTAGGGGAGTAGGGTATCTGATGCGATGGGAAAATCTCTCTAAATCTGCAGCTTAAAATACTGAAAACAAGGGGGTAAATCCATGCAAGATGCAACGTAAATATCTCCTTGTTTGGTAGAATTGTCTTCGTTATATACCATCAATGACACTGGAATTACTAATTACCTATCATGACTGTACTTAACATATTGTACTAACTTCAACTATCTGAAAAGCGTTCATGTAACGAGATAGATAAAAAAAAAGATCTGTGAGGTTCTACTACGTTATTAGAACATTCGTTACATTACTAGCTGAGAAACTACTTAAATCGAGCGTCACCAAGATCAAGACTCTCAATAGCAGTCAGAATACATTGAAGGTGAACAACATTTTGACACAATTGGAGTAAGTTAATATATCAATGTATTAGGTGGTTGGGGGGTGTAGATGGGGGGTCCCTATGTCGCCTGTCGAATTTAAGAAAATGATTATATCGCTTTTGTCACTAAACCCAACATTGGCCATGTCGCCCTGTCAATTTTGGGGGTCTACACCCCTTGGTTGGGGAGAAATCCAATGCACTGGCCAGGGTTAATAAATTGTGACCAAAAAAGAAGTTCCCCTGATATAGCGATCCAATGTTAAGTAGAAACTATAAGGTAATCTCAGTTTATTGTGAGTGGTAAAGAGGTCAACAGGTTATAGCTATGTGTTATGTGCAGAGAATCTAGTTGGCTCACTCATAGGTTGGCATAGGCCCAGTATTTTTGAAATATCCTCCTGTAATTTGGTTACCATGACTGAAGTTCTTAAGGATAAAATGATGAAATAAAAAAATAAATTATATTCTAAGATCCTTAGGAGATATTTGCAAATTGCAAATGTTACTTTTAGGCTACATCCACAGCAGGCGTAAAGATTGTATTGAGGAGCAGCGAGGAAATCGAGTGTTACGTGGAGATGCTAAAATAAAATAAAAAAGACCTTTTACTGCGAAAAATTACATTATGAATAGCCCTTACTACAGGATGTGTATATTATGGGACAAACTAACATCAGAAATCCAACGCTTATGTGACATAAACACCTTTAAACAAAGGATTAAGAAGTTGGACTTGAACACTTATGAATGGAAGACTTGAATATATGATGTTATACTCTTGGAATGGTTTTCATTCTAGGATATTTTAGTAATAATATTACAGTAAAACAGTCAACACAACACCTTCATCATTATATCATCAAATTGTTACTAACCCATTTCTTGTAATTAACATAGCAACTATCTGAAAAGCGTGTAATGCGAGATAGTTTTGCTCAATAATAAAAAAAATAATAATTTGAAGAGGGCTCGATAAATTGTCCAATGATGAGTCCTTGTCAGGGGCGGATACAGGATTTCCGAAAGGGAGTGGAGGGGTGTGTGTAGTCAGCGTGTAGGCTAAGTCATGAGTATAGACCCCTAAAATTGACTTGGCGACATGGCCTTTTCTTAAATTTGACATGCGACATGAGGCTTTGTGACAAAAAGAAAAAAATTAAATGACATGACATGACGTTGGTCATTTAGTAAATTTGACATGCGACATGGGGGGGTTCCTAAATTCGACATGGAAAATGAAAATATACGGACGTGCGACGTAACCATTTCTTTACTTTGACACGCGACACAGTGCCCCCCCCCTCCCCCCGCCATCAATAAGGGGGTATTCCACCACACGACATGGGCTGCAATATCAGCACGATATGCCTATATCATGGACACATTTGCATAATTATATGAGTGATAACAGTCTCATAACTTGTAAGATGTACATATAACCAACTGAGAGGGAGGTACGAGGGCGGTGATCACCCCGAGCCTGGACCCCGATATCAGCCCGAGACCAGGGCCAGTCGAGGATTATTTTTGCGGAGGGTTATGGTTTTTTTTTTACTAAACTTGTATCGCCCTAAGGTACAATAAAGAGTTATATAAAGATATATAGATTGTGCAGTTTCCTTGCGACATAGTTATATTGCAGCCAAAGTCATGTAGTGGAATATCCCCTTTATATACCCACTTGCTGTCAGCGTCGATGTCGGCGTCTTAAGCCAGTGATCCACGAGATGACATTTTCCCACACAACGAAAAATTTCGACTTTAGGACCGACAATTTTTTGTTGGTCCAGAATCGGTTTGGCAATTAAACCTGTTGGTCCTGAAATCGTTCCGGAATCGGTCCTCTACCCATGATCCATTGTGACATTGAAAACCAATTAATTCCTTGTATTTAAGACTAGAAATCAATAGGAATACAATGAACAAAAAAATTGTCTGGCTTATTTATCAATATTGTACGAATATTTTTCATTTCATGTGTACATATTTTCAGTACACCCATATATGTTGTATTTAGTATGCATGTATAGAAATAGATGAACACAATAAATACCCAGTGGAAAGCATAAACAAATATATCTTATTAAAGCATATTTATTGTAATACACGGTAGTGATGTTTGCTATCTAATGGAACCTAAAATGACATGGAAATGCATGAACTTAAAAAAAAAGAATCACTCCAGAATTGGTCCAGAATCGGTCCAAGAATGTTAAAATTGCTTAATAATTTCGTTGGCCCATTGTTGTTTTGAAATCGGTTTGAATATGTTCTATTTCAACTGCTGGTTCTAAAATCGGTTAGAAAAAATCGGCAGGTATGGTCCGTGAGCCAACTTCCAAGAAGAGATGTGGACTGACAGTAGACCATAATTTTTCTTGCTTGCGATTTTTTTTTCTATCGCAGTGAACAATTGCCCAGGGCGAATGGGTCATTTGCCGGCACACAAGGCCCATTCACACTGGTCCAAGCTACGAGCTGTTGCGACAATTGTCGGGTGCAAACAAGCATGCAGACGACAGGTCTAGATCTGCAAGCAATTATAACATAAAGGCCCATTCGCCCTGGCCGACGAGGGTGCAACCGACGTGCTAACGTTGGAAACGTTGTATCAACGATAAAGTTATCGCTTGGACCTCATGCGATCAGATCCAACATGTTGGATTGAATCGTTTGAATTCCAGCCGATTCAGGGCCACAAGCACTTGAGAAAATTATCGTTTGCAATCGTTAGGTGTCCCTCTTCCCAGGGCGAATGCTATTTCTTCAATTTCGCTTGCCAGCGATAATTTTATCGGGCCTTAGACCATCGTCTTCTCCATGCGATACATTTTTCGTTCCTCCAAGCGACAGAAGTATCGGCCAGGGCGAATGGGGCTTCAGGCCCATTCGCCCTGGCCGACCGGGGTGCAACCGATGCAATATGACAATTGTCGTTCATGATCGTTTGCACTCCGGACACGGGGAGCGACAGATCTCAACCGATCAGATTATAGCCCCACTTGCCGTGGCCGATGATTGTGTCGCTCCCAGGTCCGACAAACTTATCGCATGAAGACAACGATCATGTCAGGGCCGATAAAATTATCGCATGCAACCAAAATTGTAGTAATTATCATTCATACTGACAAAAGAGGTCCTATCCGGTTGCAAATGATAATTTTTTTCAAGTACTTAAGTACTTTAAGTACTTCAAGTACCCTGCTGTCAGCTGGAATCCAAACGATTTGATCCAACATGTTGGGTCTGATCGTTTGGGATCTCCCGATCACATTATCGTATGCACCAGGAATTCTGAATGACAATTGTCGGAAGAGATCGTATGCACCTCGTCAGCTACGGCGAATGGGCCTTAAGCGATGTGCGAATGTTAGAAATGTTTGATTGTCATTCCAATGATCAATTGCGAACGACGGATTTGCAAACGAACTGATCCAATATGCAGGGGATAAGTGCTAGAAATCTTTTTGTTTGCAATCGGTACGGGCTTCTCTTTTCAGTGTAATTTTTTTTTCTTCAATTTCACTCGCATGCAATAATTTTATCTTCAACATGCGATACATTTTTCATTCATCTAAGCGCCACAATTATCGGCCAATTATTGGCCATGGCCTCATCTTCTCCATACAATAAATCTATCGGACTTGTGAGCGACACTGCCATTGGCCACGGTGAATGGGGCTTCAATCATATGATAGAAGTATTGTGTATAAGGGAGATTTCGAATGGAATAGTCTTGATACTGACACCAGGAATGCAGAGACATAATATTATGATAAATTCAAATCATTACAGAAGGGTTGGCTACATTCAATGATTCCCGATCACTGAGGCCAAGATTTATTGTAAAAGCAAATTAGTATATAACAAGTGTAATCGTGGACCACTTATATCTTTACTTGTTGTGAAACTTGATATAATTCATGGTACTTAAATGGAAATGTACAAGTTAAACCTTTTATATTTTTTTTTTCAAATTTGTATATATATGTGTCCCCCCACACAGAAAGGATGCTCCGAGGGGGATATATCTTAAGCTCTACAGGTAATATTAAGGGAGATATGGGTAGATTTGTGAAAAATAGGGATGAAAATGTCTTAAACCAACTTTTTGTGTAGAATTCAGTTATCCTACTCTAAACATTCCATTTTGTTTGAAAAACATTCTATTTGGAATGTTAATAGAATGTTTTTCCCCCAAATATTACCAAACATCAGATTTTTGGTTACCATGGAAACAACAAAATTTTGCTATTTTTTCAAAAATTGTAACTTATTTGGAAAAACATGACTTGATTGTATTACCAGTCCAAACTGAAAGAGATTATCTTTTGTAGAACAAAAGTTATGAGCTTAATAGCTTTTATGACTTTTTGTTAATTTATGGAGAAAATATTATTTCATTACTAAATATTTAGATAAATATTCAATATCTGGCCTTTTTGCCATTTTCAGGAATACTGACCGTCCTGTGTTCAACAGCCTGTAAATTCCTTGAAAATTATTTAATATTGATGTGCTTGGTATCATTTGAAAGCTTAAATTCCCGCCTGGAGCATCCTTTCTGTGTGGGGAGACACATATTTGTATATATTGTTTCTTGTTCTTCTGCTATACCCATTTATCAAAATACTGCTTATAAGCATTAATATATTTTGTTGCTGGACACAGATGAAAAACGGCATATGCCGATTCTTGTACAACTCCAGGATAAATAAAAATATCTAAAAAAAACAACAAAGCCAGGGCAAGTTTTCAATGCGCCTTGAACTACAATTTTTACTAAATGATTACATAACCTTATACATTTATAGCCTCTCTGTACACCGCAAACATCTTTTTCCAGAAATAGTTATTCTAAATACAAGAAGATTGCAAGTATATCTCTGATTGCAATGGAAAGTTGGCCACGGCGAATGGGTCAGCGCACACATCTGCACGAATATCGGTGGAAAACCAGCACATTACACCAATCTATACACCTTTCCCACGACCCTGCGCAGTCCACCAGTCTGCCCACTTTTTGGGCTTTAGGTAACTAGGTCACCTCACTTCCTATACCTTAACTATGGCAAAGCCCTAAAAGATAGTTTCAAATCTAACACACCAGGGGGCTTGACCTTAATGAAAAAGATGTATTGGGCTAATAATCGGTTAGTGGGTATGGGGCTTTTTGGTTGCATACCTCACCGCGCACGTGGGTGACATTTCCCCGTTTTTGTAGTTGAGGGCTTGGATTCCTAATCAGAATCCCTAACGCCATCTACAGGGTCAATTCACATTCTTTCTATAGCAGTGATGCATAGGAAATATCACAGTCCCTTCAAATAGATACGTATAGAGAGAGGCGCCATCTAGTGGAAGACTGAAGCTCTACTATTAGGAATGGTTGTAGAGAGGTTGTCTGGTTGGTTATTGGTTGCTGAAGGGGGTATTACACTACACGACATGAGCTGCGATATAGGTGTTGTCGACGCGAGGAGCGCGTCGTTCTCGGGTAATCCGCTAGGGGGCGCGGTGATCGGTGACGCGTCCAGGGGCGGGAATCGGCATCCGGGAGCGGCAACTGGCAGATGATCCCTGACCTTTGACTGAACCACAAGTGTATCTTGCTGCTCATCAGAGGCCTTCATTTCACCCTCCAAGACCACAAGTAAGTGTTATATACATGCCAAAGTATTACATTGGTGCCAGGAGTACTTACCCATGTGGATTTTGTGAAAATTGGAGAAAGATTGAGTGAAATAGGACAGTTTTGTGGAGATAGACTTTTCACAGGAGACAGACCTACTTTCCTATTGTTTACAATTGGAGTAGCTCTCAAAAGGACACACTGGGACAACCCACAGGATTTAAACTCACAGGATTTATTCACAGGAGTATTGTTATACATGTGCTGTTGAACTTTATGTGAATTTGGGTGGTTTTAGTGAACTTTTGTGGGAGTTTTGTAACTTCCTGTCCCACCCAGGAGGGAGGCTGAGGGTGGCCAATTTACCCACCTCCAAATTACCCCCTCTAATCCACAGCCATCCTACATTTATAAAGTCTGGAAACTATATATTGAACATTTTTATGAACCCTATTCCCCCTATACTTTAAATTGTAGGGATTATTTCTGCATTTTGGACACTTTCTGATAACTTAAACTCTGACCCATTTTCTGAGTGACCTGAGCCGCATGGTTTAAGGTCATCCATCTTGGATCAGACCAAATATAGCCCATCATTGACTCAATTTAATCTGGGCCATCCTTTCTGATAGACAAACCATCCACTCCTATTTCTTATGAATTTAAGTTGCAATTGGTCTAGGCTACCCATCCTGGAGATTATTTTTGTGACTTTTTCTATTTTTGACCTGTATTTAGGAGTTTTCATTGGTTGTAGCTCAGAGCATTTATTCTAACTCTGGCCATTATCCATTGCCATCCTGTCATTAATAGTGGTGTTATGAATGTATAACCCAGTTAGTTGGAATTATTGAATACTAGGCTTCAAAACCTGGTGGTTATTTTCAAGACTTTAATGATTTTTGCCTGACTTTTGGTGATATTAACTTTTGGTAGGCATCTTATTGCAACAAAAAGTCAGTTGGCGGCCATCTTGAAAAATTTCAAAAACAGGAAGTCAGTTGGCGGCCATCTTGAAATTTCAAAGACAGGAAGTCAGTTGGCGGCCATCTTGAAAAATACAATAACAGGAAGTAGGCTGGCGGCCATATTGGACTAGACAGGAAGTTGGCCGGCGGCCATCTTGGAAATACAATAACAGGAAGTCAGGTGGTGGCCATATTGAATTTGAGAGGAAGTAGGATAGTGGCTATCTTGGATTTGACAAAAGTTGGCTGTCCACCATCTTAGTTGGCAAATATATTGACTGAATAATCTATAACTTCTAATCTGTTGCCATCCTATCACCCACAGTATAATACAGCCAATCAAGTACCTGTATTTGGATGACTATTGACTAAGCTTTATAGCCTGGTGTTTATTTTATGATTTTTACAAACTTTTGACCAACTTTGATAACATTTAGAGTTGGTGATTGAATTTAATTGTCAGACTGTCATCCATCTTGGATTTCCGCCATCTTGGATTTCCATCATTTTGCAACCTGGGATAATATACCCTTAGGTTCCAAAAATATAAGGAATAATTTAAAAAAAAAAAAAAAAAAAAAAAAATTCGAGTTTGGAAATTCAATTTGATTTTAATTGGATTTTGACTTGGAATTTTGATTTCAATTCTCGAATTTTGGAATTCGATCCAATTTGAATTTAATTTAGTTAAAAAAAATAGAAATTAAAAAAAAAAAAAAAAAAAAATTTCAGTTTAGAGATTTACTTTGAATTAGAATAACATTTTCAATTCCCAATTCTGGATTTCAAGTTGATTAGAATTTAATTTCGATTTTCAACTTTGAAATTCGATCTGATTGAATTTAATTTAAAAATAAATAAATTAAAAAAAAAAAAAAAAACAACAAAAAAAAAAACAATCATACCTGTTCATATCGTTTTTTTCTCAGTTGGAGATAGAGAATCTTGATTGAATTGCTTGCCCGGGATATTGCTTGTGTTTATTTTAAGTGCATGATCATACGATAGACTCACTTCCTTGACGTCTCCGGATTGCGCGGTAGTACTCATCTTTGAGTTCTATCACCTTTTTCCCCCTACTAACTTCTAAATGCGCGATTGGGCTTTAGCCTGAGGTTTGCGTTTCAAAATTGAACTTCAGCTTTACATTTTCGCATGTATCGGGACGGACAGAAAATGGCAGCTGCTACCAACGCATTTAACATCAATACTGCTAGCGAGGACCAACTGCAGGTCATCCATGGGGTGGGAGAGGTACGTGCTAAGATCCTGAATAACATCATAAGGGCCCGGGGCCCCTTTCGGGACATGGTTGTTCTCCGTGCCCACCTCGACCAGGACCAGGCTTTGGCCAAAAGTTTAACAGCGGCCTTCATCGGGGGATGGTTTGACTTCGGCCAAACAGAACAGGAACAACAGGCAAAGAATGCCTTGGCTCCAATCAGAGAGGAGTTGTCTGGTTTACAAGCAAGTTTGAATGCCACAATGGACCGATTACAGCGGGTGGAGGAGGAGAACCGGGCCCTGAAGTCTTACGTACCTGACGGGATACGACAGATGGGGGGAAGACCTTCATCGGAAGATGAGTCACGACCTCTCCAGATGGACCCAATGGGAGGGACCTGGAAAAACTACACCTCGCTTCCGCAGGCCGTGATTGCTTTGATTGAGAAGTTTACCCAGGGGGAGCTGGGAGTTGCACCGATGCAAGGAGACACCATGCACCTTGCTCAAGGGGAAGCCTTGAAGTTTGGGTCCAGGGAAGCCCCGGTGGAAGAAAGTGGCCAGGTGAGTCCAAACGTGGAATGGAAACAACCCCGGCAACTCTCACCTCCAATGTGGAATGGTGAAGTACGAGACAGTGGGTACATCCCTACTAGAAGCAGAGAGGCAGCGCCAGTAGGAACACGACACAAGGTCCTGGAGAACAGAGCCTTCGACAGCTGGCCAAGGGGCACAGGAGGTGTGAACCCAACACCTCGGTTAGTTGCCCGGCCTGAAGATGGGGGTCTGAGGGCTAGCTCAGGGGCTGGGCTGGCGTATGACTCTTCCTCCAGCAGTGAGGATGATGACGCTCCAAGTGTCAGGGCCACAGGCGATAACGGGGCCCCAAGGAGGCGAGACACTGGGAAAATCCCAACGTACGACGGGAAAATAAAATGGTCGATCTATGCTGACCAATTCAAGAGGATCGCGAAAAAATTTGGCTGGGACAGAGAGGCCAAGCTCGACAACCTGGTCCAGCACCTACGGGATGAGGCACTCATCTACTTTGGGTCCCTATCCCGTAAAGAAAAGAAAGACTACAAGCTTGCCAAGCAGGCGCTGAAGGAGAGGTTTGGTAGCGCCAACCCTCCGGTCACAGCGAGGAGAGAGCTACGGAACCTCCGTCAACAACCTGACGAAGGGTTAGAGAGCTTTGCCCAAAGGTGCCAGGTCTTGGCACGGGAGGGCTTCAGAGGGGGCCAGGAAGGCACCATCGAGAGGGCTGCTATGGACGCCTTTATGAACGGCTGTATGGACCGCAGGGCTGCCCTCACGGCAGGTGAGAAAGGCCTTGACTCAATGCCAGAGCTGATCAAAAGTGTGAGACACTCTATCCACAACATAAGGGCCATCCTTGGCGACAGGAAGGTACGGGCTGTCACCTTGGATCAGGGCCTCATAGCGGCTCATGCTGAGAGGAACCAGGGCTTACCGTCGGAAAACTAGGTAGGGATGGCCCACGCGACCAGATGCCATCCCTTCCCAACAGAGGTCGCCCACCAGAAATAACACCCACCCCTGGTCCCAACCCTGGTACTAACTGCCCACAAAGTTATTAAAGTAGTAGCATGCAATATATATATACCCCTCGTTTGACCCCCAACCCTAGAACATAAGTAGGATAAGCTAGGAGATAGGTAAAACTAGATTTTAGAGCAGTTGACTGCTGTGGCGGAGAGTGGGACGGCTCTGCAACCTCCTGCAAAGTCATCTTGGAGACCTTCATTGGACCCCATGCCTACTCCCCGTACATATTAGTAATTAGATTTGAGATGCTAGGCCAAACTTGGCGCACTTGGAACTTATATATGTGTCTGAGTGACAGTCAGCAGTAGACTAGGACCAGATGGTTCCTGGATATCGGTTTAGAGTGGACTAGGCTAGGCCTTGGGCCTGGTACGGTCTCTCTGGGTGTGCTGCACTCTTCCTTAAAGGCTAGGCCCAGAAGGGCAGGCGAATTTATAAATGGCTAATAGTGGACCAGGGCCTGACGGTCCCTGGATACCAGAGTCTGGAGTGGACCAGGCTAGGCCTTGGGCCTGGCGCGGTCTCTCTGGACGGCGGCACTCTTCCTAAAAAAATAGAGCGGGGAAGAGTGTTGTGGACGCGAGGAGCGCGTCGTTCTCGGGTAATCCGCTAGGGGGCGCGGTGATCGGTGACGCGTCCAGGGGCGGGAATCGGCATCCGGGAGCGGCAACTGGCAGATGATCCCTGACCTTTGACTGAACCACAAGTGTATCTTGCTGCTCATCAGAGGCCTTCATTTCACCCTCCAAGACCACAAGTAAGTGTTATATACATGCCAAAGTATTACATAGGCACAATATCATGATTTCAAAGGAAAGTGTGCATAAAGGAGTGACATACTTGTTAAAAATGGGTCATTTGGAGCTTGTTACATATGTGAAACAAAGGATATTATTTCTAATATATGCCATTTCCCTACGACATCGTCATATCGCAGCTCAAGTCGTGTAGTGTAATAGGGCCTTAAATGCCGTGTCCCCACTTGGGCGACCAACGACGGCGAGCTACCTTGGTCGTCCGGCGTTTAGTGAATAAAGGGTGTATTCCACTACATGATATGAACTGTCTACGATATGAGGACCCTATCGCACGATATTGTTAGTTGTTATCGTAGGAGGAGGCGCCATCCTGTCTAACCTTGTGTGCGTATATCACAACCATGTCGTGGCCAAGTCGTAGCTTAGACCTTCATCATGGGTATTACACTGCTGCAATATTTTTAGGCTGTTATTTAGGAGGACACCTATGTCCTCTACGACATGAGAGCTACGACATGGACTGCAAATCAATACATTTCTATATTACCCCCACGACATTATTAAACATGTCAAATAAATGTCGTAGCCTGGGTTAAAGCCTGGGACATTTCCCCCACGACATTGCTGCAATAAAAAATCGTATCGCACGACTTCAAAGTCGTAGCAACTGCGACATAGCCTATTACACTATGCGACATCAACAATATCATAGGGGCCTACGACATTGCCACGATATGACCATTATCGCAGCCGTATCACAGTCATATCGTAGCTGATGTCGTGTAGTGGAATACCCCCTTTAGTATGTCGCCAGGCAACCAAGTAGATGCTTTTGAAAAAAAAAAGTTAGTCGCCACGTTCGTATGCTCTTGTACTTAGTCGCCGGGCAACTAGAGGATAATTTAGTACGTCGCCCGATGACCAACTAAAATCCTGTGGCTTTGGGGAAATATAAAAAATGTCAAATATTTTGCTAGAAAACCACAACGATTAGTGGTTTGGTCGCCAGACATCACGGCACCAGTATAGAGTTGGTCGCCGGGCTACTAACTCCCTTGGTCGTCCGCCGATCAAGTTAATCTAGTTGCCCAAGTGGGGACCAGGTGTTACACTCTGTCCAACTGCCAGGGTCATATCAAAGGCGGTGGTGGTGATCGGATCTATGAGTAGGTAGAGACCATACCCCTACACTTTTACCGAGGCAGGTATTCTGTAATGTGCACAGTCCCATTGTGGGCCATACACACTTTGATAACCCTGTCATTGTCAAAGGGGGAATGCACACTGGTGCCTCGGCCAGGATTGAACCCGGGCTGCCCGCAAATGAGGCGAAAATGCTCCTCACCACATACACTGGACGCCGCGTGGTGCGCTGCAGTACCTTCCACTTAAACTTCCATAGCTAGCCAGCAGAGTCAGAGGGACCAGACTACTCACCACACCACCTCACTTGGAGCCCCCTCCCCAACCCTTGGGTTGTAGGGGGCCTTCATTAAAGACAATCGCTCCATTATAGTTCTAACATTGATATCTTCTTTAAAACTTGGGAAATAGAAGATAAATCTATATAGATATAAGAAATGCTGAAAAAATAGGGGGTCACCGTGGAAATTTTTGAATAAAACCTATTGCAAATTATGCCAAATTACCTAAAAAAAAATTTTTTGAATATCAACATTTTAATCAGAGATCCCTAGATAATATTCATGAAACTATCAAGTAAGTTATGGACTCACTTGTATAATGACACCAATGAATAAATCTCCAAAATAAATGCACATTTCCACAAAAAATATAAAATTAAAAGAATGTTGGGGACTTTAATTAGATAAATATGTTATTAAAAATGTGAAAATTCTGGGGGAATGTTAAAAAAAATAAATGAACATTGAAAATTTCTTTAAATTCCCATATCAAATAGGGTCAACTTTTATCTTTCACTTTATGAAGAAAAATTAGGGGGTCACTGATTTAACTTTTCCAGGAAAGATCCCTTTTTAATTCAAGATTTAGCTCAAATTTCTTTAAATGTTCAAAAATAAATTATTTTCACTGTCCCTAAACACCATCTGCAACACACATAGCGCTTGACCTGACCACATTACATATCATTATCTCTTAGTACCCTAAATTTTATCAAGATTAAAAGGGAGTACATATATATAGGTCCTAGGTTTTAGGCTAGGGCTACTAGAATATATGAACATGGTAAATAAAACCTCAAATATTTATTGGTTTCAATGGTATTAGGAGAAGTATCATAATAATCATTATGCTAATTATATATAATTATATATGTCATGAACAATGAAAATAAAATGTTATATTCGCACTTACAGGTGTTCAATGGATCAGTTTTCCTAGTTTTAGATTGCCTGTAAGATTGTAATTGCTTTTCAAAAATTATATACAATGAATCAATTTTGTAATCTCTCTTAAATCTTATATTTCATCCTTCTCTACAATACCTTACAGAACTGATTCCTGTTGCCCGCTACTTCTCTTACTGGAAGCTTGGTTTGTTTGCACAAGGTGGAGCTCACCAAATACTTAATGATAATGATTTTCACTGTCCTTAAACACCATCTGCAACACACAGCGCTGGCCCTGACCACATTACATATCATTATCTCTTAGTACCCTAAATTTTATCAAGATTCATTGAACAGAGCCCCTCCCACAACCTCCCAAAAAAGGGTATTATTTATGGCTAAAATGTGGTGATGGGGTCGAAGATAACACTTTTATTACAAATAAATTGATAATAAATTAACATTCCAATATCTATTAAATCTGAGTACATATATGTAACCATAAGGTTCTGGACTAAAACTTTGTCACTTGCTGTATAGCAATTGGAAGACTATTAAGAGAGCTATGAGCAGAAACGCATTTTCCGTCCATAGACTTCGATAGTTAAGCATTTCACCCTTGTCACGCTCCACTGCACACCCACACAGCCAGGATGGGCAGTATGCATGCGCGATTGCCCTTAAGTATTAGACTAAGGACCCATACCCACTAGGCAATTTTAATTTGGCCTCTGCGATCGTATTTCCCCCCTGATCTCCTGTCAGTATAGTGCAATAAAACGATCTGAATCGCTGGGCAAATCGCCCGACAATTCACTCGATGATTTCATCAAACATGTTGATTTCCATATAGCATACTGACAGGTGGCGAGGCCCATATCGCCTAGTGGGTACGGGGCTTGTGGGGTTGGGCATTTTCGATAATGCTTGTGCGTATATAACTAATGGAAGGTGGTTATCGAATCTGGAATAAATTGCTTGCTCAAAGACAGATGACAAATGAAAAAGATTTAAAAACGTTTAAAGTCTATTGATACACTTTTTAAAGTATAACAATGAAGGATCATTATAGCAAATGCAGTTCAAAATACAAAAGTCACAACATTATACGAAAGATAAGATTTTCTTTTCATTTTCCTAAAAAGTTTTGATTCTCTTTTATGTGATAATATATAAAGAAAGATAAGAGATTTTAAAATGAAATTTTGAATGTTAAAATGGCAGCTGTTGTGACGGAGACTTTCTTATTTTACTGAAACAGACACTCAATGCAGATCTCTATCCTTTACGCCAACACCATCTTAAGGATAGATGAATTTGGCTGAGACTGATTTAGTAAAAGGACGATTTTTCAAGGACTGTAAGTATCTTTTCCCCATGTAATATAACACTTATAAACCTGTATTTTCCTTTATCTAGTGACTATAGTGACATAGGTCATATGTCAATTTCATTTAGATTTGTGAATATATACTTAAACAACTGTTTTTTCCGCTTTTTTATTTTGCCCAAGCACCTCTCGCATAATACTCCATACAAATTAATGAAACATTAGCCATAATAATGTAAATGATATTCCTATGAAAGGAACAATAGCTCAGATATTCTATTTATTTCATGCAAAAAAAAAAGATAAACATGTACGCAATTTGCAGCACAGTTCCTGTGTAATGTATACGATAATATGTGGTGGATCCATTCAAGGAGTTAGAAAGGTAGTGAAGGTTTTGCTTAAATTGAGACACCGTCAAAGAAAAACTGAATGATAGAATACAGAATACAGAAGAAGTTTATCCTTGCATATTTGTCTTTGCTTAGCATCATCTTGTTTTTCTACCCTGTTATGAAAATATGATTTGAAAGAATATCATGACAATTTGTTATTACAACTCTATCAATTATAACTGTCTGACAAAGTCAGATGCGGCTTTTCTCATCATTATGACATCTCCCGTCTCAACTACAAAACTCAAGTTCTTTAGCAAGAAATACAGAAGAAACTGGTAGTGAGCTAATTATCCTAGGAAAAAGGTTTATACGATGAGATAACTTCAATGTAAACACATTATTTCACTGTTTATCAATGTTTTTGTCATTCTATATAATGATTTTATCCCTTATTGAAAACTAAATCAAAGTATCATTTTAACATGGTTCTGTTTGAAATACTATAATTAGTTTCTGCATCTTCTGAACTTGAGCAATACAATGCCATTTACCAAAACACTATTAAGGAGCCTTTTTGATAGCATGAATTTGTCAAAGCGTGTCAGGATTGTTGTCGTTCAAAATCTCTCATTTTTTGGGTAATTATGCATCTTTCTACAAATATGCACCATCTGCTTAAGTCTTTCACTCTTGGGGATGCCACACAGTATTGGTTGGACTGGCATGATGTAATGTCCTCTTTGCTGACGGCACCAAAACAGAGTTTATCACTAAATTTGAGAGGTAGCATTGTTCTTTTCAAAGTGACATATTCTATGTGGATATTTAGTAATAAAGTAATATATCATTATTTAACCCATTATCACAGGAATTAGAAAATATATTTTCATCTTTCATTTTGGTTGTCATGGTAACCATAGAATGACTTAATAATGAATTTTGATTTTATGAAAAAAAGTTTAATTGCAAAGTTGCTCCTGTGTCATTTTCTATCATTAAATATTTTGATACAAAATTCATCTTTATATCTGCATTTGTTATGGATTTAATGGACATATGCTCCAAAAATAATAAAATTGCCGTTATTGGTAGTTTATTAAAAATACTTATATGCTATCAAACTGATTAAAACCCAATAAAATATTAAAAAATATTGCAAAATATAACAAAGGCCCAAATACTGGAATATCTCAAACTATTTCTGAAAATTTGGATGAGATTGGTCCATGACTTATTCAAAAAGGCAATGATAACTCTCAAAGGTGCAATCTCGGTGGCAGCATCTTGGATTTGAATCAAAATGGCTGGATTATGGCAATTATCTAGAAGGGTTAGGGTGGAATTAATGTGCCAGAAATCCACAGAAAAAGTAATATCATAATTGGTTAATAAACAAGCATTTATTGATTTAATAGTGTTCTAGATCTATATGTGCAAATGTATTGACATGAAAAAACTAAAATATGAATTATAAGCTTTTAAAACCTAAATGTCATGATTATCTAATGAATATCGAAGAGGGCATTTTCTATGCCCTCTTCGATATTCATTAGATAATCATGACATTTAGGTTTTAAAAGCTTATAATTTTAATGGTAAAAGTGCTGAAGGTTAGCCCATCAAAGCACCACAAAATCAATATTGAACTATTTATGATTAAAATAGGCATTCTCAAAGCACTATCACACCATCTAATATAAATAATGAAAAAGACATTATTTTTGAAACCAAAATTATAGAAATTATAGGATAGATAATGACTATCGATCATATGTGATCAGTTTTCGATGGGACCGTCACTAAAGGGCACTTTCCCATGGAAATCAGGAAGATGGAAAAAGTAATGATCCTTTTTGAGGATTGAATACACAATTTCCCATAAAAGAGGTTGCTTGTCTGAAAACAAACTTGGAACCAATAATGTCAGAAATTAACTTTATACTGATATAGGTAGCTGAATCCAATTAATTCAAAGGTACGGAGTTGCTTAACGAATTTGAGCTCGTTATCCTCAGAAGTTGGTGATATTTGTGTAAAGATGGATCAATAGATCATGGCTAACTGTCTTGCAAATGCAGAGGGTACAATCAATTTCTGTAAATAAATCCTTATCTTATTTCATCAGAAAAGAAAACATAATTAATACGCTTTCAGTTGCAAATAGGCCATATGCTTTATATATGAATGATACTTTCTAGCGGCTGAAGCAAAATTTGTCAGGACACAACTGACATTCAGGATGCTGCTGTGCAATACATTCTGCCTCCTCTTCGTTCCTTACTTGGTTATCCAAACTCAGGCAGAAACCATCACTGTAGTTGTCCACCTTTTGAATGGCTTGCTGGTGAATAGTGGATGGGGCTTTGAGACTGTGGCATCAGCAGTCAGCATTGCGATAGAAGATTATCAGGCTAAGAGAGGTCTGCGTGAGCACACATTCAGGTAAATATTTTATTTTTCTATGTTGTTTTGACAACAATAACACCTTATTACCCACACAGTGGAGTGTCGGTAAGTACAAGAGGTTGTACATAGTGACAAGCTGTACATACCCCTCCTCATTTTTAACATTCTAGACATATTTTTAGCATTGCCTTGGTGATAAAATTTAAAAGACCCTTTGGGGTCATCCTCAGATGGCCGTATAACCTATGGGAATCATATGAACCTTGGGCTTCGTCCTCGGTTTGTGATGATCACCTAAGGGTCATAAAGACACCATTGGACAACCCCTACAGGTCTTCATATATAGATATAGAACATATGAATATATGAATACTATGCTTATCATGCTTAACCTTGCTTTGGTGAACTACAATAATGATATGCCTTGCAGAAACCTTGCCTAAACTCTGATATCAAAATATTGATACTTTTAATTCTATATAGGATTATATTCTTTTTTGTAATACATTGCGCTACTTTCAGCCATTGCATATATACGCTATTGCACATATATATGTTGCCCACCTCCTTCAAAATTTTAATCATATGTATAGAATTTTATTCTTTGTAATACACTATATTATTTTCAGCAATTTGATATATATGTATATAATTTATATGTATGTTTCCTGTATGGTAAATATGCTGCCCGCCTCTTTGATAATTTTAATCAAATAATATTATAGGATTTTATTCTTCGTAATACATCATGCTGTTTTCAGCCATTGCATATGCATGTTTCCTTTGTGGTAAATATTTTGCATTCCTCCGGCAGGATCATATCTAGGACAGACCACTGTGATCCTGGAAGATTTCTAAAAACTGCTGCAGAGCTGTATTATAATGACAGGCCTGATGTATGGATCGGAACGCTTTGTTCTAGAGGTGTGCAATTCATGGCTTACTTCTTTGACTTGGGCCAAGCATCTTGTTCTTAATAACTTGTAATTACACACCAACAGATCTGCTGTGGCCCGTTGCACAATAGAATTTCGTTGTTAGGATCAAACAAAGATATATTTGTTAAAGATATCTTTGTTACGATTTTACAAACATAGTAATATCTCTGGTTCTATTGAATGAAATTGAATTCTGTAAATTGATGTAAAAAAGAAAAAAATTAAGGACAAATCAGTAAAAGTTACAGCTCTCTGGCTGCATTCTAAATATAGAAAAACAATGTGTACAAACCATCCTTGTTACGAAAATATTAATTTTTTTCAAAAAAATTATTTTCGTTGTTACGAACCCATTGTGCAACGGGCCACTAATGTTTTGCTGAGGATCATTTTTCAGAATCTGTTACGAAAAATTAGTTGTGCATTATATATAATTATGTCCTAGGTTTAAGGCTAGGGCTACTAGAATACATACATGGTAAATTGAATCTCAAATATTGAAAGGTTTCAATGGTATTAAGAGAAATATCATATATATTAATTAAATATAATTATATTTGTCATAAATAGTGAAAATAAAACTTTATATTTGCACTTACATTTGTTCAATGGATCAGTTTTCTTAGATTTAAGGCCATATTTCATATACCAAAAGTGTGCGTTGCCAAAATTGAGACTAACCATGGAAATGCTCCATATTGGCAGACCACATTTTTGGCACATTTTCAGCACCAAAAGTGTGCCAAAAATGTGGTCTGCAACTCACACCTCTAAAATTGGCTGCCATCACATAATAGACAGGAAATATTTATCAACATGTTCTTAAATAATATGAGTAGTACTGCCTATTATATTTCAGCATTACCGAAATTGTATTGATGGTAAATCGGCAACGCACATATGGTACGTGGAATACGGCCTTTGGATGCTTGTAAGATTGTAATTGCTTGTCAAGAATTGTATACAATGAATATATTCTGTCATCTCTCTTAAAACTTATATTTCATCATTCTCTACAATACCTGACAGAGCTGATTCCTATTGCTCGCTACTTCTCCTACTGGAAGCTTGGTTTGTTCGCACAAGGTGGAGCTAACCCAATACTTAATGATAAAAGTGTTTACACTACCCTGGTACGCCTCCTTCCTTCTTTGGATAAAACAGCAAAGGCATACGTTGGCATGGTTCCTGAATTTGGCTGGAAAAGAGTAGCAATGATGACCTATCGTGGTTATTGTGACAATGGTGCTTCAGATATCTATAAAGGTCTCAAAGTAAGTATTTCACACATGGTGTTTTATGCAATGCAGCTTCTTTTTCATGAAACTATGATTTATTCACTGGCCTTTCAACTTTGACTATGGATAACATTTATTTAGTTAGTTTTTATGTCATCTAGGAAATTGGTGTAACAATAACTGAGTGGATTCTTCTGAATGCAGACTTAACAGACGAGGTTCTGATTGGAGAATATCTTGAACTTATCAAACAGCGTGCAAGAGGTAAGATATTGTGAGAATTTATTGCAGGTGTTGTGAACCTATAATATATGACAAAATGGTACTTATAAAGGGGGGGATAGATGTTTAAGATAGGGGGGGCTGAACATATGGTGATTATTCTACATTGTTTTACATTATTTAAATGCAAAGTTTGGCCCACGTTCGTCTACTCACTTGAGTTAAACCTCCTACATAAGGAGAACTACTTTTCCGGGTCTTTTGATACCAGGAATAGGCTATTGGTGTACCATGCCAGGAACTGTCTTTACTGCTGGTTCTTGGCATTGCCCATAGCTGGTACCAAGTGGTGCAAGAAGGTTGTTCTTCACCTCATTGTATCAAATCTAGATAAATTTGAAATGTTGAAAATACCTACCAAAGCAAGGAGCTATGCAAACATGATGTTGTACAGTTTCCGATGCTCTGGGATGAGAGGAATGTTATTAGATCAGTGAGTAACTAGGTAAGTCACAATATATATGCTGATACTTTACAATCTTAAACTCACAAATGCTAATATGTCTGACCGATGATATGTTTTGTTTCAGTGATAGTTCTTTGTACTGAATCGAGACCTAAACTGTTTCATGTCATCCGTGCAGCCTACAAATTAAATATCAGATCACCAGATTTCCTGATTATGGGTTATAGCAATACTGCAGATAGATACATGTTTCAGCCTTGGTTGGGCCTTGACAACCCAACCACAGAAGAGGTTAATGAATGGAGAAGAATTCTAATGGAAGTAAACTTCAAACAGGTATAAATCCACCAAGATGCATACAAAAGGCTATAATCATAGTAATAACCATTTACATTTCATTTGAATTAAGATTTCAATTTTTGAATTCACTTATAGGTTTCTTGCAAAATTGTTATGTAAAGATAATCAGTGACTCCAAACATTGTCGGTGTTATAAGGCAGATTGCTGTCAGTTGATAATTTGTCAACCAAGATTTCTTCCTATAGATAAAACAGTCTGCCTGTGGGGTTTGGGTATCTGGAGCAGACAGTCAGACTAGCCCATCTTTGTGTAGCTATAATATTTTTCATAACAGTGAAAATGTTTGACAATTCTTATTCATCAAGGTGGCTACAAATGATCCAAGAGGACCAGGGATTGAAGAGTTCTTTGACCGTGTGCCTCTCAGGCTAACGCAACCTCCATGGAACTGGAACAAAAGTGTTGAGATGGGATGGAGAGTAAGTTTGCTGATCACCTAACAATGTACCTACAGCCTCTGTATGCTGGTCCCCCTTCTCTCTCAGCTAGGGGACCCAGCTTGAGAGACTGCAGGTCCAGCCAAATTTTTCCAGCCATCTGATTGGCCGAGAGGTGGACCCCGAATTCCTCAAAATCTGATGAACTGGGCATTGGCTTGGACCCGCACCAATTCATAACTTACAATGAGGGAAGCAGTGGGCAGTGCAGGAAAACACATGTCGAGTCGGAAAGCCGCCCAGTTGAAAAATAAACCGTTTCAAAAAAAAAAAAAAAAGAAAAAAAAGTTGAGTTGAGGCTGGAGCCAGCATACAGCAACTGAAGGGAAACTTTCTGATATGTCTATGTAACTGTTGTAAAATTAATTTTGTTGAAATGTTTCTGCTATAAAAGCATTATCATGGGTTGCAGACATGATATGATCAGATAAAACAGTATTTACCTTTCCCATGAACCTGAGCAGTGAACCCTCCCATAGAAGCTCGGTTCCCAATGATTCCCATCTTATATCCCAATCAATTATTCAGGCCTATTCCGCTAGTGGGGCAACACTCAATTCTAATAAGTCTATAGAGAGGATGAACATTTGATTTGTTACATTTCGAGATTAATTGGATCTTAAATAATTTGTTAAATAGCTCATCGAACAGACTCAACGTGCATGCCATGCACCTTACTCTGACGGCATATCACCACAAATGAAATGCAGACTTTCGGTTCATTCACTTTGTATTATACCATAAAGTTTACATTGCATATGATGATTTCGATGGCAACTTTGAAAATGAAAATGAGAACTAAGGTTAGACATACCTTTCCTACATTTTGAAAGACCTAAATTTCTGTTATTTGTTATTCCATCTTAAACCTTTCCTTGTCAACTTTTGCTATTGGCGTAACACTCATTTAAATGATTTGGAGATTGTTTACTCTAGGGTTCTTTTGGTGCTGCAATAGTGCATGATGCAACATTAGCATACTTGGAAGTCTTAAATAAAACAATGGCTGAAGGTGGGGACTGGAGGAACGGAGAGATTTTGCTGAACAAAATGAGGAACAGAGCCATGCATGGTAACATACTTTTCCCAAAATGACTCTAATTTGGATAAACATTTGTTGATAAAATGCTTGTTTATTTGCCAGATAAATTCACATATTTTGAAATTCATTACCACAGTTGATTTCCCTTAGTTCCCTGAAGTTGTGTGCAAAGCATCAAGGTTTGAAATGAACTTTAGACATGAATTGTTCTTGTTGAAATGTACTTGAAATGAAGTTATGTGCCAAAACTAAATGTATTCTTTAAAACATTTTACAGGAATTTCAGGCAAAATCAGGCTTAATGAGCATGCAGACCGGATTCCTGGCTTTTGTGTTTATGATTTGCAACCAGGCTGGGAGAAATACAGAGCAGTGGTTTTCATTGATATGGAACAACCACGGCACAAGGTTATCAACAATATTGCCCAAGTGGCCCGTTGCACAATAGGGATCGCAACAGCGATTTGTGCATAAACAACACGCTTGTTGTCCACCTTGATTGCTGTTGGGTTATTTTTTATATTCAAATAAACATAATAGATAATGCTGTAGAGGAGCTCTAATATGGTATCTGAGCCTACATTATTCCTTCCCATTGGCCCGTTGCACAATGGGTTTTCATAACAACAAAATAATTATATTAACAAAATTAATATTTTCATAACAACGATGGTTTCCACTCAATTTTTTTCTATATTTAGAATACCCCCAGAGAGTTGTAACTTTTACTGAATTTTCTCTAATTTTTTTTTACCTTTTTACATCAATTTACAGAATTTAATTTCATTCATTAGAACCAGAGATTTTACTATTGTTGTAAAATCATAACAACAAAATCTTTGTTAAAGATATCTTTGTTTGATCCTCACAACAAAAATCCATTATGCAATGGGCCACATATCAATTTACAGAATATTTTTTCATTGAGCAGAGAAAAAGTAACAGAAGTTTCATAACAAAGATATTGTAACTAAGACCAATCATTGTGCAATGAGCCACAGTGGCCCATTGCACAATATAATTTCGTTGTGAGGATCAAACAACGAAAGCACAACGAACAAATGCTTAACAGTGAATGTTTCTTTGTTACGAAAAAAATCACATATTACAAAAATCGTAAAAATCTCTGGTTCTAATGAATGGAATTGAATTCTGTAAACTGATATAAAAAGAGAAGAAATTAGAGAAAAAACAGTAAAAGTTACAACTGTTTGAGGGCATTCTGAAAAAAAAAAATTGTTGAAATAATTGTTGTTTTTACAAAAATAACTGCAAATAATTTATTAAGCAACAACGAACTGTTTCGCTTTTTAGTTCATTTTCATTGCTACGAAACCCATTGTGCAACGGGCCACAGGGAACAAAAGAAAAAGCAATTGCATCTTGAACAAGAGTGTTTCTCTCTTTGTTTAGCAGAACAATATTGATTGACATTTTGTGAATGGATAGGGAGTTTCTAGATAGGGTAGTTCCATTGTGAAATCAGGTGGCATAGCAGTAGATTGTTGGCTTTAAAATAAGAAAGTTGGAAGTTCAAGTCTCCATCTTGCTGCTGTGGCATTACACCTCCCTCTAGTAAACGACAGCTATATCAATGACCCAGATAGCACAGATGTGGTAGATGAACTAGAATATCCAATTGTATCAAACTATTTTATTTCTAAACATTATCTAGATTATTTTGAAATTTTAAGTGTTTTAGCCATCAGGATGCTATACTGAATTGGACATGTTTGATAAAATCGCCAGGTGAATCGTCTGCCGATTTTCCCAGCACTTCAAATCAAACATGCGTATTCTAATACCCTATGCTGACAGGCGTTCAGAGGAAAATACAATAGCCAGAGTGTCCTATATAGTGGGTATGGGGCTTAAAGTAGTCAGCTAGGTCACACATCATTTTGACCCTACTTTAAACTAGCTCATTGATATAGTAGCTGCTGTTCACTACATACCTCCACTACATGCATTTTGTGTATTTATCTATGCGTATCATGCATTTGTACTTTTACAGCGAATACGGCCGATTGATAATGTAACTATTCGCTGGGGTACTGTAGATGGAAAGCCTACACGGGATTCCCCGATCTGTGGGTTTCACAATGAACTCTGCCCAGAGGATAATACTGGTAGGTCTATGTTTTTCTTTTATTTAGCTATTCCAACAAAATTATTATGCTTTTATAGAGGAAAGATGACCATCATTAAAAACAACAATTTAAAGGTTGTGTTTTCCATTTGACAGTGAGTATGAAGGAAAACATGACAGTTGGGAAGTAATTGAAAACTTATGCTGAACATTGTGACACTATATCAAGAGTTTGTCTATCTCAAGTAGAAGAACAATGATGAGAGTCACTAGATCCCTGTTTTTATTGAATTAATTGATTAAATCTTAAGCTAGAGCTTTTGTCTCTGATGTAATTGTTCCTGACTTATCCCTTGAGTATAAAATAAGTATTTGTTTCTGTTTTGAAATTATTAGATGGAAAAACAATGTTTCATTTAACAGTTTTTCATTTCTATGTGGTCTATTTAAACAAACAAAAAAATAGTGTTTGTTGTAATAAGTAATATGTTTCAAATGTTAACTGACTCTAAGACAGCAAATACATAATTATGGTTTTCAGTGATCAAAGGTGGATTTCAGTTTATTTTGAGTCGAATCATCTCCAAATTCTTTGAGTAACAAAAAAGCCATCAGAAAAAGTATTTGGCCCAATTTGGTTCCAAATGGCATTGGTGTGTTTTAATGCACTAAATAACTTCATAGAATACTTTGGTTGGAGTAAACCGGTTGATACAATTTTCTGATGTTGTCTGTTGTTCAAAATCTTAAAAACATGATATTTGATATGTGCTAATCTTTCAAAAGGTTGGTATCTAAAAGTGGTAATTTCAATTGGATGCTCAATCTGTGTTATGGGAACAATAATCTCTATGGTTGTGTACAGGTAAGTCAAGGCAACACACATCTAGAATGGAGCGGCACACGATTTGTTGTTACCTTATTTTGGCCTGATTTACATACTAGGATCAAAGTTTTATATAGCCACCAAATGCACTATTTGACCAGAGTTTGAGCATTTTGAAGCTGTTGAAAAGAAGAGAAGACAAAGTGAGCAAGAAACAGCCATGCAGTGTATCTAAAATCATGTTGTGGCTGTTGGAGATGATGAGAAAATTGTTAGAATTATCATGATGCTAATTCCAAACATCCCTGAGAGGACATATTTATGCCTGTAATTTTTTAATAAGATTTAACTTACAAAATCTTTAGGGTATAGTGTCTGTCTTCTGAATATATATATTATTGCATTATAGATGTTTTATTCCCTTTTTTAGACAGTATTTAGAGGAACAAGCATTGTGTCAGACTGTGTGGAGAGTCACATTCTCTGATATCATCGATGTCAACAAAACTGAAAAGGGCAAAGTGAGTGAAATATGCCATTGAAAAATCATAATGTCTGAACAGGTGCACCAATAATATTAAATTTCCATTACATATAGGATACAATATAGGAGTACCATTAAGTCATGGTAGTCAAATAATATCCACTGAAAAGCTAGAATTTTATTAAGGTTTCAAAACCAGAATTTGGTTTTATGTAAGAGATCATTGGTCTTCATTATACTTCCCAAAATAGGATTTGATATGACAAAGTGAGTTGGAAGTCACATAAAGGTAAATTCAGATATGACTTGTTTTTATTTTCTTTAGGTTTACCAGCCAAGGATTATGATGTTTTAATAATGTTGCAGTAACGTTCTTGATTGATTCTTATTATGTCACACCGTTAGGTTACAGTGACATTCTTTTGATGACTTCCAATTACATCACTGCAAATAACTGTTGAAACTTTACATTTCAACATTCTGATAACGTTTTTGTAATGTTATTTTATGAGGCTGAGACTTAATAAGAATGTCACGATAGCAGTCTTTTTAGGTGTGTTTGAGACCTCACTGAATGAGAATGTCACAATAACATTCTGTTTAGGTTAGGGTGACACCGAACCTAATAAGATGGTCACAGTAACATTCTGTTTAGGTAAAGTTAAGACTTGACATAATCAGAACGTTACAATAACGTTATGTTTGGGTTAAGTTGGGACCTCCCCTGGTCAAGAGGTTGCAATAATTTTCTCTTTAAGTCAGGTCTAGACCTCACCTAATGAGAATTTCATGATGACATTTTATTTTGATTTGATCTTGACCTAACCTCACCAGAATGTTATGATAACATTTTGTTTTGGTTAGGTCTCAACCTCACAGAAAAATAATGTGACAGTTATGTGACACTTCAGCAAGTAACAGAGAAACCAAAAAAGTATGTTGTATAACATGACTTAAAATATTAATTTTTTACCGTAAACTCTAAAGTTATCTACCATAGTTTTGTTTGGAAGAATCATTTAATCTGCATGCAAAGTGTCAAACGCATTTTGTCAGTTTCAACTTTGGGGTCTACAATATACTACAAAAAATCTCTGGCTCTTTTTATCATAGAAACAACTACTATAAGAGGAAAGCTCTTTTTTCATCAGTATTGTGATTCATCATTCCCCTCTACTAACATTGTATATGTACCATCAGTCAAATGTCCAACCCATACTATGACAGATTTAGTGTACAATCTTGATTCCTCCTTTACAGCCTCATTTCGATCAGGAGAGTATCCAGTCTGTATCAAACGATTCAATGTGCAGTCAGGCACTGGGTGTGCAGCAGGAAATCATGAAGGTTGGGATGTACCATGGCATGATGGTAGTGGTTCACAGGGCTGACAAAGCAGTTCTTAACCTTAGCCTAATGGACCTGAAAGAACTTAAATTAGTAAGAGATTCTTTTCGCTATATGAAATATTATACATTTAGTTGTATAAGATTTTAGTTTATTTACCTCAAATGCAGACACAAGAGAAAACAGAGATGTAGAATGTTACTATTATGTCCCTGTTTTACTGGGTGGATTATTATTCACCTAGAATTAGGCTTGATATAATTATGAGTGATTCAAGTTAAGAAAACCCGAAAAGAGTCTTTTCCACTTTAGTTGCAATTAGCATTAATGTTAATATGATCGAACTATCGAAAAGCTTTACTGCGTCACATTGACTTTACTGTACTCTGCATTGTATTGAACCAATCACTTAATTCCACTACATTGTCAGTTTACATTGTATACAACTTTGGAGTGCCATGATTCCCATTCAATACATCAGTGTCAAATATTACATGTGAATGATTAGGAAAAAACACTTGCTTCTATACCCATGCAGTGAATGTAAAGATCTTAACAATCTAATTACACAATAATATTGTAAATTTGTTCTTTCGAGAGCCACACAATGAGTGCTAAAATCCTAACATCCTATTTACAAAATAATTGTAGATGAAGGACATGAGTCACGACAACCTTGCCGTTTTTGTGGGAGCGTGCGTTGAGGCACCAAACATCTGCTACATCATGCAATATTACACCAAGGGCAGCTTGAGGGTACACAGAAACTAAGTTGTAATGACTCCAAGAACAATTAAACCCAGGCAAGAATGCGACATTATATTAACGTTATTGTGACGTCATCTTTTGGTTCTTGTTACGTCACATTTTGACGTTCTATAGACGTAGATTTGAGGGCACCCAATCACGTCTCTGTAACTTCCAATGCGACGTCGCAGAATGACATTCTCATCATGTGTTTCTGCGACGTCACAAAATGACATTCTTGGTACGTGTTTCTGCGACGTCACATTGCAACTTTCAAAGAATGATTATGTGGATTAGAAACTACTGCTGCGACGTTGTACCATAACATACTGGCGACATGATTATAAAATCATATTGTAACCCAAATTATATTCCAATAAGGTTATTTTGTGACCCACCTATGACCAAACATTACACTATACATCATACTGTATCTTTCCCAAGACAAGAAATCTTGGTTTCCAGCTTTGGTCACAATGACTTGGGGCCTTTTAAGTAAGTACTTGTGTACCCAGGCCCTTTCTATAGCTGGCGAAAGGCCGGATATCAGGCCAGGGGACAGACCCACTCAGTATCCCATTGTGAAAGATTGAAAAGGGTGTTTTCATGGTACTGGTCATTTATTTCAGCCAAAACAATTAAACTAAACCATAAATGCGTTTCTAGAAGATTGTTTGATATTTCATAAAGAATAGTGTTTCAGCAGCATTTAAACATATTTGAAAAATAGTGATATAAACCACAAAACCTTGAACTTTAGCCTTTTCTTAACTTAGATGGTATTGCACTGTCCCCTGGTGTTGAAAAACAGTACTATCAATGGTTATGGCCAGACTAGGAAACAAGGTACTTGTGACGTTCTGATTTAGTTAAGTTGTGACTTAACCTAACCAGAACGTCACTGAGACATGGTGATTAGGTGAGGTCAAGACTGAACCTAAGCACAACGTCACTGTGATGTCACAATAAGGTAGGGTTGAAACCTTACCTTAAAAGAACGTCACTGTGACATCATCATTAGGTATGGTTCAGACCAACCTAAACACAACGTTCTTTTGACGTACTGTTAAGGTGTAGTTAAGACCTAACCTAATTAGAATGTCACAAAGACATCACAATTTTGGTCGCAGCAACGTTTCTGGGAGCCATCAAATAGACGTCGCTACAATGTCGAAATCTCACGTAACAAGAACGTCTCTTTAGGTTTGGTTACAACTTCACTCAGTCAATACATATCAGTTATGTACTTTTTCAGTTAGGTCTCTATGTCACCTAATCAACACGTCATAACTACATTCTTTTTAGGTTTGGTCATAACCATACATAATTAGTTTGTATCAGTTACGTTCTGCTCGAGTTATGTCTCAACCAGACCTGATTGGCACGTCACTGTGATGTTACATTGTAAGGGGGTTCTAACCTGATGTTCATAGAATGTCATTATAACGTTCTTTTTATGGGATGTCATAACATCCCCCTAAAATCACGTAACTGTTACGTAGTTTTATGTGGGTTATAAACCGACCAAAATGGTATGGTCGCAGAATGGTTCTGTTACGTCGCTTCTTGCCTGGGAAGGCTGTATTCCACATACCGAAAATATGCGTTGCCGATATCGAGCATCTCCAGGGTAATGTTCCATATTGGGACCATCAACGTTCGAGACACTTTCGGCAGCCAAAAGTGCATATTCAGTGGCCGAAATATTGGCATATTGGCAGTAGTGATAGTATGGGGGCTGCATATCTGCAGCGCACTTTCGATGGAATATGGTCTTAAGTCTATTATTTTCTGTAATTTATTTTGCAAGTGTTTTAAGGAAAATAAATACTTATATATGCTTGATGGTCTATGCTAACTTACAAGTCTGATAAATGGGAATATTTCTAAACCAATCACACCTAATTCTTTTATAGATAGAAAAGATATTAGTAAAACATTATTTTGCTATTGGATTTGTATCATAAGATATCATTACCAAATATACAATTTTTGTTTTTGCATGAAACTTTTGATATCTTTTTTTAAAAATTGTTTTCAGGATGTTATACAAAATGATGTCATTCAACTGGACTGGCTTTTCAAGTCATCCTTACTTTCAGATCTGGTGAATGTAAGTGTAGGAACATTTTTTTGTAATTTGTTGGCTGAAATGTATGATGTAACACTTTCAAACTATTCTGAACCACATGATTCAATATTCAAACACTGGAATTGTTGATAATATTGATAATATCCAATTAATAAATGAGTAAGGAACTCATGATAGCTAGCCTTCCTCCAAATAATTCTGGTAACCTTGTTTAAAATATCTTTTTTTGCATAATTAGTGTTATGCATTAAATATTTATGGTGATAAATTGATATGTATGATTCATGTGAATCTCCTGCTGAACAATGGTGGCAAACAAATATCATCTAGCTTAACAACATTTATCTAAGAATAGAAAATCAGTAGGTTTATTTAACATGTGCTCAACTTGATTATAGTTAATAATCAATAAGTCACTCCTATCACAAGGGCAATCACTTGTATCTTAGTGAAATGGCAGACTCTATCATCACCGTCAAATATCATACATCCTTGACAAAGGTTAAATTGTTAATTGGGAATTTGTGGCCAGCTTGCACTAAGGCTGTGACAAAATTCATGAACCAAACAACACTAAACTGGTGAATCAAAGGTTCCCCTCTGAGGCTTAAAGAACAAAACTGTTGATGAAAGCTTGTTTTTGCATTGTTCTTTTCAAAAGGGAATGGTCTATCTTCACAAATCAGACCTTGGGTCGCATGGGAATCTGAAAAGTTCTTCCTGCTTTGTTAATAGTCGTTGGCAGTTGAAGATTTCAGGATTTGGTCTGCATGCATTTAAATCTGGTAAGCTCATTCTCTTAAAGACTATCTCCCATATTACAGTTACCTCAATCCAACTTTTAAGATTGTTGACCTAATCTGTGATTATTATTTGTCAGATTGGCCTAGAGTGGCTTAGTGCTCATGACAAATCTGCTTGGATGCAGATTGCTGAAAGTGAAGTATAAGGACTGAGACTCGCATTAATGTGTTTAGGTCTTGGCTTGGAAAATGTGGGAATCCCTGGAAAACTAAATTTAATTTATGAAGAAAAGAGACAAAAGACCTAAATAGTCTGAGACATTTTACTCTTTAAGTGGATGCCTCTGATGGTCTAGTAATGATAGTAATTTCCTTATTCTAGGCAAAAAGTAAATTTGTGAAGTTCAATAAATAACGGTTTGTCTCAGATATGCTCATAATTATTAACTTTATATAATGGAATACGAACAATTCTTAATTACTTTAGATATATCAAGTAATCATAGGTAAACCTAATATGAATAATTAAGAAAGTGAGGCATAACATCCATTTAGATCATTATCTATCCTCAGTTTTTTATTTCTCTGAAATTGCAAAAATGAAGCTGGACCATATGCAAGTGGCACTGAGAACTATAAAAGTCTCTTATGGACATGTCCTGAGCTACTGCGTTTGACTCCTGACCAATGGCCAGTATATGGAACCCAGAAAGGGGATGTCTACAGCTTTGGAGTCGTAGCTCAGGAAGTCATTTTCTGTGATTCACCATATTTCTTGGACAAAGAAGAACCCCAAGGTATGTGACAATGAGGTCTAGTCGCATCACTTAAGAAATAACTATGGACAAGTTCCCATTTCTTTAGTTTGACAAAAGCTAGGACAGGGGCAGTGAGTGTTTATAAAGATACTAAGTAACAAAGTGAAAGTATCTTACAAATGTCCAGTATTTCTATCTTAGCTCTATGGTAATTTAGGTATTATCTAAGGATGTACAGGGTGGTGAAAAAGATGTAAGATTTATCAATTCTTTTTTTAATTCAGATGTATTTATATAAGTAATTTCTCAAAAAAGTGTCTACAAATTTGAATGTGTACATGTGTACTCAAAGGTCATTGAACTGTTTTGCCCTAATTCTCATTTCAGGGCATGTAGATAAATTTCGAAATGAATAATTTAATGATAGTAAATTTTGTGAACTGATTTATTTCATCACATAAAAGATGAAAAATATGATCTCCAATGAGATTTAATTTGCATACCCTAGTTAATGGCTTTAAAAAGTTCCCACCAATAGTTGACAAGGGTCTGGAAGCACCTGAAATTTATATAACTAAGCTATGCATGTTGCAAAGTTGATAACATACAGTATTAGCACTTAAATGGCATGCTTTGAATTGTTTGGCAGAGATTATCACAAGATTAATCCAAGGAGGCCCTCATCCGTTTCGACCAACTCTGCCAAAAGTAGATGGTGACACTCCGCCAGATGCCGCCGATCTCATCAAACTGTGTTGGCAAGAAGACCCATCTGTTAGGCCCAAGTTTGAGAGAATTAATAAGATCATCAAGGAGCTGAATGATAACAAGTAATCAATAGTTTGATTACCTTCAACAACTTTTAAAAATTCTGCAAACATTTAATCCAACTAGTTTCGATGCTTTTATTACTTGTGAATAAAAGTCAGAAAACAAAACTCTAAGAGTAATGCTTTAATTCATTTTTGGAGATTACCTGTTTCTCAAATCTTATATTAACAAAATATTGATTTCAGAGAAGTAGATATCATGTCCACAATGATTGAGAAGTTGGAGAGATATGCAAATAACCTAGAGGACATTGTCAGTCAAAGGACTGCAGAGCTTGTCAAAGAGAAAAATAAAACAGAAGATTTGCTTTACAAAATGTTGCCACAGTAAGTTGAGATTGATATTAATTTAACTTAGTACCAGTACAACTTATTTGTCATCCTAATTCTCTGGTGGAAGGTGCACAATGGATTATTTTAAATGTTGGTTGTTTTTATGACACAAATATAAAATGATTTCTGTGAATGCATGCATTTTGGTGCTGTATATATTCTTAAGCTTGTTAAACTCTGCTGGGGAAGTGTCAGCAAAAATATGTACAATGTAGAAATATATTCAAACATAAAATATGTCTTTTAAGGCCCTGACTCTTTAGAATTCTAAATTGTATCCACATGACTGTGTCAATTGTGCAAACTTTTAGACACATGAAAATATCTATATTCAAAGCAGTACTCACTAGTTTTCTTGTTACAGGTCAATTGCTGATGCCTTAAAGAATGGTCAATCAGTGAAGGCTGAGATGTTTGAGGCTGTTACAATTTACTTTTCTGATATTGTTGGATTCACAGCCTTATCTCTTGAAAGTGCACCGCTTGATATTGTAAACCTCCTCAATGATCTATATTCAATGTTTGATGACATTATTGAACTTCATGATGTGTACAAGGTGACCATATGCTAATGAACTATAAACAAAAGCTTTTCAGAAACGCTGTGAGTTTAGTCAGGGATGGATTGGGGGGGGGGGGGGCACAAGGGGTGTGCGCTGCCCTAATTTTGGCAAACTTTACATTTTTATTTAAAAAAAAAAAAAAAAAAAATGTAGCCCCCACAGGGGGTGCCTCAAGTTTTTGCACAAGGGTGCCCCCCCTTTTCTAAAATTTCTGGATCTGTCCCTGGTAGTTGTTTACATTGTGTAAAGGGTTTCTGTTGAGAAATAGTAAACAGGGGTTAAAAGTCATTATACAAATTGTGTCAGCTATTTCTTCATATAATAATGAGTTTTTTTTTATTTTATTGATTCCTGATAATGATATATTTTACTTTTTGACCTAGGTTGAGACCATCAGTGACTCCTATATGGTGGTCGGTGGACTTCCACGTCGTAATGGAGATAAACATGCCGGAGAGATTGCAAACTTAGCACTTGACCTGATGAATGCTGCTGTCAGTTTCAAGATTCATCACAGACCTGGACTTGGCCTGAGACTGAGGGTTGGCCTGCACACTGGACCTTGTGCTGCAGGTAAATTCAGGGTTGCTATAGGTCAGGGAAAATTGAAGGAAAATCTATTTTTATCAAGGTGAGGGAAAAGTCAATGAATTTTGGAATTGATCAGGGAAAAGTAAAATTTTAAAGAAATGTCAGGGAAAATTGAATCCAGTCAGGGAAAAATAGAATTTCCAAATCCACGAGAGAAGAGTCACAAGAATGTGGTGTGGCAAAAACTATTTTTGTAAATTGCAGTCCCATGACGAGCATGTTGTGATTTTAAGGAACCTTGCTGTGATCCAGAAGCATTGCCTTTAGGCTGTATTCCACTAGACGACCCTAAAAACTGCCAAAGATCGGCACCAAATATTGTGAGCGTATCAATTTCACCCTTGAAAAATTTGGAGCAGAGCTCCTGATATTTACGGACATGTTGGTAACTATTGGTAGGAATACTCCCGACTTTTGGCTCCCAATATTTCCAAAGATTGAGCATGAGTCCTGATCTTTGGTCTTTTTGCCAAACACTGGCAGAATTTACAGTAATTTTGTGCCAAACATTGTGTAGTAGAATGCGACCTTATGTTGCAGGAGTTTTCAGGAAAACTTGTAAGGTATTGTGCATTTTGCAAGTCCCAGATTAAATGGGAAGAAAGGAAAGTTCAAGAGGTGGTTTAAGACTGGTGTATGAAAAGATTTTCTTGTCTTATTTGTCAAAGAAAAATGAAATTGGTCAGGGAGAAGAAAAAAGAGAGAATTTTGATGGGTCTGGTCTGTGGCAACCCTGAAATTGTTTAAATTATGTGTACGAATACCAAGTTTTGGATAAAACCACTAATGTGATGACAGTGATGATAAATAAAAGAGTCGCTATAAACAAACCTGTACCCCTTCTTCTTTTATCTTTGTTGAACATAATGAAAAAAGAAGGGCTAAATAAGAATTAACAACTTTTTCAATTATAACAGGTGTGGTTGGAATGTCAATGCCAAGATACTGTCTGTTTGGTGACACTGTGAACATGGCTTCACGTATGGAAACAAATGGACAAGGTGGGTTACGGCAAACTTGTTTTATGATTCTCATTTTCTATTGCATACCGTTATTCAAATTTATCAGAATATCATAGATGTAGTAGACATTGGATAGATTAAATATAACCAACTGGAACATTGGTGTTTTATGTTGATCTAGATGATATAGTTTTCCTACCAGCAGACATAGCAACTTATGAATTCATCAATAAATCCTAACTAAGTTACTAGGGAAAATACAATTAAAAATTACTTTTCAGCTTTCAAGATTCATCTGAGCAAATATGCATATTCAGCCTTGGAAAAATTAACAGGATATTATATCAAACCACGTGGGGAAATGCAAATAAAGGTAAGATTATTCTTCCAAGCATTCACATTGATTTTTACGTCTACAAAAATTGTGATACAGCTTGGTATAAGAAGAAACATAAGAGCAGCTATTAAGCCATAAAGACCAACCCAGAATGGTTTTTAGATCTTTGCTTTTACATTTCTTGGACACTTAATTTCAAACATGGCTTAATTACTGAGATCATTTGCCAAGGTAATTGAGTGGTTCAGCTCATTTCAATATTGATGATATATTTGATCTAAGTAAGTTCAATTCTTTCCCATGGATTCTACATGTTTGAGCTAGAAATACCTTTTCATAATGTTGTTTCTAAAAAGAGATGCCTTTTACAACCTGTCACATATGTCTACCAGGGAAAAGGTATTCAGATGACCTACTGGCTCGTTGGGAAAGACGGCTACAACAAACCACTACCTGCATTTGCTAAACAGTGAAGATGTGCAGCGAGTATTGGTCCTTGAGCATGAAAACAGAAATCCAATCTTGAGCTTGGGGATAAATTGACTGATAAAAAAAGAGAATGTCCTAATCATCATGGAAAATCTATTTGTTATTCATACCTAATTGATACACAGTAGTTCATTTAAACAGCATAAAATATTGATGCAAGGATGTGACATTGTATTATGGCAAACCAAGAAGAATACCATAATTTATAAAACATGAAAATACTCTCACTTGTCTACAGTTTCTCCATGTATCCTGTTCTAGGCTAGTCTGCAGGTACAATGCAGTAAATTAGAAGTTATTGAGGTTTCACAACAAAGATATCGTAACAAAGATGTTGTTAACTGCATGTGCTTGATGGTATCAAAGTGCTTAAAGTGTTCATGGTGCAACAGTGGCCCGTGGCCTGTTGCACAATAGAATTTCGTTGTTAGGATGAAACAACGAAAGCACAACGAACAAATGCTTAATAGCGAAATGTTTCTTTGTTACGAAAACCCCTCTACATAACAGGGAAGAAAAGCCGCTGCATAATGAACAAAGACATCTTTGCAACGATATCTTTACAAAGAATAATTTATTAAGGAACAACTAACTTTTTAGCTGTTTATCATATTTTCATTGTTACAAAACCCATTGTGCAACAGGTGCACTTGTGCACAATGAAATGTTGTTGTTATGATAAACTGAACAATAGCATAACAAACATGTTTGTTGTTACAAAAATTTACATTGTACAGAGTAAAGTCTCTGGTTCTAATGAATGAAATTGAATTCTGTAAATTGATATATGAGGGAAAAAATTAAGAAAAAATCAGTAAAAGTTAAAGCTAGTTGAGGGAATTCCAAATATAGAAAATAATTGTGTCAAAACAGTCATTGTTGTTATAAAAGTAACAACAGTTAATTGTGTTGTTACAAAACTCATTGTGTAATGGGCCACAGGCCATGGTGGCCTATTGCATAATACCGTTTGTAACAATGAAAATCTAGATACTGCTTAACTTAGCGCTCTATTTGTAATGATTGTTTGATGTCTCTCACTTACATGGAAGATCATCGTTGATGAATGTAGTTAAATAAATAAAAAATAATAATAAAAAAAATCAGCAAAACAACAAAACCTTTTGTTGTTACTTTGCACATAATAATGATCGTTTCAAACTAAAAAACCCTTAATGAGCTGTAATTTTTACAGGAAATAGTCTCACAGTGCCCCTTCATATATCAATTTACAGAATTGTATTTCATCCAGTAGAAACAGTGATATTAGGGGTATCATAATAATGATAACTATCGTTGTAACAAGATTGTTCTTAAAGTTATCGTAACAACAAAATGTCATTGTGCAATGGGCCAAGTGCCCTGTCGCATAACGGAAGGAGCGATGTTGTTCTTTAAAACAGCGGGGGTTTGGCAAAGTCTCCCTGTTATATGCGAAATTCACCATTGATTTTCACCTATTTCTAATAATTTTCCCAGGCTGAAAATTTCAGGGATTTTGGATCTGAATATCTAGTTTTCAGAAGTGTTTACAGAATTAAAATCGGTTCAGTAGAACAGCCGCAAATCAACAATTTTCTTTTCAGAATAAAGCAAACATACAAATTTCCACAGAACGAATCTAAGGAACCAAATAAATATCATAATGTTTTTAATGCTTTTAATATAAGTATGTCTTTTTTAGCAAGATAAATCCCAGAACGAGGGTATGATAGATAATCACGTGGAAGATCATTGCCAGACCCTCGGTTCTGCACAACATATGCATTTACTGCTAAAGGGAATTGTGATTACGTTAAAGAAAAAGCATGCACAACTTGGAACAGCTATATTGCTTATATGCACTCTCCATGTGAGCATTACTCTCTCAGCATGCTCTAAAATATCCGAACTGTTTTATGTAGAGTTTTATGGTCATGCCAATGGGATGATGCTCCCACCTACTGAGTTAAACTAGAACTTACCACAAGGAGTTAGAGAATCCCAATAGAAAATAAAACCACTTGCACTTTAAAAAGGGCCATACCCATGAAGAGACTTTATCGGCGACTGGTGACCAGTGACCAGGGCTGTGTCCCATCGCCCGTTGCTCAGAAAACACACCATACTTACGGGGACTCGTCCAGCACAATCGCCAGGCGATCACAATCGTCGGGCAATTTCCTGTGGGTATGGACTGTGTTCTGAGCAACAGGCGACAGACGATGGGATCGGCAGGAAAATCGGCACGAAAATCAGTTGAAACATATTAAAATTGCATAATATGACAGTCGCTGAGCGACGACGACACTGATTCTCTCAGTGACATTAGAATTGCCTAGTGGGTGTGGGGCTCAACAGTCCTTTTGAACTGCCTTCAACTGTTTTTCCTGTCTATATAAAGAATGTTTAGAGAATTGTTTATTTGGGTTTAATGCAGTATCAACATCTATGGTCATATCTGGCCAGAACAATGTTTGACAATTCTGTCTCTGTTGTTTGAATATATGAAATGAATGAATCTATGACTAGACTCCTACATGTTGACCAAGGCAGGTATTCCTCAATTTTTGGTGACCCATAGACACACAACAACTGGTGGTGGCACCAGGCCTTATAGGATAAGGGCAGTAGTAGGGAGGGTACCTGGGAAGTCAGGGGATGGCAAATATTTTACCATAGATTGTTAATTGCTCATTAACGCTTGGAGTGAGGATTTTGAAAATTGGAATATAAGATGCCGTGGATGTTTTACATATGTAGTGATGCTGAAATTTTGAAAGAGTTTATATTTGAAAGTCAGAAAAGTAGGATTTTGTGGGGAGATGGTTAGGGCAAATGTTTATCTGAGTTGTTTGTCGGGCTAGAATTCTATTGGTTTCCCTATGTGAGATGGATAGAAGTGGACTAGGTTTGTATTTGGATGTGATTCAAAATGTATTGGGGTAAGAGGCATTTTATATAATTCCTAAAAGTAAATCTTGAATATATATTATATAGGTCATGGTTGTAGTGGTGGTTTTCCACATGGGTCTGGACAGACAGGAAGTGGAACATCTGGAAACCACAGGGGGTGCACGGCAGTGTCAGACTCCATCAGTCTCGCATGCTGAACATGTAATTGAAATCACAGCATGTGATGGTGACCTGTGACTGGCGGGGTCAATTCAATTTCCTGTCTGTCTGTGGGGAAATGCCGTGGGAAGAATGTGTGTCAGAGTAGACAGGAAGTAGAACATCTGGAAGCCACAGGGGATGCATGTCAGATTCAGAATTGTGACCATTCCAGATTTGGAGTGTATTCAGTAAGATGAATAACTCTACAGATATATATTTTATCATAAAGTTTCATCACAAGGATTACTTTTTTGCGTGAAAACCAACTCACATTCATATTTCTGCAATGAAAAAATAATACATTGCCATGGATAAAATAGAGGAAGCTAATGTTGGAGACAACTCTGCAGGAGTAAAACGCAATGTTCATTTCATCTAGATTAAAGAATATAGATGTTTGATAGTAGACAAGTACAACAAACTTGTGAAGAAGAGTTGCAAAGTATTCAAATCTGAAATATTGTGCAGTGAGGATGGAAGGTTAAACCTTGGAAAGTATAATTCTGCTGAACATTACGTTATATGTCCTATGCATTTCTACAAAACATGAACTGATGGAGGAGGTCTTCACTTATCTTTTGCACCGAGAATTTAAGTATCAGAAACACGTAATTGATAAGGAAAACCAAAAACCGATAGAGGAGTATGCTCATCATTGTTTTTTGAAGATCAATACTACTACACTGGCTGAAGGATGTGCTTATATTGCAGACTTCAACCGGATTGATTCATACTTTACACACAATTTAGCAATGGATTATCTGAGTAAAGTGAACTCAATTAAAGTTTTAGAGTCATGCAAACCAAGAAAGGTGTATGAATTATTAAGTTACTTTAAGCAGGGCATCCTTGAATATGCAAATTCTTTTAGTTGCAACAGGGTTTTAGATTACTGTGTTTCTTGATTTGACAGAAGAAATCTGTTGGGACTGTTAGTTGAGTAGATACAGGAAGTTGCACAACAAGACTTTTTTAAACGCTATTTGTGTATCGACTTGTTCTCAGCCGTTAACCACAGATCACTACCTTTAGTTTAGTTATTGATTTTCTCCCGAGCAGTGCTGCTTACTATACTAGGAGATGTAACCTGTCTGCCGTAGCTGACCAGGTTTTATCACACCTACCAGAATCTCCTGCCATGTTTACATTACATAACACAGTAATTTGTATAATTTTGAATACCCTTTATAATATGTCTTCTATATTCTGGAAACTGTTCCTTCATTTAATTTATAGACTACTTATTACATGCACAAGGTGTTTTGGTAACTACCTTTGTGCAATGTTTGATTGTATATGTATCTATATTGATGTTTACATAAAATGAAAATATTGTTTTATATAATCATTTTATACTATACTTTTCATGCGATATCCGTCCTTGTGTTACTTTAATGTATTACTGATGGATATCGGAATGCGTCAATTTGGTTAAGAAGAGTAATATTTTCTGTCATTGTCTACAGAAGGGACTGGAGGGGCCTAAGCAAGAGTGATGCACTAGTGAAGATGTCTCCTTTTGTGTTTCATTTTTTGCCTTGCATGCAGACTGGACTCTCGAGGAAGATGCAATCTTGAATGAAGCTGCAGGTGAAGACAATTTTGAAAAGAAGAAGAAGATTCCCTGAAAGGCCATTGGCTCCTTTGGATTGTTTAGAGCTCGCAAAATGTATAGTTAGAGTTTGGCGT
Source organism: Lepidonotus clava (assembly GCA_936440205.1). NCBI lineage: Eukaryota > Metazoa > Annelida > Polychaeta > Phyllodocida > Polynoidae > Lepidonotus > Lepidonotus clava. The sequence goes on from OW387137.1 coordinate 49,316,568, forward strand.
ATAGTTGGAGTCTTATTTGGGTTTGACCTAAATACTTTAAATGAAATAGAACTAAATAATCCTGGTAATTGTAAAATGCAAGCAACAACTCTTTTGATTCGTTGGACAGAGTGGGCTACTAGTGACGCTCATTTAAATAATCTGTTACCTGTACTACACCGGTTCAACATTGACTATGCAATTTAAGTTGAAGATATATCTATAGATAGTAGCCTTAGCTGGTTGTGTATTGAGCAAATAGTAGACACCTATAATATGTAATAGTAGTAGTCATTTTTGTTGTTATTATCAACAATACAGAACAAACTCATTATCTAATGCCTTGAATTGCTTCTTGCAATTTATGATTTTAAAATTAATTAAAATGCTTTGTAGATTATGAAATGTCTCTGTTTTTTGTTCATTTTGACAATTGACTTATTCTTGAATGTAGAAACAAAGAAATAAATGTCTTGGTATTGAAATGTATGTATACTTATAGATTAGAGTAAGAAAGCAAACAATCATAAAAGTTATAATAATAGAAAATAAAACTCAAATACCGTATCATTTTTACAATTTTTTAATACGCAGAGAGCAATCACATACATGAGGTATCCAATATCTGCCTGTGTATACAGATAGACCAATAGAACAATACATACTCATTTGATCCAAGAAAATCTGAACTAATGGACGGACTATATGGTTTCTATGTTTTTTCTTCCTGCAACTATACACACTTGCACACATACATAATGTAGGAAAGATGGAGCACTTCATACCTTGAAATCTAAACTAAACTAAAAATATGAATATCTAAACTAATCCCATATAAGCAAATACTTTCTCAAACTAATCTTCCGTAAATGGATGTTGATGCCAGTCTTGATCATAACTGTAACTAAAACCAGATCCACTCATTTGACTCTCTTCCTCACTCACTTCCCAGATGAATACCTCATCTGATCCTTCACTCATGTCCCTGAATGTCTCTTCATACCAATATGGCTCATCCTTCTCCTTTGCTTTCCCTTTCCCCTTTTCTTTCCCATTCCCCTTTTCTTTCCCTTTCCCCTTTTCTTTCCCCTTCTACCTTCTACCTTCTTCTCCTTCTTCTCCTTCTTCTCCTTCTTCTCCTTCTCCCTCCTCTCCTTCTCCCTCCTCTCCCTTCTTTATTCTCCTTCTCTTTCCTCTCCTTCTCCCTCCTTTCCTTCTCCCTCCTCTCCCTTCTTTATTCTCCTTCTCTTTCCTCTCCTTCTCCCTCCTCTCCCTTCTTTATTCTCCTTCTCTTTCCTCTCCTTCTCTCACCTCTACTTCTCTCTCACTCAAAATTCATGTCATTTTCAAGTATTCACGAACATGATTATTCTAATTGTTACATATCCTTCAATTTACACTCTAGATTTTATGCGGAAAACTTGACTAGTAAACTGCCAATATAATTAAGAATTACAAATATACAATATCATTTCTTTGTCATTATTAACAAAGAGCTTCCACTTTGTACGTAGAAATAAGAAGAGATGGTTATATATATATGGCTTTACAAATGACTTGCTTATACAAGGAGAAATCTTGGTTACAAATAAATGTTTTGGTTATACTTGCTTGCCTTTGTTAAAGATGTCTCTGTTATACATGTATCTCAATTATAGGTCAATATCATGGTTATTCATTGATATTCTCGATATCCCATCAATGTCCTGGTTTTACATAAAAATCTTGGATATAGACGTTGTGTAGTTGACATCATATTGTCCAATGTGTGATGGCTGCCATATTGGCGATCAATTTATTATCAATATCATTCTCAATTCTAAAATATCTAGAACAAATAGTTGTGTTACATCTAATTAAAACAAACTCATTTCATCACAATCAACAGCACTCGTCCTTTAATAATGAAAAATTTAGATTTTGTTTAAAGCCATGTGGTCCTGATCACCACATGGTGATCACCAAAAAATGTTCATGTGACCACATCTGCACAAGGTCTATACATACATACGTCAGTTATACATCGAAATATAAGCCTTATTTATAGATCAATGTCCTGCTTGTGTATAGATTATACACCGACTAAAGGCAGGGAATCAAGATCAATGTAAAAATGTCATATTTATCAAATTTACCGTATTTGATTAATGGAAGAAATGCACACCCTTCGAGCTTCATGTATAAAAACAATCGAACCCTCTATTTATTGGTAATAGAAAAATATTTCTTTCTTTTTTTTTGACGGAATGAGACCATATGGTATTTTCCTGGAATTAATCCATTAAATTAAGACCCAGTGGGACAACAGATGACAAGCGTTGCATCCAACGTCTTTCTTCTTTATCTCTCTTGGACTGAGCTTTTATAGAGTCAGGCGGGGAGGAAATGAAGGAGAGGACCGAGATGCTAAAGCCCTTGGTCAATCTAGGTTGATCAGCAAGGCATCGGTTGAAATGCCTGGCTACCGTAGTATAATTGTTTTGATTGATAACATAAAATATCTTGCAAACATTGCAGTATTCAATATGTGGGTTTTTCAACCGATGCCTTGCTGATCAACCTATCTGTTATCGATCATACCATATTAACCAGTGATATTACACAGTGTATGGACATAGTCCTACCACTTTTGACCAACATCCATCTTCCCCTACCATTGACTACATTTTGACTAACATGGGGATACTGGGGAAATTAACCCATATTATTTAAATAATGGGATGGACCTGCTAACATGTTAAATATATAAAATTAATTTAGATACCTAATACTTAGTTATTCTTTATTTGGGAATATTCAATGGAATTTATTCTATAATAATTTCCTACACATTCACACCTGATGATCCTTTTATGGTGAAACCACCCAATACCAACATTTAATTAAAATTGTGTGCTAACTCCATCTTATTGGATCACCAGGGAAACTAAACAATAATGCTGATCCTTGGAGCACAACATTTCCTGAATCACATCAACTATTGGTGATGTCACAACCCAGGTTGCTATACAAACTTGGGTTGTCAAGCAGGGTACTGTACATGTTGGCAACTTCTAAGTGCAACTGACACTTGGTGTGGTAGTGCAAAGCAAGCCCGACATACAAAATCCGTCTCCTGATAATAAAAATGTATGTATCAGAGTACATGATGCTGTATTATCTAAAACAATGAAACCAAAATGTGAAAAATTCGAGAAGAACATGCTCAATTAGGGAGCTGTAAAGAGGAATGTTCTGTAGCACTAAATCATAGTTATATTGTTATTTTAAATCAATTGTTCTATTTGTGAGAGAACACCAGTGAGAAGGAAAGATATAACTAACGAACAAATAAGCATACTATAACAACCCTTGATTCAGACCGAAGCGTAAAACTCCTGGACTGCTATGTGTTTTGATTTAAGAGTCCTTGTTGTTTCAAACTTGTACAACCTCTTTTGCAAACAATATATCCCTCGCAGATTTTACAGAATATAAACTGCAAGTACCTATGCAAGAGATCGCTATGTTAATCTTATAAAGGACGAAATATGAAAAAACAGATCAGACACTTTGGATTCAGGGTGCTATTCAATTTTTTGTATTATTCACTATTTTCACTTTGATGCTGTCAAAGACAAAAATTAATGATCAATAGAATCATTAATATCAAAATTGATACCCCTCTTTTAATGCAGAACAAGTTTATCTAGCCTTGCATATTTAGGCCTTGCATAGCATCAAGTTATGTTTATCCTATGAAAATGTTATCCTAATGAATATCATGGAGGTTTGTAGCTGCATTTCCATCAATCATCTGTCTGACAAAATCAGATGCGGCTTTTCTCATCATTATAACATCCCCTGTCTCAACTACAAAACTCAAGTTCTTAAGAAAGAAACATCTAAGAACTTGTTGTGAGCTAATAATCCTAGGGAAAAGGTTTATGCAATGAAATAACTTCAATGTGAACACATTATTTCATTGTTTATTGATGTTGTTGTCATTCTATGTAATGATTTAATCACTTATTGAAAACTAAATCAAAGTATCATTTTAACATGGCTCTGTTTGAAATAGTATAATTGGTTTCTGCATCTTCTGAACTTGAGCAATACAATGCCATTTACCAAAATACTACCAAGGAGCCTTTTTGATAACATGAATTTGTCAAAGCATGTCAGGATTGCTGTCATTCAAAGTCTCTCATTTCTTTCACTCTTGCAGATGCCACAAAGTATTCCTTGGATTGGCATGATGTAATGTCTTAAGGCACTTTCCCATGGAAACAAGGAAGAAAGAAAAATAATGATCGTTCTCGAGGATTGAATACACAATTTCACATAAAAGAGGTTGCTAGTCTGAAAACAAACTTGGAACCAATAACGTTAGAAATAATCTTTATACTGACAGAGGTAGCTGAATCCAATTAATTCAAAGGTACGTAGCCGCTTAAACAAAACAAGCACTTTATCCTAAGAAGCTGGATAGAGTTTTGTAAAGATGGATCAATGGATCATGGTTAACTGTCCTACAAAGGCTGAGGACACAATGAAGCCTGTAAACAAACCCCCTTCTTATTTCATCATAAAAGAAAACATCGTTAATAAGCCTTCAATTGCAAAATCTGTGTTATAAATAAGTCATTTGCTCTATATATGATCCAAACTTTCTAGCAGCTGAACCAGAAGTTGTCAGGACTCAACTGTCCTTCAGCATGCTGCTGTGTAATACACTCTGCCTCCTCTTCGTTCCTTATTTGGTTATCCAAGCTCAGGCAGAAACCATCACTGTCGTTGTCCACCTTTTGAATGGCTTGCTAGTGAACAGTGGATGGGGCTTTGAGAATGTGGCATCAGCAGTCAGCATAGCGATTGAAGATTATCAGGCTAACAGAGGTCTGCGTGAGCACACATTCAGGTAAATATCTTATTTTTCTATGTTGTTTTGACAACAATAATACTTTATTTATTACCCACACGGTGGAGGATAGATAAGTACAAGGAGTGGTGCATAGTGACTAGCTGTACATTCCGCTCCTCACTTTTAGTGCCCCGGGAAGGGGAAATCGGGCGGGCGGGGTTGGCCCGGGGTGATCCATGTGTGAGTATATATATGGTGACGGTCAGGGAGAATGTTGAATAACATGTCCGGTGGCGACCCCACCACGGGGGACGGCTTTACATTCCCGACAACGCTACTACCCTAAGCGCCTGGCGGTACAACACAGTATCATTAAACACATCCTCTGCTTGGACAGAACGTCAATCTATGAGCGTTAGAGGCACTGACGCATGTTCAGAGGGCAGGAGGTATAGGCCGCTTACCATTTAAAGAAATAGGGGAGGCACAGTGCTCCTATGCAGACACTTTGCAACCACTGAGCCTCAATAGATAGGTGTCAGTCTAACTGGCACTAACCACCGCGGACAGTAACCAAAGCTGATTGGATACCCCTGAAATATAGTTAAGCTGTGCTTCAACTTTGCACAGGTTGAGCGTCAGGAGCACTGTGCTTTATTAGCGTCACTGGGACTTTGCAATTGGTGCCATCAATGGGTTTGTGCAATTTGGTGCAGGGGGACAAAGTAGGGTTATGACCGCACGGTGCATTAGTCATACTATGACTATTCAATCATTTTGGCGCAGGAATGATGACACAGACTGTGCCCGTCTAGCAAATAATGGCCGCACGCAGCAGATTTCGGCAAAGACACAAGTCTCACATTTTCCTGTGGTTGTCCCCAGGTGGCCATATGACCTATGGGAATCACATGAACCTTGGGCTTCGTCCTCAGTTCATGCATGATGATCACCTGAGGGTCATACATACTATGATAAGAAGAACCGCAGGGGGCATCAGAGGGTGGCCGTTCAACCCATAGGGGATTGTCACATACTGAGGTCAAAGCCCAAGGTTTGTACCTTCCCCATGGGTCGTGCAGCTACCTGAGGATGCCCGGAACGTTCTTCTTTATTTTATCACCAAAGCATGACTCAAATATTGTTAAAACAACCTAGAACGGTGAGCGTTGCATACAGCCTAGCAATACAAACCGCCACCAATACGCACTGCTTGTCAGCTGCATGGGTGATAAACCCTCGGATGACCCCTGTGGGTCTTATATATGGTAACTATAATCATAATACTTACTTTGATAAACTACTGTGATGAAATGCGTTGCAGAAAACTTGCCTAAAGTCTGATATTGATACTTTGAATTTTATATATAGGATTTTATTCTTTGTAATGCATCATGCTATTTTCAACCATTGGGTGTATGTGTTTCCTTAATGGTATATATGTTGCACACATCTTAGACAATTTCAATTGTATTCGGATATCATTCTTTGTTATTATTGCACACAGCAGAAATAAGGACCCGAGGCACGAATTGGGGAAATTTAAATGTTATTTTGATAAAATTTGATTTTATAGTAAGTTTATAATAAATCGTAGTATATATAAAAATAGGTTAAGTAAGGATAATATATATGAATATGATAAAATGTGATAAGGGTGTGTGAGAGGAGAAATTTATGGAGGTAGTTGTGGTGATGGAGGTTTGTTGATAAAGAAGGAATACATCATTTTATTTTCAGCCATTGCATATAACGTTCCATGCATGATATATATTGCACACCTCTTTGATAACTTTAATTAGATATAGGATCTTATTCTTTGTGATGCATCATGTTATTTTCAGCCAATGCTTATGTATGTTTTCTGTATGGTAAATATACCACACATCTCCAACAGGATCATATCTAAGACAGACCATTGTGATCCTGGACGATTTTTAAAAACTGCTGCAGAGCTGTATTATACTGAGAGGCCTGATGTGTGGATCGGAACGCTTTGTTCTACAGGTGTGCAATTCATGGCTTACTTATTTAACTTTGGGCAATGCATCTTGTTCTTAATAACTTGGAATTACACACCGACAGATCTTCTGCTGATGTTTTGTTCAGGATCATTTCTCAGGATCTATTACAAAAAATGAGTCATGTAGTACATATACATTGATCCTAGGTTTTAGGCTAGGGCTACTAGAATTATATATACATGGTAAATAAAATCTCAAATATTGATTGATTTTAATGGTATTAGGAGAAGTATCATAATAATTATTATACTGATTATATATAATTATATATGTCATGAACAATGAAAATCAAACTTTATATTCACACTTACAGGTGTTCAATGGATCAGTTTTCCTAGTTTTAGATTGCCTGTAAGATTGCAATTGCTTTTCAAAAAATTCTGTAATCTATCTTAAAATCTTAAAAAGATTTCATCCTTCTCTACAATACCTAACAGAACTGATTCCTGTTGCCCGCTACTTCTCCTACTGGAAGCTTGGTTTGTTCGCACAAGGTGGAGCTCACCCAATATTTAATGATAAAAGTGTTTACACTACCCTGGTACGCTCCCTTCCTTCTTCGGATAAAACAGCAAAGGCATATGTGGGCATGGTTTCTGAATTTGGCTGGAAAAGGGTGGCAATGATGACATATCGTGGTTATTGTGACAGTGGTGCTTCAGATATCTATAAAGGTCTCAAAGTAAGTACTTTATATATGGTAGTTCATGTAATTGATATGTGTTAGCAAACATATGAGTCATTACAAAACACAAAATACCTATGGGTAGACATTTTCATTTTATGGATATTTTGGTTGAAGGGGAGATTTCAAAGCAGCCTGCTGCTAAAGAAACACTGACTGAGTTGAACAAATAATCCTCTGTACAATTCAATAAGTAGTACGTACAATTTAAGAAGTGCTCAAACAGAAACAACAGCTTCTTTTTCATGAAAGTATAACTTATTCATTGTCCTCTCAACCTTGACTGTGGATAACATTTATTTAGTTAGTTTTAATGTAATCTAGGAAATTGGTGTAACAATAACTGAGTGGATTCTTCTGGATGCCGACTTGACAGATGAGGTTCAGATTGGAGAATATTTTGAACTTATCAAACAGCGTGCACGAGGTAAGATATTGTGAGAGTTTAGTGCAGGTATTGTGAACTTACAATAATGTATGACAAAATGGTACTTATCAAAGGGGAGATAGGTATTTCATACAGGTGGGACGAACAAATGGTGATTATTCACCATTGCTCTACATTATTCAATTGGCTGGAAAAGAGTTGCAATGATGATGCTCTTTTATTTACTCATTTGATATTAATCTCTTATAAGATGGTACAAAATGTTTTAAATCTAGATGATTTGAGTTGTTAAATATACCTACCAGGCCAAGGAGCTTTGCAATCATGATGTTAGTGAGTGGTGGATGATTTATGTCGTATCGACAAACTGGGTCATTTACACAGCGAAAACAAGTTAGGATGAATTCTGACTTATCATACATGTGTTTCAATTTGGTCTTTGGTGATTGTATCTAAACTGCAGGGGATTAAAATCTAAAAATCATAATTTTATGTTGTACATCATCCCCTTAGTGAACCCAGACACCAATTGGGAATTGAACCTAGTGAACCACTTGTTCAGTGCTGGGTCCCCCCTATCGTCACCTTTTACAATCAGCTGGGGCCCATTCTTCTCAGGAACAGAAGCCCCAACCCAGTATCCCCATCGGGGGCATCCATGATGTTGTGCAGTGTTCTGGGAATGTTATTAGGTCAGTGCGTGACTTGGTAAGCCATAATATTTGTAATACATTACAATCTTAAACTCACAAATGTGAATATGTCTGACATCTTTTGTTTCAGTGATAGTTCTTTGTGCTGAATCGACTGAACCTAAACTGCTTCATGTCATCCGTGCAGCCTACAAAGTAAATATCAGATCACCAGATTTCCTGATTATGGTTTACAGAAATGCTGTAGGTAGATACATGTTTGAGCCTTGGTGGAGCCTTGACAACCCAAGCACAGAGGAGGTGAATGAATGGAGGAGAATTCTGATGGAAGTAAACTTCAAACAGGTATACATCCACCAAGATGCATACTAATATAAGAAGACCTGCGGGGCCGTCAGAGGGCAGAAAGACAACCTGGCGGGCAGCGTACAACCTGACGGACAAAACCCGCGGGTCGTGTGCTGCCCAGAGGGTCATCTGTATACCCGAGGATGACCCCAAAGGGTCTTCTATATTTTATCACCCAAACAATTCTGTAACATGTAATTATGTGTAAAACATATCAAACAATGAGTGGTATGTACAGCCTAATTATACTTGCTGGTCTCTGTACGCACTGCTCACCAGCTATGATAAGGATGTTATTATAGTAATAAACATTATAGGAAAACTACATGAGGATGTGGGATGGGTCATAATACGAGCTGGAAGGGTGAGTGCAGCACATTTTTTTACTACCAGTGAGTATTTTGCCCCATCCCAACATCGGAGTGTTGTTTTCCTTTTATCATATGTCGGATTTGTAGCAAAAATAGCAAAACATAACAACTCTTGACTCTCCTAAGCCAACATTTCATACTCAGCTGGTATCACAGAATACTAAACGGGCTGCAGAGCTCCATGTGGAATGGATAATACTCACTGGACTGCTTATTCTGCTTAAAGTCATAGTCAAATGTTCAAAATGGTGCATTCATGTACATTTCTGAGAATGTATTGTACATCAAATGTACAGGAATAACATTCTTTCACAAATTTAAAAAAAAATCATGAAAGTCCATTGGAAAATGCCCAAGTTAGGAGCTAAACAACCTCCGATGTTCTCCGTTCGCTGCGTGTTACCTTGGTGACAGCGCGGACGTCGTAGAGAGCAACCCTCGCAGGACCACTCTGTACTTGTTCTGGGCCTGTACACCCGCAACAGGGGTGCCTCAGGGAGAATGCAGGGTGTGTGGTACACTCACACATACCAAATGACACATAACATGGGATGATCGCCTAGTACACATGCACCGACGTATAATAATCAACATTTCTTAATTAAAACCGAGTCAAAACAAGGATCATAACATTATCATAAAGAAGGTACGAAAAGACCAGGAGGGAATTTCAAGAGTCAATTCAATCTAAAATCTTATAAAATCTTATAAAATTGCTGTTCACACAATAATTAAGATGGCATCAGAACAGACAGGTCGGAGACATTACGATTTCCTCCTCAATAAAAATGTGTGAACTAGGTATTAGGGTATTATGATATTATCTCGAATTCGGTTATGAAAAGGGTTAACCATTCTTAGCCATTAGTTTCACTTCCATCATCAGTCATAAGAATGCAACCTGTGTATGTTTTGTCTCTAACTGTAATCTGCACCCTGATCTTTTGTTGTTATAGTGTGCTTCAATGAAATGGTTAAGTCATTTTAAGTAATCCTTTATCATAACTCATCTACATTTCATTTTAAATTAGGATTTCATTTTCTGAATTCACTTATAGGTTTCTTGCAAAATTGTTATGTAAAGATAACCAGTGACTCCAAATAATGTAGGTGTTATAAGGCAGATTGCTGTCAGTTGATAATTTGTCCCCCAAGATTTCTTCCTATTGATAAATCATTTTAGGTAGGTGTCTGGAGCGGATATCATATGAGGTCCATAACAGTGAAAATGTTTGACATCTTTGATTCATTAAGGTGGCCATAATTTATCCAAGAGGACCTGAGATTGAAGAGTTCTTTGACCGTGTGCCTCTCAGGCTAATGCAACCTCCATGGAACTGGAACAAAAGTGTTGAGATGGGATGGAGAGTAAGTTTGCTGATTACCTAACAATGTACCTACAGCCTCTGTATGCTTGTCCCCCTTCTCTCTCAGCTAGGGGACTTGGCTTGAGAGACTGCAGGTCCAGCCTATTTTTTCCAGCCATGTGATTGGCTGAGAGGTGGTCACGTGACCCCGGATTCGTCAAAATCTGATGAACTGGACCTGCACTAATTCATGACGTACAGCGAGCAAAGAGGAGCATGGGTTGAGGCGCGGGAACCAGCATACAGCCACTGATATGTCTATATAACTGTTTGGTTGAAATATTTCTGCTATAAAATTATTATCATGGGCTGCAGAAATGATATGCTCAGACAAAACAGTATTCACATTTCCCATGAACCTGAGCAGTAAACCCTCCCATAGAAACCATGTTCCCAATGATTCCCATCGAAACCCATATCCCAATCGATTATTCAGCCCTATTCTGCTAGCAGGGCACCGCTCTTTTGAAATAGGTTTATAGAGGGGATGAACATTGAATTTGTTACATTTAGTACACTTAAGATTAATTGGATCTTAAAAGATTTGTTAAATAGCTCATCAAAAAGACCCAACATGAATGCCATGCACCTCACTGTGGCAGTATATCATCACAAATCAAAAGCAGTCTTTCAGTTCATTGACTTTGTATCATACCATAAAGTTTACATTGCATTATGATGATTTTGATGACAATTTTGAAAATTAAAATGAGAACATGGTTAGACATACCTTTCCTAGATTTTGAATGACCCATATGTCTTTTATTTTAAAAGATTTTCTTCCATCTTAAACTTTCCTTGTCAACTTTTGCTATTGGCGTAACACTCATTTTAATCATTTTGATATTGCTTACTCTAGGGTTCTTTTGGTGCTGCACTAGTGCATGATACAACATTAGCATACTTGGAAGCCTTAAACGACACAATGGCTGAAGGTGGGGACTGGAGGAACGGAGAAATTTTGCTGAACAAACTGAGGAACAGAGCCATGCATGGTAACATACTTTTCCCAAAATGACTCTAATTTGGATGAACATTTGTTTATAAAGTGCTTGTTTATTTGCCAGATAAATTCACATATTTTGAAATTTATTACCACAGTTGATTTCCCTTAGTTCCCTGAAGTTGTGTGCAAAGCATTAAGGTTTAAAATGAACTTTCTTTTAGACATGAATTGTTCTTGTTGAAACGTACTTGAAATGAAGTTAAGTGCCAAAAACTAAATGTATTCTTTAAAACATTTTACAGGAATTTCAGGCAAAATCAGGCTTAATGAGCATGCAGACCGGATTCCTGTCTTTTGTGTTTATGATTTGCAACCAGGCTGGGAGAAATACAGAGCAGTGGTTTTCATTGATATGGAACAACCACGACACAAGGTAATCAACAATATTGCCCCAGTGGCCCGTTGCACAATATGGATCGCAACAGCGATTTGTGCATAAACAACACGCTCGTTGTCCACCTTGATTGCTGTCATTTTTCATATTCAAATAAACATAATAGATAGTGCTGTAGATGAGCTCTAACATGGTATCTGAGCCTACATTATTCCTTCCCATTGGCCCGTTGCACAATGGGTTTTCATAACAACAAAATAATTATATTAACAAAATTAATATTTTCGTAACAACGATGGTTTCCACACAATTTTTATCTATATCTAGAATACCCCCAGAGATTTGTAACTTTTACTGAATTTTCTCTATTTCTTTTTTACCTTTTTACATCAATTTACAGAATTTATTTTCATTCATTAGAACCAGAGATTTTACTATTGTTGTAAAATCATAACAACAAAATCTTTGTTAAAGATATCTTTGTTTGATCATCACAACAAAAATCCATTATGCAATGGGCCACATATCAATTTATAGAATATTATTTCATTGAGCAGAGAAAACGTAACAGAAGGTTCATAACAAAGATATTGTAACTAAGACGAATCATTGTGCAATGGGCCACAGTGGCCCATTGCACAATTGAATTTTGTTGTGAGGATCAAACAACGAAAGCACAACGAACAAATGCTTAACAGTGAAATGTTTCTTTGTTATGAAAATAATCACATATTACAAAAATAGTTAAAATCTCTGGTTCTAATGAATGGAATTGAATTCTGAAAATTGATATAAAAAGAGAAGAAATTAGAGAAAAACCAGTAAAGGTTACAACTGTTTGAGGGCATTCTAAATATAGAAAAAAAATTGTTGAAAAAATTGTTGTTACCAAAATAACTGCAAATAATTTATTAAGCAACAACGAACTGTTTCGCTATTTAGTTCATTTTCATTGCTATGAAACCCATTGTGCAACGGGCCACAGGGAACAAAAAAAAAAGCAATTGCATCTTGAACAATAGTGTTTCTCTCTTTGTTTAGCAGAACAATATTGATGGACATTTTGTAAATGGACAGGTAGTTCCTTAGTGAAATCAGGTGGCATAGCAGTAGGTTGTTGGCTTTAAAATAAGAAAGTTGGAAGTTCAAGTCTCCATCTTGCTGCTGTGGCATTTCACCTCCTGACAGATATATCAATGACCCAGAGTGCACGGTTATGGGAGATGAACTAGAATATCCAATCGTATTAAACTGTTTTATTTCTAAACATTATCTAGATTATTTTGAAATTATAAGTGTTTCACCCATCAGGATGCTATACTGAATTGGACATGTTTGATAAAACTGCCAGGTGAATCGTCTGGCGATTTTCCCAGCATTTCAGATCAAACATGCGTATTAATATTCTAATACCCTATGCTGACAGGCGTTCAGAGGAAAATACGATTGCCAGAGTGTCCTATTTAGTGGGTATGGGGCTTAAAGTAGTCAGCTAGGTCACACATCATTTTGGCCCTACTTTAAACTAGCTCATTGATGTAGTAACCGCTGTTCACTACATACCTCCACTACATGCATTTTGTGTATTTATCTATGCGTATCATGCATTTGTACTTTTACAGCGAATACGGCCGATTGCTAATGTAACTATTCGCTGGGGTACTGTAGATGGAAAGCCTACACGGGATTCCCCGATCTGTGGGTTTCACAATGAACTCTGCCCAGAGGATAATACTGGTAGGTCTATGCTTTTCTTTTATTTAGCTATTCAAACAAAATTATTATACTCTTATAGAGGAAAGATGACCATCATTAAACACAAGAATATAAAGGTTGTGTTTTCCATTTGACAGTGAATATGAAGGAAAAAATGACGGTGGGGAAGTCATTGAAAACTTATGCTGAACATTGTGACACTATATCAAGAGTTTGTCCATCTCAAGTAGAAGAACAATGATGGGAGTCACTAGATCCCTGTTTTTATTGAATTCATTGATTAAATCTAAAGCTAGAGGTTTTGTCTCTGATGAAATTGTACCTGACTTATCCCTTGATTATGAATCAAGTATTTGTTTCTGTTCTGAAATGATTAGATGGAAAAACAATGTTTCATTTAACTGTTTTTCATTTCTATGTGGTCTATAAACAAAAACAAAGTTTGTTGTAAGTAATATGTTTCAAATGTTAACTGACTGTAAGACAGCAAATTGGGTTGATTCATCTCCAAATTCTTCAAGTAAACAAAAAAGCCATCATAAAAAGTATTTGGCCCAATTTGGTTCCAAATGGCATCAGTGTGTTTTAATGCACTCTATAACTTCATAGAATACTTTGTTGGAGTAAACCGGTTGATACAATTTCCTGATGTCGTCTGTTGTTCAATATCTTAAAACATGATATTTGATATGAGCTAATCATTCCAAAGGTTGGTATCTAAAAGTGGTAATTTCAATTGGATGTTCAATCTCTGTTATGGGAACAATTATCTCTATGGTTGTTTACAGGTAAGTCAAGGCAACACACATCTAGAATGGAGCTGCATACAATTTGTTGTCACCTTATTTTGGCCTGATTTACATACTAGGATCAAATTTTTGTATAGCCACCAAATGCATTATTTGAGCAGAGTTTGAGCTTTTAAAGCTGTTGAAAAGAAGAGAAGACAAAGTGAGCAAGAAACAGCCATGCAGTGTATTGAAAATCAGGTTGTGGCTGTTGGAGATAATGAGAAAATTGTTAGAATTATCATGATGCTAATTCCAAACATCCCTGAGAGGACTTAGAGTTAAGTTTGAAATAATTATGCTTAAATAATTTTTGAATAAGATTCAACTTACAAAATCTTTAGGGTATATTGTCTGTCTTCTGATTATATATTGCATTATATATGTTTTAATTCCCTTTTTTAGACAGTATTTAGAGGAACAAGCATTGTGTCAAACTATGTGGAGAGTCGCATTCTCTGATATCATGGATGTTAACAAAACAGAAAAGGGCAAAGTGAGTAAAATATGCCATTGAAAAATCATAATGTCTGAGCAGGTGCACCAATAATATTAAATTTTCATTAGATATAGGATACAATATAGGAGTACCACTAAGTCATGGTGGTCAATTAACATCCACTAAAAAGCTAGAATTTTATTGAGGTTTCAAAACCAGAATTTGGTTTCATGTAGGAGATCATCGGTCTTCATCATAGTTACCAAAATAGGATTTGATATGACAAAATGTAAAAATGTAGAGGTAAATTCAGATATGACTTGTTTTTATTTTCTTGAGCTATACCAGCCAAGGATATGGCGTTCTCATAATGTTGCAGTAACATTCTGGATGGATTCTTATTATGTCACACTGTTAGGTTACAGTGACATTCTTTTGATGACTTCCAATTACATCACTGCAAACAACTGTTGCAACTTTACATTGCAAAATTCTGATAAAGTTTTTGTAATGTTGTTTTATGAGGCTGAGACTTGATAAGAATGTCAAATTGACATTCTTTTAGGTGTGTTTGAGACCTCACTGAATAAGGATGTCACAATAACATTCTGTTAAGGTAAAGTTGGGACCTCCCCTGGTCAAGAGGTCACAGCAATGTTCTCTTTAAGTCAGATCTAGACCTCAACTAATCAGAATTTCATGATGACATTCTATTTTGATTTGATCTCAACCTAACCTCACCAGAATGTTATGATAACATTCTGTTTTCGTTAGGTCTCACCCACAGAAAAATAATGTAACAGATACGTGACACTTCAGTAAGTAACAGACAAACCAAAAAAGTATGTTGCATAACATGACCTAAACTATCAAGTCTTACCGTAAACTCTAAAGTTATCTACCAGAGTTTTGTTTGGAAGAATCATTTAATCTGCATACAAAGTGTCAAATGCATTTTGTCATTTTCAACTTTGGGGTCTTCAATATACTACAAAAAATCTCTGGCCCTTATTTTCATAGAACAACTACTATAAGAGAAAAGCTATCAGGACAACATATCTAGATAGTAAAGAATAAAGGTGGCATATTGTATTGTGTCCCGTGTGATTCATCATTCCCCTCTACTGACACTATATATATGTACCATCAGTCAAATGTCCAACCCATACTATGACAGATTTATTGTACAATCTTGATTCCTCCTTTACAGCCTCATTTTGACCAGGAGAGTATCCAGTCTTTATCAAACCCTTCAGTGCGCAGTCAGGCACTGGGTGTGCAGCAGGAAATCATGAAAGTTGGGATGTACCATGGCATGATGGTATTGGTTCACAGGGTTGACAAAGCAGTTCTTAACCTTAGCCCAATGGACCTGAAAGAACTTAAATTAGTAAGAGATGCTTTTCGCTATATGAAATATAATACATTGAGTTGTATAAGATTTTAGTTTATTTACCTCAAATGCAGACACAAGAGAATACAAAGATGTAGAATGTTACTATTGTGTCCCTGTTTTGCTGGGTGGATTATTATTCACCTAGAATTAGGCTTGATATAATTATTAGTGATTCAAACTATAAGTTAAGAAAATCTGAAAAGAGTCTTTTCCACTTTATTTGCAATTAGCATTAATGTTAATATGATTGACTTATCAAAAAGCCTGACTGCATCACATTGACTTTACTGTACTCTGCATCGTATTGAACCAATCACCTAATTCCACTAACATTGTCAGTTTACATTGTATACAGCTTTGGACTGCCATGATTCCCATTCAGTACATCAGTTGAATACATTACATGAGAATGATTGGGAAAAAACACTTGCTTCTAGACCCATGCAGTAAATGTAAAGATCTTAACAATCTAATTGCACATTAATATTGTAGATGAAGGACATGAGTCATGACAACCTTGCCATTTTTGTGGGAGCGTGCGTTGAGGCACCAAACATCTGCCACATCATGCAATATTACACCAAGGGCAGCTTGAGGGTACACAGAAACTAAGTTGTAATGACTCCAAGAACAATTAAAGGCTGTATTCCACATACCAAAAGTATGCGTTGCCGATATTGAGCATCTCCAGGGTAATGTTCCATATTGTGGATAATTGGCGGTCAAAAGTGTGTAATCAGTGGTCTAAAATGTGTAATCAGCAGCTAGTTAAAAATAAGCAGGAAATAATTATCAACATTTTGGAAAATTTTATTGGTAATGCTGCCAATTACATATTGGCAGTAGTGATAGTATAGGGGCTGCATATCGGCAGCGCACTGTCCCTGGAATATGGTCTTAAGTCTATTAGTTTCTGTAATTCATTTTGCAAGTGTTTAAAGGAAAATAAATACTCATACATGCTCGATGGTCTATGCTAACTTACAAGTCTGATAAATGGGAATATTTCTAAACCAATCACACCTAATTCTTTTATAGATAGAAACAATGTTAGTAAAACTTTATTTTGCTATTGGATTTGTATCATGAAATATCATTACCAAAATATACAATTCTTGTTTTTGCATGAAACTTTTGATTTTAAAAAATTGTTTTCAGGATGTTATACAAAATGATGTCATTCAACTGGACTGGCTTTTCAAGTCATCCTTACTTTCAGATCTGGTGAATGTAAGTATAGGAACATTTTTTTGTAATTTGTTTGCTGAAATGTATGATGTAACACTTTCAAACTATTCTGAACCACATGTTTCAATATTCAAACACTGGAATTGTTGATAATATTGATAATATCCAATTAATAAATGAGTAAGGAACTCATGATAGCTAGCCTTCCTCCAAATAATTCTGGTAACCTTGTGTAAAATATCTTTTTTTGCATAAGTGTTATGCATTAAATATTTATGGTGATAAATTGATATGTATGATTCATGTGAATCTCCTGCTGAACAATGGTGGCAAACAAATATCATCTAGCTTAAAAACATTTATCTAAAAATAGAAAATCAGTAGGTTTCTTTTACATGTGCTCAACTTGATTATACTTAATGATCAATAAGTCACTCCTATCACAAGGGCAATCACTTGTATCTTAGTGAAATGGCAGACGCTATCATCAGTGTCAAATATCATACATCCTTGACAAAAGTTGTTAATTGGGAATTGGCGGTCAGCTTGCACAAAGTCAGTGACAAAATCCATGAATAGAACAATACTAAACTGGGGAATCAAAGGTCCCCCTCTGAGGCTTAAAGAACAAAACTGTTGATGAAAGCTTGTTTTTGCATCCTTCTTTTTAAAAGGGAATGGTCTATCTTCACAAATCAGACCTTGGGTCACATGGGAATCTGAAAAGTTCTTCGTGCTTTGTTAATAGTCGTTGGCAGTTGAAGATTTCAGGATTTGGTCTGCATGCATTTAAATCTGGTAAGCTCATTCTCTTACTATCTCCCATATTACAGTTACCTCAATCCAACTTTTAAGATTGTTGACCTCATCTGTGATTATTATTTGTCAGATTGGCCTAGAGTGGCTTAGGGCTCATGACAAATCTGCTTGGATGTAGATTGCTGAAAGTGAAGTATAAGGACTGAGACTCCCATAATGTATTTAGGCCTTGGCTTGGAAAATGTGGGAATCCCTGGAAAACTAAATTTAATTTATGAAGAAAAGAGACAAAAGACCTAAATAGTCTGAGACATTTTACTTTTTAAGTGGATGCCTCTGATGGTCTAGTAATGATATTAATTTCTTTATTCTAGACAAATAGTAAATTTGTGAAGTTCAATAAATAACGGTTTGTCTCAGATTTGCTCATATTAACTTTATATAATGGAATACGAACAATTCTTGATTACATTAGATATATCAAGTAATCATAGGCAAACCTAATTATGAATAATTAAGAAAGTGAGGCATAACAGCCATTTAGATTTAGATTATCTATCCTCAGTTTTTTATTTCTCTGAAAAATGAAGCTGGACCACATGCAAGTGGCACTGAGAACTATAAAAATCTCTTATGGACATGCCCTGAGCTACTGCGTTTGACTCCTGACCAATGGCCAAAATATGGAACCCAGAAAGGGGATGTCTACAGCTTTGGAGTTGTAGCTCAAGAAGTCATTTTCTGTGATTCACCATATTTCTTGGACAAAGAAGAACCCCAAGGTATGTGACAATGAAGTGCAGTCCCTTCCCTTAAGAAATAACTATGGATAAGTTCACATTGCTTTAGTTTAATGAAATTTAAAGCTAGGCCAGGGGCAGTGAGTGTTTATAAAGATGCTAAGTAACAAAGTGAGATTATCTTACAAATATCCAGTATTTCTCACTTAGCTCTATGGCCATTGAGGTAATATCTAGTGAATGAATATCTAAGATAATACAGGGTGGTGAAATAGATGTAAGTTTATCAAATGTTTTATTTTTGGAATTGGGATGTATAAGTAACTTCTCAACAAAGTTTCTAAACATTTGCACATGTGTACTCAAAGGTCATTGGAGGTAAGTTTATCATACAGTTCTTTTTCCCTAATTTTCATTTCAGGAAATGTAGAAGCATTTTCGATATTACATAATCAATTGTGAAATAAATAATTTAATGCTGGAAAAAGTTTGTGAACTGATTTATTTCATCACATAAAAGATGATAAATATGATCTCTCAGGAGAATTAATTCGCATACCCTAGTTCATAGCTTTAAAAACTTCGCACCAATAGTTATTCAGGGTCTGAAAGCACCGGAAATTTATACCTAAGCTATGCATGTTGCAAAGTTGATGACATATACTATAAGCACTTAAATGGCATGCTGTGAATTGTTTGGCAGAGATTATCACAAGGTTGATCCAAGGAGGCCCTCATCCATTCAGACCAACTCTGCCAAAAGTAGATGGTGACACTCCGCCAGATGCTGCCAATCTCATTGAACTGTGTTGGCAAGAGGACCCATCTGCTAGGCCTAAGTTTGACAGAATTATTAAGGTTATCAAGGAGCTAAATGAGAACAAGTAATTAATAGTTTGATTACCTTCAGCATTTTATGAATGCAAACTGTTCATTCAACAAGTATCAATTTTGTTATCTTTTGCAACTTTTAACTATAAGTCAGATAATAAAAAATCCATGACTTATATTCCAAAAATGCTAGTTTTATCTCATTTTGGAGAATATTTCTTCTGTTAATCGTAAGTCTTTTTTCTAGAGAAGTAGATATCATGTCAACAATGATTGAGAAGTTGGAGAGATATGCAAATAACCTAGAGGACATTGTTAGTCAACGGACTGCAGAGCTTGTCAAAGAGAAAAATAAAACGGAAGATTTGCTTTACAAAATGTTGCCACAGTAAGTTCAGATTGATATCAATTCAATCTGTTATCATAATTCCCAGCTGAAAGGTGTACAATGGATTATTTTAAATGTTTCTTGCTTTTATGACTCAAATATAAAACAATTTCTGTGAATGCATGCATTTTGGTGCTGTATATATTCTTAAGCTTGTTAAATTCTAGTTTAGGAAGTGTCTGCAAAAATATGTACAATGTGGAAATATCTTTAAACGTAATATATGCCTTTTAAAGTGTCAATTGGGCAACATTTCAAACACATGAACATCTCTATATTCAAAGCAACACTCACTAGTTTTCTTGTTACAGGTCAATTGCTGATGCCTTAAAGAATGGTCAATCAGTGAAGGCTGAAATGTTTGAGACTGTCACAATTTACTTTTCTGATATTGTTGGATTCACAGCCTTATCTCTTGAAAGTTCACCACTTGATATCGTCAACCTCCTCAATGATCTATATTCAATGTTTGATGACATTATTGAACTTCATGATGTGTACAAGGTGACTATATTAATGAGCTGTAAACATCAGCTTTTTAGAAACACTGTGAGTTTAGTCAGGGATGGATTTAGGAGGGGGGGGGGGCGCCTGGGGTGGGTGCCCCCCTAATTTTAGCAAAATTTAGATTTTTTAAATGTAAAACTCTAGCCCCCACAGGGGGCACATCAAATTTTTACATAAGGCCCCCCCCATCTTTTCTAACATTTCTGCATCTGTCCCTGGTAGATGTTTATATTGTGTAAAGGGTTTCTGTTGAGAAATAGTAAACAGGGGTTAAAAGTCATCATACAAATGGTGTCAGACATTTCTTCAGATAATAGTGAGCAGTTTTTTTCAAATATTTGGTTTATATCTCAAAAATAACTTCAGATATTGATCTTTTTTACTTTTTGGCTCAGGTTGAGACCATCAGTGACTCCTATATGGTAGTCAGTGGACTTCCACGTTGTAATGGCGATAAACACGCCGGAGAGATCGCAAACTTAGCCCTTGACCTGATGAGTGCTGCTGTCAATTTCAAGATTCACCACAAACCTGGACTTGGCCTGAAACTGAGAGTTGGCCTGCACACTGGGCCTTGTGCTGCAGGTAAATTGTCCTAGTTATTCATACTTAAA
This sequence comes from Lepidonotus clava, assembly GCA_936440205.1. NCBI lineage: Eukaryota > Metazoa > Annelida > Polychaeta > Phyllodocida > Polynoidae > Lepidonotus > Lepidonotus clava. The sequence goes on from OW387137.1 coordinate 49,337,932, forward strand.
GCCAGGGTATCGTCCAATTTACTGGGGAGGTTAAGGTCTCCACCCTAAGCCTAGCAACTTCGCGGCTGGCGACAAGTTTTGCAACATTAGAACGTAATCCAGCGACATTATTAGTCACATGGTGAATTTGGCATGGCCGTACAGGAGTTACAACGTAGCAAATTATGTCCACTACACGAATGATACACTGGCTTTAAAACAAGATTTGGATAAAACCAAAAACTAATTTGATAATTAATAGAAAAGCTTATACCCATTCAATCTAAGGGACCTAGGCAAATCAGCTTTGAAATCAATATAATGTGCTGGTTTTAGGACCAATTTTAGCACTGATTTATGGATCAATGGTGTGTGGGTATGCCTTGCTGAACCACAGTTGGCTATCATGCACCCATCCGTATTAAGTATGGTTGAGAATTTAACGCTGATTACCAAGGGCTTTACTGTCAACAAGCCTGTACTCTTCTCCTCTTTTTATCTTTGTTACATCTAATTGATCATGATATCATGTACATAATGTCTGTAATGTTTGTCCAAAATTAAAGCTATGAATGGAGATGGGCTACATGGCATTTAAACACTTTTCTTTTAATTATAACAGGTGTGGTGGGAATGTCAATGCCCAGATACTGTCTCTTTGGTGACACTGTAAACATGGCTTCACGTATGGAAACAAATGGACAAGGTGGGTTATGGCAAACTTTTATTACGGTTTTCATTATCTATCATTCCATGGTTTTTCAAATTTTTCAGGATTTTAGGGAAGTAGCTATAGCCAACATTGGAAAGAGTTAATTCATACCACCTACCTATGAATTGACATTAGACAGAATTAATCTATATCACCTACTTATGAAATATTATTCTTTTATATGGATCTCACTGATATGATTATCCTATATACTAGTGGCCTTACCAACTTGTGAAATCAATAGTAAATTTTAACTAGGTTTCAAGGTACAATAAAATGGCAAATTACTTTTCAGCTTTCAAGATTCACATGAGTAAAAATGCATGTTCAGCCTTGGAAAAACTAACAGGATATCACATCAAGCCACGTGGGGAATTGCAAATAAAGGTAATATTAATCTTCTGATTTGTTGGCACTTATATTATCATTATACTTCCTCATAATGTATGATGAAGCCTGATATAAAAAGAAAACTAATCATGGCAGTTTTCGAGCCATAAAAACTAAACCAGAATATTTTTGACATTTACATTTTCGCTCCTACATTTATCAGACCCTGATGAACAATTTAAAACATGGTTCAATTACTGAGAACATAACTAGGGTAACTATGGATAAGCTCACTTCTATATTGATCATAGATTTATTTCAAGTACTGTATTAAAGTGTGTTAGGTTCTTCATCGATATAGATCCTCTAATGCTCAACATGAGTAAGCAGTATTGACAACATTACAAAGCTCCATTTTTAGTAATTAAGTCAGATTCTTTCCCAAAGATCTTACATAATTGATTGTTTTGTTTCTGAAAAGATCTTATATGTCTTCCAGGGAAAAGGTATTCAGAAGACCTACTGGCTTGTTGGAAAAGATGGCTATGATAAACCACTGCCTGTATTTGCTAAAGAGTGAAGATGTCAAGCAGCAAATGATTATTGAAGCTCGGGAAAAAAACTTTGAGATTTAGAAGTAAATGGATTGATTAAAAGGAGAATTATTATGAAAATATTATACTCAGACCTGATTGATACACAGTAGATACTAGGAACCACACAAAATATTCATGTAGGGACGGGAGGTAGAGTAAAACCCAACTAAGTTAGCCTTACCTTTGCAACCTTCATGTCAATTATGATTGTTATCTTATTCTATGCAATAATCTCCCTGCAATGGATACCTGCAGGTTTATTTTGAAAATTTTGTAGAAAAGAGCACCATGAATCTATAGATAATATTCGTGCAAATATTGTGTCAAAACTTCAAATCTGTAATGACCTTAAAAAACAACCTAGAACATACAAATTATAAATGGATTTCCCATTATGGTAAAGTAGAATACCATGATTTATGAAAAATAATAATATTATACTTAAGGAGTCTGAGATGTGCAGAGCTTCTCTATGTATTCTGATGCAGTCTAGCTTGTGGGTACAATGCAGCAAATAAGATATCTGTGGTGGGGATAATAGGCCCATCCCAGTTTACACTAGCATTAAGGTTTGATAAGAAATATTTTCAAAATTGCCTCCATGCTTGTTCCCCAGAGACTTGTATGATACAGAATTAACCAAAGCAACTTAGTCAACAGATATCTCCTTAAATTTGTAAAATGCAGCTTTATATTTTGGCCGTTTTTAACCAATGTGGGATGGGCTGATTAGTAAATGCAAGCTCAGTACGTGCTGAATAACGTAGCTTATTCAAATATAATAGAAAAGTAGAACCATATGTTACCCTGTTGCTATGTTGCTAATTTAGTTGCTAAATATGTCGTCCCGATGGCATCACCGGTGTGTGATGTCATGGTTAACCACTTGCTGAACGAAAACATTGCGCTGTGGTTAATTTTTATTCTTAGTTTAGGAGTCAGTTACCAGTCTATAATTTACTGGTTCTTGTGAACATTTGTTAGGATGTTTATAGTAATAAAGAGCCAGGTTTTGTGATATTCAGCCCAAATTCGCATTCTGTGTTATTTCTGTAGTTAATATTATATTATGCAGATCAGCCAGTTCAGCTCTTATTAATTTTGTTAATATCGTGAAGTGTTGCACAACAAATATTAATATAATAATGGTTTGTCTGTAAATTTGCCATAACATTTCTTATTTTGAGCCTATATTATGAATAAATTCTTTAATTTGAAGCTCAGATGTTTCTTGTTTTGGGGTATAACATGATGGTCTTGAAAAAGATTAATTAAGTGCTATTTAATGCTATTGATCCAAAATGAAACAGTCATTTCTCATTAAAAATTGTATCATTTGGGTCCATAGCATAGGCTGTAAGAATTTTGCGTACTTTTCTATTTACCCTCAAACTTAATGAATGTACATTCTATTTAAAACAAATATTACACCTTTGTCTTTAAAGTTTTATATCAAACATATTTTAACAGTGCTCTTTCAGTAATCTTTTTAGAATTTTATTAATTTTATTATGCTTTGTATTGTCTAATAGAAAGTTGTTTATTTGACATGGACCATGACATGGACCTGGCTCACAATGAAAAAGGCCAAATTGTATTTGCCGCAATGAATAAAAGCTTAATGAACTAAAGTGTTGCAACTGTTGATTTCTTACGGTCTTCTTGCAACACTCCTGCATTCGTCTGTGTGGTTTTTTACATGTAGGCTCTCATCACAAATGGTAAAGAATATTGACTGCATCAGCTCTCTAGTCCATCATCTTCAAAATTATTTCGCATGATTATCACCAATACATAGATGTTTGAGTTCTTCTCCTCAAACCTATTTTACTCACAATTCATGATTATCCTCTATAAAATACAGTTTCATATTGCGTTATTTCCTTCGCATCCTAAAGTGTTCATCAACTGCCCATTAATTACAACCCAACATTTGATTCTTTAGAAAAGGATACTGTGCCTAAGTTATAAGCTAAACTCGAGCTATTCCTATGATACTGTAAATATTTTCAGCAACTGTATATGGTTTCAAGTGTATATGCCTACACAAATTAAGCATTCTTTTCAGAATAAAGCAAAAAATACAAATTTCGACAGAATTAATCTAAGGAACCAAAGAAAATATCATAATGTTTTTAATGTTTTTAATGTGAATATTTTTTTTATTAAAGAATATAAATCCCAGGTATGATAGATTATCACAAGGAAGATCTAATTTGCAAGACCATTGGTTCTACACAACATATGCATTTACTGCTAAAGTGAATTGTGGTTAAGTTAAAGAAAAAGCATGCATAACTTGGGACAGCTATATTGCTTATATGCACTCTCCATTTAACTATTACTCTCTTGGCATGCTCTAAAATATCCGAAATGTTTTATGTAGAGTTTTATGGTCATACCAATGGGATGGTGCTCCCACCTACTGAGTTAAACTAGGACTTACCACTAGGAGTTAGGAAAATAAAACCACTTGCGATTTGAAAAGGGCCATACCCACTGTCGCCCGGTGACAGTAAAATTGCCTAATGGGTATGGGGCTTAACAGTCCTGTTGAACTGCCTTCAACTGTTTATCCTATCTATATCTATAATGTTTAGAGAATTGAATATTTGTTAATATCTTACAATATTACAGTATTATAAGAAGAGTTTAGCTTATAACTTAGGCACAGTATTGAATGCTAGTTGTTGTTATGGGTGTTTACTTATTAAATAGGGAACTGCTATCACTTCACCATCCGAATAGTCTTAGTTTAATCTTCCTTTTTCCTCCCTTGCCAAGTGGCAGACTTGTCTATGAGATGGGTGCTCATATCCATAACGCAGACAACACTTGGTTGAGAGTCAAGTTTATTAGTGGATAAATCAACTCTTTCACAATTACCAATGTAGTTAGAGCATGCCTTAATCCTATGTTCACAAACAGACGCCGACCGAAGGCAATAAAGTCCGCTCGACTCCGTATGGCTAAGCAAACAGTACAGTTCCTCTTCTCGTCACCAGATGTCACATATAGCTATCCAAACCTGCGAATCCCTCGAATTGATCCAAACGTGTATAGACTTGCTCTGCTCTCAACTACTGATCATCACCCTTATATATTAGCCAATTATTGATTTTCTCCCGAGTAGTGCTGCTTACTGGTAAGCTCAGCTTGTCTGCCATAGTCGAACAGGTTTATTACGCCTACCAGAAGCCTACCACAATTACACTACATAATACAGTAATTGGTATAATTTTGAATACCGTTTATAATATATCTTTTACAATCTGGTGACTGTTTCTTCACTTTATTTATACATTATCAATAACATGCACAATGTGTTTTACTTACTACCTTTGTGCAGGCTCATCAAAATGAAAAAAGTTTAGCCTCGTTAAGTTCTTTATTCATGGCAAATATAGACAATAATAAAAGATAATAATTATCAATTTCTTCAGAAAAAATGCAGTAAAGGCTTTTTCCATGCTAAGAAAGATAATACCAACAAAAAAAGGCATATATGAGGCATTTTATATGAAAATGGCCATTTCCATGGCAACATAATTTCAGAAAATAAACAAATTTGTTGATTTCCATTGCCAGGGCAACAGAAAGAGTATGTTTTTGCAAAATGTTGAAACAAAAAAAGAACAACATACACAAAACATATTATTAGATAAAGTTTATTTCATCCAATTTGATTAATTAGAAATTGAGATATATCATTTTGAAAAATAACATAGGAAGCAATTTTGGAAGTCATGACATCATAGTTTATGACATCATAACTATTCAAATGATGTGTTTTTCCAGTTCCATGGTTTCAGAATTTCCTTTCATAACAATTTTACAAAAATTGACATATCTCAAGCCCTGATTGGAATATTGAGAAAATTCTTTCAGTTTTGGAAAGCCCAGATCAGGCCCTATAGGTCAGAGATCACTAAAAAGCACTTTCTTATAACTTGGGTTAATTTTTGTTGTGCAACACTTCACAATATTAATAAATAAGAACTGAACTGGCTGATCTGTATAGTATAACATTAACTACGGAAATAGCAAGAAAGGCGAATTTGGGCTTAATATCACAAAACCTGGCTCCTAACAAGCATTCACAAGAACCAGTAAATTACAGACTGGTAACTGACTCCAAAACTAAGAAAAAATTTGACCACAGTGCAATGGTGTCATTCCGCGAGTGGTTAACCGTGACGTTACACGTGCTGGTGACGCCATCACTACGACATGCTTAGCAACTAACATAGCAACATAACAACAGGGTAATAAATGGTCCTTCTTTTCTATTATGTTCAATTAAGCTATGTTATTCAGCACATAGTTAGCTTGCATTTACTATTAAGCCCATCCCATATTGGTTAAATCATCGGGTAAGACAAGGGTTGAACAAAATAACTGTATAAGCCATTCTTGTTTTAAACAGTTAGGGTTACTGAAATAAGCGAGAATTATGCATTTCTACATTCTCAAGTGCTGCTTGACCATCATGATTTTTAAAACTCTATCAATTGACAGATTAACTAGTTTGCTGACCAATAAAAATGCTGTATTTCAGGGCAAAATCCGGTTGGACATGATAGACTGTGCTGACAGGCTATACATTGGTTCTTATGGGAAAACAGCCAAAATATAAAGCTGCATTTTACAAATTTCAGGAGCAATCTGTGGACCCAATTGCTTTGGTTAATTTTGTATCATACAAGTCTCTGGGGAATGAGCATGGAGGCAATTTTGAAAGTATTCATTAACAAACCTTAATGCTGGTGTAAACTGGGATGGGCTTATTCTCCATTATTCTACATTACCGTAATGGGAAATCCATTCATAAATTGTACTAGGTTGTTTTTAAAGGTCACTACATATAGACGTTTTGACACAATATTTGCACAAATATTTTCTAGAGAGTCCCTGTGCTCTTTTCTACAAAATTGTCAAAATAAACCTGCAGGTATCCATAGCTGGGAGAATATTTCACAGAATAAGATAATAATCATAATTGATATGAAGGTTGCAAAGGTAAAGCTAACTTTTACATCCCTACATGAATATTTTGTGCTGTTTCTAGTACCTACTGTGTATCAATCAGGTCTGAGTATAATATTTTCATAATAATTCTCCTTTTAATCAGTCCATTTACTTCTAAATCTCAAAGAGTTTTTTCCCAAGCTCCGATAATCATTTGCTGCTTGACATCTTCACTCTTTAGCAAATACAGGCAGTGGTTTGTCATAGCCATCTTTTCCAACAAGCCAGTAGGTCTTCTGGATACCTTTTCCCTGGAAGACATATAAGATCTTTTCAGAAACAAAACAATCACTTTCTGGTTCAAATATGTAAGATCTATGGGAAAGAATCTGACTTAATTACTTAAAGTGGAGCTTTGTAATTTTGTCAACACTGCTTACTCATGTTGAGCATTAGAGGATCTATATTGATGAAGAACCTAACACACTTTAATACAGTACTTGAAATAAATCTATATGATTAATATAGAAGTGAACTTATCCATAGTTACCCTACTTATGTTCTCAGTAATTGAACCATGTTTCAAATTGTTCATTAGGTTGTGATAAATGTAGAAGCGAAAATGTAAATGTCAAAAATATTCTAGTTTACTTTTTATGGCTTGAAAAATGCCATGATTTCTATACTTCCATGATGAGGAAGTATATGATAATATAATTGCCAACAAATCAGAAGATTAATCTTACCTTTATTTTCAATTCCCCATGTGGATTGATGTGATATCCTGTTAATTTTTCCAAGGCTGAACATGCATATTGACTCATGTGAATCTTGAAAGCTGAAAAGTAATTTGCCATTTTATTGTACCTTGAAAGTAGTTAATATTTACTTCTTATTTCATAAGTTGGTATGGCCACTAGTATATAGGATAATTATATCAGTGAGATCCATATAAAAGAATAGTATTTCATAAGTAGGTGACATGAATTAAATCGGTCTAATGTCAACAGCTTCCATAAGATTCTGATATTTTCATAGGTAAGTGACATCAATTAACTCTGAGAAATTTGAACAACCATGTAATGATAGATAATGAGATCCATAATAAAAGTTTGGCATAACCCACCTTGTCCATTTGTTTCCATTCGGGAAGCCATGTTTACAGTGTCACCAAAGAGACAGTACCTTGGCATTGATATTCCCACCACACCTGTTATAATTGAAAAAGTTTTTAAATGCTATTTAGCCCCTCTACTTTCATGTTAAGCTTTAATTTTGGAAAAATTACAGATATTTTGAAACTGATATCATAATCAACTAGGTTTAATAAAGAGGAAAAGAGTACAGGCTTGTTGACAGTAAAACCCACTTGGATGATTGGGAGTCTGGTGACTTGGTAATCAGCATTAAATTATCAAAAATCTGAATGAGTAAATTGAGCGCTTATGCCAATTCCCCTTATTATACTGGTGCTAAATTATGGGATAAACTGCCAAAGGAAGTACAGGATTCTCCCAGCAAATCTGCTTTTCAGGAACACCTTGATTGCTTGATAACTGGAAGCAGACTGTAATTGTGATTTTGATTTTGACTTCATTTACCTTTGGAAGCTTTTATAGAATACCCATTTCCCCTATTGTTCCAAATTTGATAAATTTTATATTTGCTTACTTTATCTTGTATTAGGAGACTTTGCTTAACTTAGTGAGTGTCTTGGTTTGTTAGTATTACTTGCCAATCCTGGGCCTAATGCTTAACTTAGTCTGTGACCAGTATGTATAATGAATGGAAGAACACTTGTAGTTGATTGAGGTTTAATTAAAAAAAAAGAAAATCAAACATACTTAATATGGATGGGCGCATGACAGCTGGCCTAGTCAAATCAGCTAAGTTTTGGCCATCAGCCAACTGCGCTAAATCCAGCACATTCTACTCATTCAAAGATGATCTAAGTCCCTTAGATGGTATGGGGCTAAGCCTTTCTTTTGATTATCACATTAGTTTTTGGTTTTATCCAAATCTTTGTTTAAGTATGATTAACTAGGACCTACCTGCAGCACAAGGCCCAGTGTGTAGGCCAATCCGCAGTTTCAGGCCAAGTCCAGGTCTGTGGTAGATCTTGAAGCTTACAGCAGCACTCATCAGATCAAGCGCTAAGTTTGCGATCTCTCCGGCATGTTTATTCCCATTACGAAGTGGAAGTCCACTGACTACCATATAGGAGTCACTGATGGTCTCAACCTGAGCCAAAAAGTAAAATATATCATTATCCGAAATCATCTATAACATTTTTTACAAAATGTTAAAAAAATACAAATTTAAGTCATCACTATCTGAAGAAATTTCTGTGTGGTGTTTTATAATAACCTCCATAGCTAAGTAGATTTTATTTGTGCTTACACAAACTGGGTGTGACCTTTACCGGTGTCTAGTGCTCTGTAGGACACCATATACAATTATTTGCTGGGGTTCAGTTGCCACATGGGGACGCGCCTAAAGTCTCATAAGCCGCCATTTCATAACAAAACTCAAGCAAGTTTATCCTAAACTCCGGTATATGGGCCCAAAACTCCAGTAAATCGACCCAAACTCACATAGCTACGATGAGGTGGAAAGGTGATTGTAATTTATGAAACGCAAAATTTATGGGGGTTTGTTATGACACGGTTTGTATGGTGACTCTTAACCCCTTTTTTATCTTTCTAGACAGATACCCTTTACACAATATAAACAACTACACTCACAGTGCTTATAAAAAGCTGATGTTTATAGCTCATTATCATAAAGTCACCTTGTACACATCATGAAGTTCAATTATGTCATCAAACATTGAATATAGATCATTGAGGAGGTTTACAATATCAAGCGGTGAACTTTCAAGAGATAAGGCTGTGTATCCAACAATATCAGAAAAGTAAATTGTAACAGCCTCAAACATCTCAGCCTTCACTGATTGACCATTCTTTAAGGCATCAGCAATTGACCTGTAATAAGAAAACTAGTGAGTGTTCCTTTAAATGTAGTTATTTTATATGTTTGAAATTGGGCATATTTGATGGCTGTGGATATGATTTAGAACTCTAAAGTCCCAGGGCCTCAAAAGACATACTATATTATGTTAAAATATAATATTATGTTCAAACTGTACATATTCATGCTGAAACTTCCAGATCAGAATTTAGCAAGCTTAAGGATATATACAGCACCAAATTATATGCATTCACAGAAATTGTTTTATAATTGTGTCATGATTGAACAAGAAACATTTAAAATAATCCATTAACACATTGTAGACCTTTCACCAGAGAATTAGGATGACAAATAAGTTGTACTGCTATTAAGTTGAATTGACATCAATCTTAACTCACTGTGGCAACATTTTGTAAAGCAAATCTTCGGTTTTATTTTTCTCTTTGACAAGCTCTGCAGTCCTTTGAGTGACAATATCCTCTAGGTTATTTGCATATCTCTCCAACTTCTCAATCATTGTGGACATTATATCTACTTCTCTGCAAAAAAGACTTTCATTAACAGAAGCAAAAATTTTCCAAAATGAAAAAAAAAGTTGCACTTTGTCAATATAAGTCATGGAATTTTCTTTATCTGACTTGTAGTCAAAAGTTGCAAAAGACAACAAAATTGATACTTGTTGAATGAACAGTTTGCATTCATAAATGTTGCTGAAGGTAATGAAACTATTGATTACTTGTTATCATTCAGCTCCTTGATGATTTTGACAATTTTTTCAAACTTGGGCCTAACAGATGGGTCCTCATGCCAACACAGTTTGATGAGATCGGCAGCATCTGGCGGAGTGTCACCATCTACTTTTGGGAGAGCTGGTCTAAATGGATGTAGGCCTCCTTGGATCAATCTTGGAATCATCTCTGCCAAACAATTCATAACATTTTTTTAAGTGGTGATCTACTATCACTCATTGAAATTGTTTGCATGGACTCTAAAACAGTCTACAAGAATTCCAATATTTGTTTCACTAGCCTGTATTTTCTTGGATTTTCATTCGATAGATAATACCTGAAATAAGCATTTCCCAATTCGAAATTACATAGCTTGAACAAGATTATAGCAACAAACATTTACCTTTGGGTTCCTCTTTGTCCAAGAAATATGGTGAATCACAGAAAATTACTTCCTGAGCCATAACCCCAAAGCTATAGACATCCCCTTTCTGTGTTCCGTATCTTGGCTGTTGCTCTTTAGTCAGACGCAGTAGCTCTGGACATGTCCATAAGAGACTCTGATAGTTTTCAGTGTTACTTGCTTGCAGTCCAACTTTATTTTCTTAATTGTATTACAAAAATGAATTAATTCAGGAAACATAAAACTCGAACAGCCTGTTAAAAGGACTGTTTTACTTCACATTTTGTTCTTATACCTCTTACTAATTCACATAAAGTTTTCCTCTGAATATGCAAAAATATTTTATATAAATTGTGTTCATATAAGGTTAGATAATGGATAGATGAGAAAACTAAAACAAAACTAGTGCTACTTATTCAACTTCAGTCTAACTGGTTTAGATGTAAGAAACATATGCGTGTCATTCAAGCAAAAGACACATCCATTCTATGATATATAAGGCCTTAATAGACAATGTCAGACTTCGAAGCCTTCAAATGAATATTTGAAAAGAGCATTTGATATGTAGCATATAAAAGGAGCAGTGCTTGAGAAATTTCAATTCAAATAAATAGAATTAAACTTTTTTTTATTCATAATTGCAATGACTATGTATACACTGGGAGCCATATGGGTAAAAAGCTGTTAACTTGATCTCTAAGTATGGAGCAACAATAATCTTTGTTATTTTGACTTATATTACTAAATAACAAAAGCATGTTATTAACGAATGTTATTAAACAAGAGACCCTCCCCCCCACTTAGGGCCTAACCTGACAAAACACAGACGAGGACTTTCCCCTTGTCAAGAGAACTTAATAGTTTGAAAGAGTTAAAATGCTGACATCGGAGGTAAGTATTTTAGTGTATGGGCTTACCAGATTTAAATGCATGCAGACCAAATCCTGAAATCTTAAGTTGCCAACGACTGTTCACAAAGCAGGAAGAACTTTTCAGATTTCCATGTGACCTAAGGTCCGATTTGTGAAGATAAACCATTCCCTTGTAAACAGAATGATTTGAATGTCACACCACCTAAGAATCATTTATGAGCACTGTTTATTGCTAAACCACATGTATCCATAGAAGGATTTTTGAGAGTCACACCTATGATTTGTCCATCTCCGGTTAGGCTTATTCCAGAATCAATTTTTCTGTTTGTGGGTATTTCTCCCTGATTCACAGTCAACATGCTTGTAAATGGTGACTCTCCTGAACCAAATTATGTCAAGAGGGGTTAATATCATAATGCTGATCTTGGCCTTGGGCTGAATAATTGCTAAATTGTAACAGTTTTTTACTTCAAATGTATTTTATTCTTGTACAATAAGTTATAACTAAATAGAAGAAACCTTTTTCTTCCTAGTTCTGTATGCATATAACGAGCCAAAGATTTCCTCCCTTAGGCTAAACTTAAAAACAAAGCACCTAGACTTACATTTACTACATCTGAAAGTAAGGACACCTTGAAAAGCCAGTCCAATTGTATCATGTCATTTTGTATTAAATCCTGTGAACAAACAAAGCAAAAATCTATCACAGGTTTATTGCAAACACACAAATTGTTAATCAAATCCAAAAGCAAACTGTTTTACAATTTGGTTATCATTTAAGACGGGCAATAAGGTATGATTGATATAAAATATTTCCATCCAGTAAGCCCATAAGCCAGCATGAACCATTAAGCATACATCAGCATTCATGGAATTTCCTTTACAGACCTTACAAAAAACATTCAAATTATCAACTGAATCATTATCTTATGCATTATATTTCTTAATTTTGGTATACCATCAAACTGCCCTTGGTGTAATACTGCATGATGTAGCAGATGTTTGGTTGCTCAACACATGCTCCCACAAAAACAGCAAGGTTCTCATGACTCATGTCCTTCATCTACAATTATTTTGTAAATAGGATGTTAGGATTTTAGCACTCATTGTGTGGCTCTCGAAAGAACAAATTTTTCTTGTGATTAGTTTCTATTATTCCTGATACGGTGTATTAAATGTGAATCATGGCACTCCTTGGTTGTTCAAAAAGCATTTTAAAAATGACCGTGCAAGGACTAGTGAAATTAACAATTGTTTGAACACCATGCAGAGTACCATAAATTCAATAGGCCTTCTTTTCAAGTATTAGGTGGTAGTTATTGACACAAAGAGAAAATTGAAGCTTCTAATGATGACAGTGTCTATGACAACCATTTTAAAACGACAACAACAAACAGCTCAGCTCTATTCTCAAACCAATCTATATATCCTTAGTCCAGTGGTCACTTTTGATCCTTCAACATGTAGCTAAATTAGCTAGACACAATTTGAAAATTAGTCATGGATGTTTTTCAAATACTAGAGAGAGTTTGCTAAATTACAGAGCACTTATTCTAAAATGCATAGTTTAATCTTTTGCCCAGATTCTTCCCTGGGTTACAGATTATTACAGACATATTTCATTTAACTCCTTAAGTGGTCCTCAGTTTACCAAAAGCCATGGTTGTGTAAGATTCTGTTGACCATGCACAGATTTCATTTAGATTAAAAAAACAGTTTTGGCTAGGACTTTGACAACAGAAACACATAATATGTGTTTCTGTTGTCAAAGTCAAAAATGAAATCACCAGAAACCTTTTGAATTGACCTGATCATATTATGATCAGGTCAATTCAAAAGGTTTCTGGTGATTTCATTTTTGTCATGATATGCTTCGAAAAAATTGTAAACTGATACTTAGAAATTATGCTTATACCGACCTCAAGCTAGATAACATGGTCAATGCATGCTGTCTATCACACAGTCCACTTTCTCTTTGTGACTGCATTGCAGATAAACAGACTCAAACCTTACACAACTGATCTTGTTATACTTCATAAATTATAGAGTAAGGCATATCTTACCACTGTCAGTTCTTTCATGTCCAATAGGCCAAGGTTAATTACTTCCTTTTCGACCATGTGAATCATTACCATCATGCCATGATAGGTCCCAAATTTTTGGGGAACATCCAGTGCCTGAAGGTTTAGTGAAGAGTTTGAGGCAGACTTGATACTCTCATGACTTGAATGAGACTGTAAAAGAGCAAACAAGGCTTTTCACAAAAAATACAATATTATTGATATCATGATAGGATTATGCTCTAATGGTACAGACAGTCACTAGAGGGGAATCATGAATCAGTTCAAACCAATCCAAATTTAATGATGGCATCAAAAGGCCAAGAAAAAATCGAACATTTTGCAAACATCATTTACTTCCATGCCTCTTTTAAACCAAAACTGTATATTATCATCTAACAAAGACCTATTGATGCACCTGCCCAGATAACATCAATTTATGTCATGAATCACTCACTCCATCATTGTTGGTATTATTGGTAGCAATGATATCAGAGAACTTCACCCTCCAGACAGTCTGGTACAATGCTTGCCTCTCTATGTACTGTCTGAATAAATGGAATTTAAAAAACTGTAATTAACAGATAGATTCACAAAATAGACAATCTATCATAAATATTACCAATTAAAGCATATTCACAAATTGGAGGTAGAATTATGTTGTTAATTTGTTCCATTTATACACTGTTTAGTTAGTTTTGAATCCCCTACATAAATGACATTGGCAATAAGCCTTACCATAATCTCAACATCTATCATATCATCCACAACAGCCACAACATGGTTTTAGATACACTGTATGGCTTTCCCTTTCAACAATTTTAATGCTCAAATTCTGTTCTGCTAATATCTTTAGTTATGTCATAAGAGGGGTAATCCTTGTGTGTGAACTAGGCCAAAGTAACACAAAATTACAAAGTTTGCAGATTATTTCTATAGATGTGTTGCCTTGACTTACCTGTACACAATTATAAAGATTATAATTCCAATCACCAAGGTTGCACATCCGATTGAAATTCCAACTTTTAGATATAAATCTTTGGAAACATAAGCAAAAGTGAAACATCATGTTTTGAGAGTTTGAACAGTGAACAACAGAACAAAACTGTGATAACCTGTTAACTTATTCTTAAATATTCTAAACAGTTAAGATGTAATATTTTGAAACTTTAGAACCTAATCGATCCTTTGCAGACAATTAGGAGGAAAACTACTTTTCTGGGCCTCTGGGTACCAGCGGGAGTATATCAGTGTAGTACGCCAGGAACTTCATTGGCCGTTGGTGCCCAGCTTGCACACCTATAACCTATGGCTGGAACCCAGTGGCCTAGAAAAGTCTTTCTTCTCCCATCGTAGTGTTCTATATCCGGCTGTGACCACACAGACCTTTGTAGTCTTCTGACATTTTCTTAGTTCACATAGAAATGAAAAACTATTTAAATGAAACAGGGTCTTTCTATGTTTTCTTTCAGAAAATGAGATTCTACATACTTACGTCCTCAACGGATTAGTCTGGAACATTCTGCCAGCCAGAAAAGCTATGGCTTTTGTTACTGAATTGATTAAACGAATAAAACCAGAAATTTCTCTCATCCATGTTTTCTTCTTACCATAATTATACAAAACCCTGGACCTTAAGTTGAGTCACACTACTCTGTGTATGTTTACATGTTCATGCTTTTCATTTTGAGAGTGTGACAGTTTATACCCTACTACTAAGATGATGTCCTTTTGTATGGAACAATCTGCACACCAAACATACTTCAAGTCATACCAAGAGCCAGCAAAATCGGCTGCTACCAGCCTGCCCATCAGGTTGCTGTTTTGTTAAACTGCTTATTACATGACCTCTAGGAAACAGTAAATTGGGTCATGATCCCTTTATTTTGTTCCAGTTTCATCATTTAAATGGCTTCATGGTGTAGTGGGACCCCTACCTCCAAACAGAAAGGTTGTGGGTTCGAATCCTGAAAGAGAGTGTCATTGCTAGTGTTTTTCATCCTGGTGAAGCCACTTGTTGTTTTGGAAAAGACATCAAGACATAAAGCACTCATAACAGGCATCATGTTTTATATCATTTTTACAGTGATATGGGAAATATGACCTGTATCACTTGTTGTAATTAATTATCATTGTCTTTAATTTGTAAAAGTACAATTATGTTGAAATTGGTCAAGGGATAAAAAGCATCTACCAGTGTTATCCTCTGGACAGAATTCTTTATGAAATCCACAGATTGGGGAATCCAGTGGAGGCTTTCCATCTACAGTACCCCAGCGAATAGATGCATTATTAATCGGGATGAAGCGCTGTGAACATGCAAAATAAATATGCATAAACATGCAAACTCATACTTGTTTAGGGCATTGGCAGTGTATGTGAAGTCATCAGTTGCCACTTACAGGGACTCAATAACATTTCCCCCTCCCACCTACTGATAACATCCACACTTAAATGTACATTTCCCTACTGGGAGTACTTGGAGCAAGGTGAGCTCAACCTTACCTACTGACAATGCTCACCCTCTCTCTTGTGCTTCCACCTTCTCTCAGCCACCTTTCTTTAGTCTCCTACCAAAATTGGCAATATATTCACATCAACTGTCTATATTATTTAAATTATTTCAATATCAGACTCAGCCATTTTAATCCTTCATTAAATAGAAACTACAGATTTATATTACCTCATACCATTTTATAATCAATGTTATTTTGTCAAACCTGCTTTCTTTCCAAAGTCTTTCTATCCCTACAGGAGTAAACAGATTTGGAATTACTGAGAAAAGACTTTTTACTACCAGAGACCAGTAACACTGCCCTAATGTGGAAGACTTTCTTAAATAACACAAGTAATTTCAACAACTTCTCTCAGTTATTTTAGAAGACAGTATAACTTCAGTGTAATCTTAAATCCAACACCTTACCACTGTGCAGATAGAAAACCTTTTTAATTTTACAAAAATAACACAATTGTTTTTTTATTGCCTGTGCTAACTTAGTCGATTGCAATTGTGACCTTGTCTTGTTGTTGTGCCATATCAATGAGAAGTACTTCTTTAAATTTGTCCCAGCCTGGTTGTAAATCGCATATCCAAAAGTTGGGAATCCGGTCTGCATTCTCATCAAACCAGAAGTTGCCCATAATTCCTGTGGAAAGTTTTAAAAGAATGCATTAAATTTTGGCATGACACTATTTCAGGGTTGCTATAACTAGTATTATAATCTTAATTGTATATTGGAAATCTCATGCCCTTATGCATCGCACAAAACTTCAGAAAACAAAATGAAATCTACAGGGGTAATTAATTTCATGGTCTATAAACATAGCTAGCAAATATGAAAGGAGTTGCTGTGTATAATCCTGAGAAAATTGCAAATAAGAGAACAAGTCAAAAGTTTACTAAAAACATTTTCAATGATTGATTTTACATGTATTATATCGGTTTTTTTGATCATTGTAACTAGTATATATGGTCTAAAGAGAATTGCGTTGTCATATAAATACGTGCAATTCCTAAAGCCATTTTCATCTTAATAGCCTTATTTAATGCCTGATACTTCAAATAATCAAAACTTGAGTTCTATAAATGGTAGAAACATAACTCCTTCATCTTTGAAAGATTTTACCACCTTCTCAAAGGATCTACAAAAATGTCAAAAACTAATTTCTGCCACTTCTGCCTCATCACCATGTGATGTCTGGTCACACATAATTATGTTATTTTGGAAAATGAATTACCATGCATAAATCTGTTTTTCAGTTTGTTCTGTATGACTTCTCCATTCCTCCAGTCCCCACCTTCAGCCATTGTTTCGTTAAGGGCTTCTAAATATGCTAATGTTGTATCATGCACCATTGCTGCACTGTTGGAACCCTTGAGTATAGGCAGTCAAAATGAGTGTGAAGTCAAGACAGTTTTTCTGACATCTTTACAAGCAAGATAAATTCATGTCATTCGTAATCCATGTGGATTTTTTATATAACATGTACTAAAATTCTCCTGGAGCAGAAATTTCTTACAGATTTTACAAAAGTTAGATCAGTATGACATATTAAAACCTTGCAACTCTCTTCAATGGCCCCCAACACATTGTAAGTTCAATGAGTAGCAAACTTACTCTCCATCCCATCACAACACTTTTGTTCCAGTTCCATGGAGGTTGGGTTAGACGGAGAGGCACACGGTTATAGAACTCTTCAAGTTCTGGTCCTCTAAGATCAGCTGTAGTCACCTGGATGAATGGAAGATGTCATATATTTTCAATGTTATTTAGATCATGCCAAGATTAATGTTTTCTTCTCAAGATACCTGAATCTAAGGGACTAAATGTTTTGTCAAAAGATTTCAATGTTAGCTGAAAATTATCAACTGACAGTGATTTGCCTTATAAACACCTACAGGGGCCATATGCACTATGCCTATGGGAAAATTGTTTATTAAAATGACCTATTCGGTACAGCACTTGTGTAGACAATTATAATGTCACAACATTATCTTCAGTGTCAAGAGAAAATTGTTGTACCCATTCTGTAATTCACTAGAATTTTAAATTCAATTGACTCCAGCCATTTCCATCTGCTCACACTGCAATTTCTTCATGATTATGTTGTAATCCTTTAGCTAACTGGAAGAACTGCTAAATATGGATTCCATATTCTAGTGGATGCATACCTGTTTGTAGTTCACTTCAATGAGAAGTCTTTTCATCTCTTTCAGATCCTCTGCACTGGAGGGTCCCTGGAGTAACCAAGGCTCATACAAGAAAATATCAGGACTGAAAACATAACCCAGAAACAGGAATTCTGGTGATTTCATATTTTTTTGGTATGCCAGACGGAGGACAGTAAACAGCTTCAATTTCAATTGAGTGCAGAGTATTATCACTGAAACAAAGTATAAGAGTATGTGAATCAGCATACAGCATAACGTATTTATGGCATGTACCATTGTTGCATTTGTATTTGGCTTGAAAATTACAGAATTAGAAATACATTGTGTTGGCCCTGTTATTGGTGGCTATCATCTTTAGGTTTAGGTACATTTTGTATCATTATTCTTATGTAGCAGACAAAGGTTTAGTGTGGAAACTAACTGAATAAAAGAGGGAAAAATAATAATTCTATACACAAATTAAAATGCCTGACTCCCTCCTAGTCTTTGGAAATTAGGAAAACCATTTTGTGATACATTAAGTGTACAGTGTGTGGTTATTCTGATACATTGGCTACCGATTCTGTATACATTGTTCCTTTCATGGTATCTCTTATAAATCTGAATTATATGTTACCTCTTGCACGTTCTTTTATGAGATCAAGATATTCTCCAAACAGTTTATCATCAGTTATGAACATGTCTGGACGAATCCACTCCGTTATTATTACACCATTTTCCTACATGACATGAAAACCAATTAATTAAATGTTAACTAAATGCAAGGATATTAGGCTATTGCATCTATTTTTTTTAAAGTCTTTCAAAATCATCATCACATGAGGATTGCAGAAAGAAGAAGCTGTATATTTCTCACATCTTAAATCTTACAATAATAGGACTTTTTCTAAACATCCATTGTATACATAAGTTGAGATAGAAAAAGAAGAATGAATTTGTAACTGTTAAGTGATTCATAATACTCTCCCACTGTGAAATGCCAATGGTTTGGATAAATGGCTCATTGAAAGGGTACAGGGTTTTATAGTTTGAATTGGCAGTATTTCAAAAGTTCAAACTTAAGTAATATGTTCTTTTCGACCACAACATTTTTAAAATGATAAATGTGTTCACTATTAGATTTTCTCAATAATATAACGATATGATGTAGAATACTTGCTTTGAGATCTTTATTTATTTGTATGGCGGCATTGTCACAAGTGCCGTAAAAGGTCATCATTGCCGCTCTTTGCCAACCAAATTCAGCAAATATGATAGTGAATGCCTGAGCCAGTTTATCTGCAGCAGGCATGATGCGTACGAGAGTACTGTAAACATTTTTATCAGTAAGTTTTGAATGCGTTCCAACTTGTGCAAACAAACCAATCTTCCAGTGGGAGAAGTAGCGGGCTACAGGAATCAGCACTATCAGATATTGTAGCAAAAGATGAAATATAAGACATGAAAGAAATTAAAGAATGATTCGTCATATACATTCCCTTGAAAACAATGGCATCATATCCAGATTCATTAAACACCAATACTTGTTGGAGGGGAATATCAATAAGGAAATGTAACTTATTTTTCATATGTTATCTCTCCCAATACCATTGAATCCCATTAAACATTTTCATATATTAAATATTGTAGTAGTTCTAACCTACATATACATACTATTGGTGCTCATCTAGCAAGTTGGACTGATAAAATGTATAATGTTATCAATTTACTTAAAAGATTCTTATGGCCTGGAATACTGAATTAGGAATATGTCTTGTGGAATCCAATACAAAAAGAATTAATTATATTCTAATTAGAAAAATAATTATACGTTAATTTGAAGACATGAAGGGCAGATATACTAAATATGGTAAAATGGACCAGTCTTTGGTATTCATAAAGTTATTACATGGATAATTTGGGCCAAAAATTGAAAATCCCAAATACAATTTTATGAAATATACTGTCAATTATTAAGAATCTGTTTTTTTTTCTACAAAATATAGCAAAGCAGTCCCTTAATTCAGAATTTCAGTTGGAAACTTAATTATATTCCATGATTACCATGGAAACCCTCCTTAGAAGTAGTATTGACAGCCTTTGGCATTCTATCAAGATTCCAGTTACCATGGCAACAAAATACATAAAAAAATATTTGTTTCTGGGGAAAATCTCATTCATAGCATGATTGTAGATTTTTTTATTGATTTGTATGTTTTCTAAGCTAAATAACGGTTCTTTGAACATGTATTTCCATAAGGCTATGAATCCCAGAGATTGTCAATATCATAATAAAATCCTTAACTGAACAAACATCTGCAGATACTTTAGTATGAAATCAAAATCTATTTAGAACCTAGTGTTTGACCCATCTAATGTAAGTCAAAGAAGTAAGCCATGAAATACACACCGCTAGAACAAAACATACCGATCCACACATCGGGCCTGTCATTATAATACAGCTGTGCAGCAGTTTTTAAAGTTCTTCCAGGATCACAATTGGCTTGTCTGAATATGATCCTGTCAAAAATGTGCAGTACACATACTATACAAGAAACATAGATATACAAAGTCTGAAGCTAATATCAAGATTCAATATAAAGAATGAATTGCATATGCGCTTAGACATATGATATCTTAGTTTCAGAGTGTATCATAACTGTATTAAATGTTACTTTTATTATGTTGAAAATGTTACAACAAATTGGAAAGATAACAAAATAATTCTAGGCCTGTCTGAGTCAACTTATGGTGGTCAGTTTGGACCACATCACGGGGTTGCTTGTGCTGCTGCTCAGCTCCATAAAAAAATACTTATCAGGCTTATAGTACCAGGCATTGGTAAAATATGCATAATGATGTAATATGGGTGCATCTTGTTGACCCTATTGTATTTTGGTCATCCTAGAATAAACTTTTTTTTAACTGCTTAAAGAAATTATGTACATCTTTGGAAAGTCCAGACCTTCGTCAATCAATTGATGACCTTAATTTTCTAGGTTTTCTATGTAAGGATCCTAGCCACAGCATAGGGATACGGCATGTTGTAAAAACTTACAGGAGCTGAAAAGCACTACCATAGTTGCAGTGAGTAGTAATTAGTATACTAAAATGCTGGTATATTATAATCATATATATCATACAATGGCATTGTTGTAAAGACAATGCTGACAAAAATAATTTACCTAAATGTGTGCTCACGGAGACCTCGGTTAGCTTGAAAATCTTCAATCGCAATGCTCACTGCTGATGCCACATTCTCAAAGCCCCATCCGGTGTTCACTGCAAAACCTTTAGAAAGGTGGACCACAACATGTATCGTTTCTGCTCTAGCTTGGATAGCCCCATGTGAAATGAAGAAGAGGCAGAGTACAGTTGGCAGCAGCATGCTGGCCATGACTTGCGCTCAGATGACTCCTGCTTCTACTGGTAGGAAGATTATATAGTATGCATAATCTATTCATAAGACACTTTTTCCAATTTGAGAGTAAATAGCCATGATGTAATAAGAAAGAATTAGATGTGAGGTCTTTGACTGTATCAATGAGTGTTTGAAAGATGGCTAGTTGCGATCAATTGATCGATATAGAAACATGTCTCTATCTGTCTAGTGTCTCTTTATTCTCCTGTTCTTAAGTTATGGTCAATAATGGTATTCAAGTGTGCTTTTAAAATAGAAAAGCATGTGTTCAATAATAGTGCAGCTTCAATAATAGAACAGTTTGATAATTGGACAGATCACAGAAGTTTCATTGAATTTTGCTTTCTAAGAAAGTTTCCCTTCATTATTGGACAGACAGGCCTGTGTTGTCTTTGCCCATACACAAATTGATGACCTTTGGCCTCTTTATCCCTTTGATCATGAGTTCCCTGCAAATGCCTCTATATCCATAGAATACAAATTATAAAAAAAACATTGATATTCTCTCATACCATGATACCTGATGGAAACCCATCATTACTGGTCATTAACAATAGTGGCTGTTTGTGAGTGAATGGCAAGGTTCTGCTCATACCTGAATTACTGAATACTGTAAACGTATTAATTTGTGCCCTGTACATATTTTTGGGCATGTAGTGCACCACTATAAAAGCATGAAAATATGACATGAGTGAAAATTAGAAATATTATAGAGCAAATAGAATTAACAATTAAATGCTCGAAATCTCAAATGCACAAAAATGTTATTCCTTGCTAGGTGTGTGAAAATTATTTTGTCAGTGCGAAAATAAATACCCTCACAGTATTAGAATTTCAAACTCTATTCTATGGATTCTATAGTCAGGACAATCTGTTTTGCAATAGAAAATATTCTAAAACGAATATGATGTTCCAAGGTTTTTCTTCGTTGTATGTATTTCTCGAATGGCAGTCTGCACCATGAAATAAGCATAAGGAAGAATTGTTGATAAATCATATCAGACATAATATGTAACTAATTACTCACCAATTGTTAATGATATTCCCATTGCTGTAACACAAACCCAACCTAGGATATTATGTTATCATACCATTGCAGCAACTTTTCCCTAAATTTTGTTTTTGTTCTTTTTAAACTATTTTGAAAATAACCTGATAAGTGAGGAGCCAGTGAATTTAGATTATCATTATGCTGTGATCCCCACTTTTCAAATAACCACCATTCCAAATTTCAAACAATTATCTTTATTGGTTTGAATCTTATACAAAATTTTTTGATTTCAATTTATCTTCCTTATTTGCAGCTTGTGCAGCATGCACAGTGCATTTCTCTGTGTCTGACATTACAAACAGACTAAGTGAAAAATATAAAATTTGAGAAAAAAAAAGAAGACAAATTTGCTCCTCTCTCGTATTGAGTCTGATAATGCTAAAGACTGTTAAATTGAGCGACTTATGCAAAAAAAAATGTGTAAAAAATGATTATTATGGATTTTGCAAATTTGAAATTAAAAATAACGGCTTCTGTGTGTGACGTCACACACAGATGTCCATTTTCATGATTAAATGACCCTCAAGATATGTTCTGATATGAAAACCTCATAAATTCTCCAAATGAGCTATCTAAACAAATTAAAAAATGTACCTGTTGGTTAGACTTGAATCTAAGCTATAGAATACAAATTGGAAGAAGATCAAATTTCACTGGCTCCTCCCTTTTACAGTTTGGTTAATTTTCCTGTTCCCGGTAGTAAAAACTAAAGCCCGCTTTACACTTGGTCTAGTTTCTTGGTCTGGGTGTATCAGTCACAATATCACAGTGCATTTTAACAAAAATGTGAATAGGATATTGCTACAAAATTGTTGTATTATTGCACAGCTGGCTGGCAATATACCTCGGTGTACTGGAACCAATATTACTTATGCTGACTGTTGATTTATCATAAAACTACATAAGTTAGAATTTGGGCAGAAAGATGTATTTGATTACCCTCACAAATGACATTGTTCAAAACAATACAATCCTGAAACGTTTCGACTAACTCGTTTAATCAAAATGTGCTTCAATGGTGGTTTCATAAATAGCATTGCATTACCCAAGTTCAAAGGATGCAGAGACCAATGATACTGTTTTAAAGCAAACCATATCAAAATGAGTCTTTGATTTAGTGCTCAATAGGAGAATTGAATGATAACATAGAATACCAATAACCTTCATACAAGGCAAATGAATGTGTTTTAGGGGAAGTTATATCATTGTATGCACATTAATTTTAGGTTAATTAGCTCCCCTTTTCAGTTTCTTAAGTATTTCACGCCAGGAACCTTGAGTTTTGTTGTTGGTCTAGGGGATGTTCTAATAATGAGAAACACAGAAGCTGATATAGCCATACAGTTAGCTATAAGAAATGCAGCCACAGACTGGCATGGAATTCTTTAAAGTGACATTCCCTTAACATGGAAGTACAACAAGTTATTTCAAAGCAAGGACGAATAATGCATGTACAAGCACTTGACAAAACAGGCCCTATCAGTGCTACAACCACTGTAGACCATACACTCTTCTCCCTGTGAGCACACTGTAAAAAAAACCCCGTAGAATATAGAGGGAACCACCATTATTCATTGCGATAATTTACCGTTTTTATTTTACGGACAAAAACTGTATAATCAATGCATATAATGGTATTCAACCGTACATATAACGGTAATTGATTTTTACGGTAGAGTTCTGTAAATATTGTATTTTAGAAATATGACAAATCACTCCTATCTGGCAGGAATGCACTGGCAGACCAAATATGAATGTAATTAGTCAGGCCTTGTTATCTGAATGGCCCTGGCCCCAGGTATTACAACATTAGGTGTTACAACATTTGCAAAACGCTTTTAACACCTTTTCTGTAGGTTTTACAGGTGCACACCTTTTTAGTACAATAACCTTGTCAGCTATACCATGGAAGGATTCAAAAGTTGTTTCAGTACCACAGCCTAAAGGGAACCCCATTTGCATCTCCAGCATTTATATTGTCCATACATAGATCTAGCATTCCCTACAAAACATCAAATAATAAGCTTACCTCTTACCCATTAATTTCTTTGTCTTTATATTAATTTTATGAAAATAAAATCATTTAGAGTGTGCTCTTACTATTACAGAGTATTTTAGGATGTACTACTTGGAACTGCTGAGATTTGAACCTGGGATCTCTCACATACAAAGCCTGTATTCTACCACTGAGCTATGAAGGCCTGTCGTCAGACAAAGGCAAACAGTTTTACTCAACTGAAATAATAGGGATATGAGTCTGTGCATAGGTAATAGACACCAACAGAGTATTGGGTCAGGCACATGTGCATTAGAAGTTGTGGTTTGGTCAAGGTTACCGCCATTACTGGATTGCAATACCTGACCTAAATAGCAAAGCATTAGGTCACTCTGCCAGACTAGAAGGGGAGAATGTAAAATTTAGGTTGAACAAGTGCATGGCCAGGGCACCCTCATCCTTATGTGTAGTTCAACATTTCTCCACCTGGTGACAGTGTATGCCAATTCAATGTAGTTCTTTTCTTCTAAATGTTGATATAAATTCATTATGAAATTCAGAGAATTTTCTAGGTACTGTAGAGCATCTAAGAAGTGTACATGGAATGTATCAGAATGTATTTTGAGTTTAAGGAAAATTGTCTTATATGAGTTTTTAAAGATGTACTTTGTTGAAACACCTTTTACACATGTGGATAGACATAGGGACTAGGGTATAGGTCTCATGTTTCTGGGACTCACAAGAGGTAGCCTAGTTAGGGCTCCTCCCCCCCTACTATAGATCATGGCAGCAAATAGCGATCAATGGATATAATGGTTTAATAATGTATAATATAATGGTTTCTTACATCCAAACCAGTTAGTGTGAAGTTGAATAAGTAACACTTGTTCTGTTCTAGTTTTCTCATTTATCCATTAGGTAACCTTATATGTACACAATTTATATAAAATATTTTGGCATAATCAGAGGTAAAATTGGTGTGAATCAGTAAGAGGTATAAGAAGAAAAGGTGAGGTAAATCAGTCATTTCAACAAGCTTTTCAAGTTTTATGTTTCCTGAATTAATTTCTTTTTAATTTGTTATACAATTAAGAAAATGAAGTTGGACTGGAAACAAGTGACACTGAAAACTATCAGAGTCTCTTATGGACATGTCCAGAGCTACTGCATCTGACTAATGAGCAACAGCCAAAATAAAGAACACAGAATGAGTGATAATAGATCACCACTTAAACAAAATGCAATGAATAGTTTGATAGAGATTATCACAAGATTGATCCAAAGAGGATCTCATCCATTTAGACCAACTCTGCCAAAAGTAGATGGTGACACTCCGCCAGATGCTGCCAATCTCATCAAACTGTGTTGGCAAGAAGACCCATCTGCTAGGCCCAAGTTTGACAGAATTAATACAATCATCAAGGAGCTGAATGATAGCAAGTAATAACTGGTTTTGATTACCTTTGGCAATTTCTATTTAATTTTGCAAATCCTTCATCCGACCACTTTGAATGCTTTTATAACCTTTGGCTTTAAGTAGATCAACAAAATTCTAAGAATATGATTTCAAAGGTGCCACCTTGAATCTGTTTTGGAAATTTTTAGTTTCTGTTAGTGACAATTCTTTATTTCAGAGAAGTAGATATCATATCCACAATGATCAAGAAGTTGGAGAAATATGCAAGTAACCTTGAGGCGATTGTTAGTCAAAGGACTGCAGAGCTTGTCAAAGAGAAAAACAAAACTGAAGATTTGCTTTACAAAATGTTGCCAAAGTAAGTTTAGATCAATATCTATTTAGTACTAGTACAACTTATCTGTAATCTAAATTCCATTGTGAAAGGTGTACAATGTGTTAATGGGTTATTTTAAATGTTCCTTGTTCAATTAAACCCATTATCACAATTATAAAATCATTTCTGTGAATGCATTCATTTTGGTGCTGTATATATGTTCTTGCTAAATTCTGGTTTGGAAGTGACAGCAAAAATATGTACAGTTTGAATATATCTTTAAAAATGATATATGTATCTTGTAGGCACGACGCTTACAAATTCTAAATTGTATGCACATGTGTCAAGTATGGAACATTGCAAACACATGAATATATCTGTATCCAAAGCAATACTCAATTGTTTTCTTTTTTCAGGTTAATTGCTGATGCCTTAAAGAATGGACAATCAGTGAAGGCTGAGATGTTTGAGGCTGTTACAATTTACTTTTCTGATATTGTTGCATTCACAACCTTATTGCTTGAAAGTTCACCACTTGATATTGTAAACCTCCTCAATGATCTATATTCAATGTTTGATGACATTATTGAACTTCATGATGTGCACAAGGTGATTATACTAAAGGCCATGTTCCAAATACCTAAAGTGGGCGTCGCTGAAATTGAGCCTTTTCATGATAATGTTTTTCGGCAGCCTGTACTTTCGGCCACTGAAATTGGAAAATCAGCTTCCCAAATGGGAAAATCGACCACTGAAATTTAAGAATCAGCCGCCAAAAGTGCCATGTCTGCAACCAGTGCAAAATTGGCAGGAAACATTTACTAACACATTGGTAAATATCATCGGCAATTTCGGTATGTTGAATACAGCCCTAGTGTGCTATAAACATTAACTGAAGCAAGCAAATGATGAGCATAGTTGTCTTTATATTGCATGAAGGGTCTTTATTGAGAAAGAGTAAACAGGGGTTAAAAGCCATCATACAAACTGTGTTAGCTATTTCTTCATAATATTATAATAATGAGTTTATATGAACATTTCTCTTTTATATTTCATAGATGATGTCAGATAATGATATATTTTACTTTTTGACTCAGTTTTATATTGTGTAGAGGGTCTCTGATGAGAAACAATAATCAGGGGTTAAAAGTCACCATACTGTGACGTACTCTGGTAGGTCGGGGTTTCCGATTCCTACAGCAGAGGAACCGGGGAATTGTTTCGGGTCTCGGACGGACGGAGAATCCGGGCAAGAAACCGAGATGTGATGTTTTTAGAGTCGTGCCTCGCGCACAAGGGGGGCTGAGCGAATCGGTCGGAATCGGTGCTCGGTGTCAGACGGAGGACTGCGGGGAAGGGAAAATATGGTAGGGGTAAGGGGGAGCCGTGGTTCGTCTCGCTTTATCTCCAAGGCCGGTATTCACTTCGATACGGTCCACCCCGGATTCCGGTCCGCGGGGTCGTCGGGCCGACGGTCGCCTATTGTTTGGTAGCGTGGGGCCGAGCCAGTCGCGCCGTCGTTCCCCCGGATTCCGGGTCTCCATTCCAGGTTTCGGGCCTTCGTGCCGTTCCCTGCCTGCGTTTCCGGGACTCCATCCGGGCCAGTTTCGGGCCTTCGTGCCCTACTTCGGTCCTCCGGTCCTCGTTCCCGTTCCTCGGGCCTTCGGGCCCCCGTCCTAAGTTTCGCCTAATTATCTCGAACTTCTGCTATTTTACTCGAACTTTTGGTTAATTAACTTGTATCGGCTCATCTCAGCGGTTGTTTAAGGGAAGAAGACACGTGTGGACACAAGGAGAACTGTGAAACAACTCTGTTTATTCGGGCCTCACCGCCCCTTTATATACTCTAGAGGTTAGCCCTGATTGGCTGCTTTTGGTCACGTGGTTACAACTGACATCACTTCCGGTTTACATTCTCGCTTCCGGTTTACATATCACTTCCGGTTTACATTTCTCGGGACCTTTCGGGTTTCGTTCCTTTACTCTTTCGTTCCTTTACACTTTCGTTCCTTTACACTTTCGTTCCTTCTTACATATTCGGACCTCTTTTTCGGGCTTTTACACTTCCGTTCTTTTACACTTTCGTTCCTTTACACTTTCGTTCCTTTTATTAACATATATACTTTTGTCATATTACTTTACTTTTCTCATTTTGGTCTCTTTACATATTGGATGAATAGGCATTCATCACAATACAAATTGCCTCAGCTATTTCTTCATATAATAATGAGTTTTTTAAAATTTCTTTTTATATTTTTTTATTTCAGATAATGATATATTTGACTTTTTGACTGAGGTTGAGACCACCAGTGACTCCTATATGGTATTGTAATGGAGATATACATGCTGGAGAGATTGCAAACTTAGCGCTTGACCTGATGAGTGCTGCTGTAAGCTTCAAGATCTACCACAGACCTGGACTTGGCCTGAAACTGAGAGTTGGCCTGCACACTGGCCCTTGTGCTGCAGGTAAATTGTCCATAAACAAGATTTGATAAAACCACTAATTTGATGATAAATAGAAGAGTTGCTATAAGCAAGTCTGTACTCCTTCTTGTTTTTATCTTTGTTGAACATAGTTTACCATGATATTATGAATCCAATTGACCCATAGTATATAGCCAGAACGCTGTGTTAGAAAGTGGACTATTCCCCACTTCACGGTTGCCGGACCTTTTGTAACCAATGTGAATCCAATTACTGTAATAGTTGTCCAAAGTAAGGCTATATAGCTTAACATGAAAGGAGAGCATTTAAAAATATTTTCAACTTGTACTGTAAAACTTGAGAAACTTTCATATTTTGAGTGAAATGAGTCCAGAGAAAGCTTTGAAGCAGAACACAAAAGAAGAGGGGCTAAATAGCATTTACAAACTTTTTCAATTATAACAGGTGTTGTGGGAATGTCAATGCCAAGATACTGTCTCTTTGGTGATACTGTAAACATGGCTTCACGAATGGAAACAAACGGACAAGGTGGGCTGTGCCAAAGTTTTCTTATGATTCTCAATGTCTATCATTACATGTTTTTTCAAGTTTATCAGAATCTTACTGAAGTAGTCTACATTATACAGAGTCGACATGATACATGAAATATTAGTATTTTATATGGATCTCATTGATATAACTATTATTCAAGCAGCAATACCATCTCAAGAAATCAGTTGTAAACTCAAACTAGGTTACATGGTAAAATAGAATATGCCCTAAACAAACCAACAGGTGGCTCCAGTGTCTTGCCTTAGCTCCAGATGCCTTGATGCTTTGTAATCTACAACATGACTACCGCAATATGTGTACTATGTAGTGTAGTGGAAGTAGTAAGTAAACTTTTGTTGAAGGTACTGCTCCTCTGTTATTCATTTTGTTATGGTAGTATAACTTTTCTCGAACATTATGTCTGCTGCTTCCTATACTAACACACATATTGCAGATTGTAGATAACCTTTTTCTTTGACAAAATGAGCTTTACAAATAGCACGGACCAACATGATGGTCTGTCCATATTTTGCAATGTAGTCATGTTCAAAATGACCAATAGAGAAGGTCAAAATCTAAATAACAGAATTGTTGAAAAAACAACTTTATTAGACTCCAATTCTCCTTTTGCAAATAATTTCGAAGAGAATTCTCCCAAATGTGCTAATCTGTTTCCTTATATTCTGGAGTACCCTAATGTTTAACATTTAAAAGCAACATTCTGAAATTGGATGGTAATGATAATATCTATATCTCATGATTAACATCATTCATTTTCTGCACATTAAAAAAGCACAAAAAACAAACAATGAGTTTCATATGTATAGGTACTAAGTACTTATCGTATGTTAATAAAGAAAACATTCATTAGGTGTACTTTATTATATACTGATTAACA
The DNA here is from genome assembly GCA_936440205.1 of Lepidonotus clava. Lineage (NCBI taxonomy): Eukaryota > Metazoa > Annelida > Polychaeta > Phyllodocida > Polynoidae > Lepidonotus > Lepidonotus clava. The sequence continues at coordinate 49,368,279 of OW387137.1, forward strand.
AACAAGTGATGCCACTTGACTGAATCTTAATGAAGACCACAGCCATTTATTAAGTAACAAAATAGAACAATTAAATAATACAAAAAGAAAAAAATGTCATGTCACCCCAGTTAGGTGCACATACCTGTCTGCAGAGAGAGTGAGGCAGAGACAAAGCCAATCACTCCTTATATAAACTCTGCCTTCTGAGACATTGGCTCTGATTGGCCATGACCTAAACTGTCCAGCCATTGGTTAGAAGCATGGACCAGCTTGCACACACGGCAATGAATGATAGAGGGAGCCAGGGGGCCAGCCATGGTCAGTGGCATGGCACACCCTGCACTACCTTATAGTACTGCGGCCAAGGAGGCTTTTTGGGAGTTGACCCCAACCGGAGGTATAACAAGCTGAAACCAATTTTTTCCATTTGTAGACCATGTCCCGCAGCCTGCCTGATAGTTTGTACTAAAAAAAGTGCGTCCCAGCATATCGTAAATCACTGGTTTCCATGGCAACCACCCAAAAATCAGGTAATTCTGAAATCAACACTATTTTTGATATATCTTCCTTAATTATCAAGGTAGAAGCACAAATGAGATATCAAAATTAAGCATTCCTAGAGTTCTATTGGATAGAAGGCTGAAATGGGTTGTCTTGGTTACTGGGTTGCCATGGTTACCAGAAATAACTCCAAAATTGACCATAATTTCAGTTTCTCTTCTCTTCTTGTTACCATGGCAACCGTAAATATGGGTTTAGCAAGGAACAACACATCTCATCTCAACAGTACATATCCCCTCTATATGGAAACGAGTGTTTTTTGTCAAAACAATGATATGGAATGCAGTAAATGACTGGTTTCCATGGAAACAACTCAAAATTCATGTTATTTCAAATTTAACAGTATTTGGACAGTATCTCCCTTAATATACAAGATAGAAACACAAATGACATGTCAAATTGATGCACTCTGAGAGTTACATTGGATAAGAAACTGAAATTGGTTGTTTCTGTCACTCAGTTGCCATGGTAACCCAAAATAACCTCAAAAATGACAATTTTTTCACTTTTTCTCTCATTCCCGTTACCATAGCAACCAAGAACATAGATTTTAAGGTATAACAGAGTACAGTCTATCTTATCTGAAGTGTATTAGTCTCTTGTGTGTATATTTAGGGTTTGTACTGAAATATCTTGAGCATAGAATATAATAAATGACTAGTTTCCATGGTAACCGCCTCAAAAAAATAAGGGTTTCTTAAAATAAAGACTAAAATGGCCATATCTTCCTTAATATTCGAGATAGAAGCACAAGTGAAACATCAAATTAAAGCACTCTGGGAGTTCTATTGAATGGTATGATGAAATTGGTTGTCTTGGATACTCAGTTGCCATGGTAACCACAAATAACCTCAAAATTTACCATAATTTCAGGTTTCCCTCCTGTTTCCTTTACCATAGCAACCATGAATTTAAGGTATAACCAACCAACAACTATCTCATCATAGGGGTAAATGCTCTTCCCTAAAGATTTGGATGAAGTCATTTCAAAACCATGCTAGGAAATATAGTAAAATAATGACTGGTTTCCATGGAAACCACCCAAAAATCAGGTTAGATAAAATTCATCAATATTTGGGCTGTATACATGATAGAAACACAAATGTCTTGTCAAATAGATGCACTCAAAACATTCTATGGCATTAGTTATAGGCAAGAGGGGGAGCCACAAGCACCCAACATAGAATAAGCCCAGTCAATTCACCTTATAATTAGTTACAAGTATATAATAATATAAAACAAGCAGTGTTTATATTAACCATAAAGTATACTCAATGGCTGATGGGTTTGTTTGAACAGGCTATTGTGTGTGTCCAAACCTTCTTTGCAGTCATTACTCCGTACTGATTGGTGGACCACAGATGACCAAAGCCAGGAAACCTCACAATACTTCATTTTGATCCCTTAAATGTCCAGCTCTGCAAATTCAGGGCCTATTAACATACACTTTTATATGTCTATCTTCAATATTTACATAGAAAATGACCAAAAATGTTAAAATAAGCCAAATTTTGACTAAAAATCAAATTTTGTGTAGTTTTATATGAAACATTTTGTTGCCATGGTAACCGGAATGTTTATCGGACGTCAAAACGTAGAATTACTGATATTATGAAGAATTTGGTTTCCATGGAAACCAGGTCATGTGACATTTCTTCTAGAATTAGTAAAACCTCAAAGTAAAACTTTCAAGCTTCATTGTGCAAAAGACACATTGTAGCTATCTTCATTAGAAAATAAATGGGAGTATTTTGTTTGCATCGTAATTAATGCATATCATATTTTACTCTATATCTAACTGTTTGTAATTCTGTCGCTACCATCTATATCGTAATTTTAATGAATTTAAGGTGTCTGACCATATCATATTCAGAAGCTCACAACTCAGCCTCTACTCAGAATATTTAAGAGATGTTTAGATTTTTTAGAAAGCCTGAGCCTTGTTCTAAATTCATTATTCATGTCAAGTAGCCCCAAAATCGCAGAGCAGGTCAAAGACTGTTAATGTTCCAGCATCAGTTAAAAAGAGCTCCAGATTTACAGTGGAGTGTTAGTATGCATAAATTCTAATCTAGCAGTTTGAAAAAATGATTTGTTCAGAAGCCTTTTTAACCTAAAAGAAACTATGTTAATACAATTTCTTGGGTTCTTAATAGAAACAAAGCGGAAGTTTGGAAAGGTATTTCAGGAAGAAAACGTCCTCTCTCAGGGCTTCAAGGGACTTTAGGGACTAAACCCTGAATAAACTATCAATTAAAAATAATCTATTAAAGATGGGCAGGTGAACATTAGGTTCTGGCAGGTATAACTACGCCTGATAGATGGACAACAAAGTAAAAACCCTTAATATTGAGCCCAGAAATCAATATACGATATAGGTATTCCTTTAGTATTAAAAGTTCATTCTTTTGCACAGTATTCACTGTTGCAGAAATGAAAAAAAGAGAACAAAGCAAAAATTTGTGAACTAATAAAAGGGGCATGGCCCATGAGGGGTCGGGGATAAAAGCTTCTTGTCATTGTCCAGACAGGAATCTTCCTAAGAATGTAAGATACAGTGAACGCTAGTGTTTGTTTAGTGTATGAACCTCTATAATGGGGAACAGTTATAATTTTACCCTCCGTGATGTCTTTACTTAATCATCTTTATCTTTACTCGTTAAGTGGTAGAACTAGTCCAAGAGATAGATGCTCATATTCATAACACAGACAATGCTTGGTTGAAAGTCAAGTTTATTAGTGGATATCAATCGCATCACAGTTGCTGGTGTAATCACAACATGCCTTAATCCTATGTATACTGTCAGTCACCAGCCAGAGGTAAGCTTCCTCAATAAAGTCCGCCTATCTCCATACCTGGTTGGCTGTTGTGAGATATAATGCTCTTATTTCATGTGTTTCTTTTTATTTCATTTGACAAGTGAACAATTTCTTTTTCAAAATAAGTTTATTGAATATCTTCAGACTAATCTGCGGGCTAATTCATAATTAATCTTCCTATGGCCACCTGAGTTTTGGGTTTCATAAAGTTGCAATCATTTTTTTTGTCATCATAGCTATGTGAGTTTTGATTTTGCTTACATGGGTTTGAGTGGATTTACAAGACATTTGGGTGGATGTACAAGGGTGTGCAATTGGTTATGATATGGCGAATTACTGTACAGTTTCCATAAGTACACATACAACCTACTTAGCAACTAAGCTGAAGTTATCATGCAACACCACATTGATTTCCCAGATATTACATACTTGTTTATTTGTAATCCTTGATATTTCACAGTAAGGAATGAATGATAAGTGTTGAAAGGATAATATTATATTGTATAGTTTCTTTTTATTTCATTGAACCACAATCATTAGTACAATGTTCTTCCTTGTAGGTGTTACATAGGAATTATTAATAGTTCAAATGTTATAATTATAACACAATTTCCATGTCCCATACATAATGTTCACTGTGCTAAGTTAAACTATAGCCAAATAAGTATAGGGATTAGAACAGTTTTAGGGATTATATTTTTATAACTCTTCTAGAATGTCTTCTTATACCCAATTTTCTGGATTTACTCAGGCAATTTATCCCAAAGAACAGCACCATTGTATTAAGGGCTTCTATTGTAGATTCCTAGGTTAATGGTACTAGTCTGGGAAGATTTTAACAGAGCTCCTGGTATTTCTACCAGGATAATTGCCTTTAATCTTGAACGTTGTTGATATTGGCTACAATTCACACCAATATTAGGTGTGATTCCTGTCTAGACATAGCTTAACCCAGAGAAAAATAATGTGTAGGGTCGTCTATGGTACAATCTCCCAGATTAGTTATGTTCCAACACAATCTTAAGCTTAAAGCTTTATTCTGTAAGTTGGCGTTGTAACTTATCAGGTTCATATTAAATTTTGGTGCACGGATAAAGGCCATATTCCACTATGCCGTGGGCAAACTTTTTTTGCCACCACAAGCAATTTGGGTTTCAGATACGAACAAGTTGGTTTCGGCCACCACAAGCGTTCAATGGAAATTCATATTAAATCATTTGCAGTGATACTTGTGCTGGGTCAATGCAAGTATCACCGCGGCGCCTGGTTTTACTATAGACACATGCTCTAAGAAAGGTTGACTTTTTCATCTTTTTACAGACATTATAAAGCATGTAAATCTCACCATAGGAACTTTAGATTCATTTATTGGATGTCTGAGGATGTAGAAGAGATTATTATCTTTCCTTTAAGTGCTTATACAACATTAAAATCCATTTTTCATCCGCAAAAAACCTTTCATATCACAAATTTTCACATTAACAACAGAATCCTGTAGTAAATCCCAATAGAGAATCTCTGAAATCCTCATTTTTTGCACTTTTTGGCCATTTTGAATTTTTAAAGATTTAGCTGTAAAATTATGAAGATACATATCAGCCACTAACATTATACATCATTGTAATCTTCAAGGAAATAAAGATATATCTAATGAATTTATTTTCACTTATCACAAACATTGCACTCTTTCTGTAGAGCCTCATTTCAGATTGTATGAATTAATAGTAAAAGTTTTTTTCATTTTTCCGAATTTGGTTCTAAATAGAATGCTGACATTATTGACTACAATCTGTAATTCAGATTCTATAATGTTGATGTTTTCATCAATAGTATTATATTACCGCAATGTCTGCATATAGAAGTAGCCTAGTAGGTGTATTATCTATGCAAGATATATCATTTAGGTAAAGAATAAAGAGCAACGTTGTTTAAAAAACTGCTGCTTATGTCTCCACTGGCATCGTTATATTCTGGACATGCTTGATAATGTCATGAATGTTTTTGTTTATTGTGTAAGTTTCTATGTTATAACCATGGAGTTATTCGATGCTATCATGTTATCAGGTTCGGGTCGCAATGTAATTTTGCTGTTATAGTCAAAGATAAGTTCGATACGGTATATGGTATCATGGCCATTGCCTGATGTGCACTCTCCAAGCAGAGGTGCCTAGTTATTTATAGAGCACAAATAGCACACTCAGTGCGACCGGAGATGTGTGCACTGGAGCAGAACGTCCTCTTGATACTGTTATACCCTTCTTAGTATCGATTCAATATTTCTGATAAGGATAACTTTATTAGTATTACTTTTTGGTCTAACTCCATCGGACAATTCTAATAAAATCTGCAATTAAACAATATTATGACATTGTAGGTAGAATTAGATTAAGTATCACATTCGCAGAGCACACTTACAAAGGCCTTTATTTTACTCGCAGAGGGTGTCCCCCTTCTTAACCACAATGCTATTTATGGATACGCAGGTGAGACCAGCTTTAGGACTGATGCTGTTTATGACAATGATAGCATTATAAAGCTTGTCCCGAACCTGGTTACAATCGAAGAAAATAAAAATCAATGCAGTTCAATAATGGCAATATAAAATATCATGGACAGTATTCTGAACCGAGAAATTTGCAAAAGAAGTACGGTACAAATGCAAGTAAAACAGTTACCGTGATACTGATGCCACAGAGAAAGGTCATAAAAGTATGGACATAGTTTTAGAATCATAACATATGTTGTGCTCTTCAAAAGGTAGACTTGTCCTCATATCAATGTAGATGAGTCTTGATAGACTGGGCAATTAAATCAATAAAATTACTATTGCAATTGCTAGCCCTGCAAACTACATGGCCAGTGGATTTCAGTACATTTTATTCTATACATACTTTTGCAATGACATGTTCATGAAAATTCAGATATCTAATTTGGGTTCATACTTATAAATGACTTTCTATTTTTAAGAATTGATCATCACGTTCCAACATCCCGTTACATGGAAAGAGAATGGCGTAACCTAACTATAGAGGATCTTGAAATCCCTAAAAACACAAACAGAGAATCAATTATCATTATCACATTTTGATCCCATTTAAGGAGTTAGTATTATCATAAGATAGATTAGTATGTTTATATTTCTGTTAAGATTATAATGTAATTTTTTGTGAAATAAAAGTTTTGAAAATAATGATTGTATGATTTATTGGTTACACATTCATATTATAGTGTTCTAATGGCATGGGATGCCTTCCCAACTCAGATTTGTGGAATACATAATTTATGTACTAGTAATTCTGAAAGATAGAACTTCTATCCATATACATTATACTAAAGAGTCATTAAAACCTGTTTGAACCTATGAGGTATTTTCCATGGGTGAACTCCAATCCTGTAGCACCACTGTTGGTGATACAGGTAGATTCACGAGTGCCAATTCTCCTTATTCTAAGTGCTTTAAAATCAATAAGTACAGGGCACCAGGACCATTAGATTGACAGTATAATAAATCAATCCATTCAAACTAACATATACAATATATATAAACTAACATATTTCCTACCTGCAGGCTAGCCTAGATCTAGATGCATCCTTGGTAATATGTCGACAAACCACATGACTTAACTATAGGAATTTTCATTAATCATGGTATTATTTGTGGTCAAACATGTCAGAAATAAATATCAACTAGTTTTTTTTATTTCGTATCCATGTATAGGTCTTAATTTTGCAGTTTGTTTAAAAATTCATCCAGTACAGATTATTTTAGAGCAAATACTTGTACATTTTCTATAGATTTTTCTTTGATTTTGTTGACAAAATTGGTCAAAGTACCTAAAATGCTGAAAATCAGCCATCCGTGGTGGGAGAATTGAATAGTTAACGTTAAGGCTAAGTATCTCAAGCAACACATAAAATTTGTGTATTTTTAAGACTGATATAGGAATATTAAGTAAAAGACAAGTTACGTCATTACTTTAAAAAAAACAAAAACATTATGACAGCGGTGATCCCATCCAAGGGCCTGCCCTATGCCTGAACAATTAGAACTGACCTCACAAGTCAAAATCTACTGCCCCATCTTAATTTTTAGACCAACTTGGCAGGTGGACAATTGTTAGGACGCTATCCTACAAACCGATGCTATCCAACAAATGTTTGTGGTTTAGTGACTTTTTGCAGGATAGCATCACCACAGGATGCTAAGCTACAAACAGATGCTAAACCAAAAATATTTGTTGGATAGCATCTTTCCAAAAATAGACACTAAGTCATAAATATTTGTAGTTTAGCATCCTTTTGTGACTTAGCATCACCACAAGATGCTAAGCTACAAACATATCTGCTAAATTACAAATATTTGTGGGATAGCATCTCTGCACAAAGCTATATTAAGGTATCATACAGCAAAGTTACCTTTTCTGTAGGATTGAAAGGGGGTGTCAGGTCTCTTATGTATTATGCCTCAAAACGTTAAGTTTCTTATCTTTATTTTAATAAAATGTCCAATAAATTAGATAGTAATTTTTGTCTAAACATTTTTAGCTTTCTATTCAGGGAAATGTGAGATGAGAAATCATGGAAAATAATGCATTTTTCAGTGAGCCGGGATGATTCAGGGCACAATTTCTAGTTATAGCTATATGAGAGGTGATAGACATTAACCTTTTTCTGAAACTTTGGTCTTTTTAGTACGATCTCAAAGAATTTTGACAGAATTTGTGAAAAAAGGGTTGTGTGAAACAACTAACAACTAGGTATACAAAAATAGCTTTTATGTCCTGCAAATGGGAGAATCAATTAAGATGAGTGAGTTATCATTCTAAACAAACCGATGTTTGTTTATCTTTATCTATTATCCTTCACTGCTATGAAGTGACAAGGGGCTGAACAACTCAAGTCTTATTTTTGCTTCTTGAATTTATTTTGTTAATAGTTTATCAATATTCAAATTTCTTTTGATACGGAATAGAAATTGCAAAATGAAAGTGTAATTTAATTTACCTAAATAAATTATATATTTGAAAATTCAAAAAGGTTAGTCCTATGTCCTCTAGGAGTTTCCAGTACACCTCTCTTCCAAACCCCAATGAAATAATCTTCAAAATTGGTTTGCTATTTTTCAGCATAAATCTGTAGGATAGCATCAATTGGTAGGATAGCATCTTGTTGGATAGCATCTGATTGTAGCTTAGCAGCATATGGGTGCTGCTAACTGACAAAGTGCTATGTGGTTTAGTGAATGTTTGCATGATAGCGTCCTGACATGGATGTTAAGTGACAATTAGGTTGTATTTGTGGGATAGCATCTGTTTGTAGGATAGCGTCCTGACAACAATGCTTAATGTAGAAATCTGTATATGCAGGCCAAAGCACACACTATTATGATAGGCTAAAAGCAACTAATTGGGAACTTTGGACTAGCCACATTCAAGGCCATATTAAACAAAGTATAAACATTGTTTTTAACCCAAATAGTTTTCAAAAGGAAAGTATAGTCCTCATATCTGATACCATACAATGAAATCTAATTCAAAGATATTCCCTTGGGTCAAATTATCAGTATTATAGCAAATACCTATGTCTAAAGCCCAACAGATTGGTCCTTTCCAACACTCTGATTTAGTAAAATTCTTATAAATCAGTGGGATACTTTCTATAAACATTCTCCAGGGCCTCTATTCATTATGGTAGGACTAGTTAACAATTATATATCTTTAATAACAGTTTTAGAAGTATGTTTGGATTCATATAATTTTAAAAGACAGACTTAATTTATGCTTCCAACCATTAACTTTACCTTTCATGGTCAGACTGTGCTACTAATCTGTCATGACCAGACCATGACTTAAATAATTGGGTCATGATCTTGACCTCTGTTTCCTAATTCTTAACCATACAAACATGACAATAGGTAATGATATCAAATAGTTTCTACAATGGACCTGCAAACTTGTTGGTAGTTGACATGTCTGCTTCATGTTGTTTAATTAATTAAATTATCATCAAATTTATCATGAAAGGCATGCGAATAGTATAGATACAATCAATGACATCAGTGTACTGACTGTGTCGCAAGTAATATTATTTCATAACTGAGGTATGTCCTGAAATAGGATTGGAATTCATTTCGCTTGGAAGCTCAAGCAAGCTTGAAAGCAATGAGGAAATAAAGAATTAAAAGAAAAAAAAGTGTCAAAAGGTAACAAAATGGAAATGTTCTGGGAAAACGTAATTTCTAAACAAATCTTGATAAATGAAAAAACACAAGGTGCAACATAAAAAGAAAGACATTAATGGAAACTGTGTGAGACATAATTTTGTTCATTTAAGATGTACAAAAATGAGATCATAGGAAGTGATTATGAATTATAACGCCAGCTGGATAGATATGTCATAACATTTTAACATTTTTCCATACTTCTTTTTAACTTCACATGGCATTGTGGGTAATATCCACTATAAATACCATAATAATACATACCATAAGGTAGTGAATTTCCTAGGCCTTCCTATGATACTCTTATTGTAAAGATTAATTGAAAACTTACCATGCTACTACACTTTTTGTGTTTTAAGGTTTGAAAAGGCACCTTTTCATTCCCAATTTGTTGAACCTAACTTATAGGTATGCAAAAGTTCAGTGTGGGAAATATGTATGTTCACAGCTTCACTAGTACTGTACCCTGCCATCTAAGGGTTCTTGAGAGGTTTTGTGGTGAGTGGGGGGACTTGAAAGGTACAAGCTGAATAGCAAAACAGCTAGTTTCTATTCAGGGGTTGAAATAATGAACTATTATGGAGCTCTTGCCTAGAACAGTAAAGTGCCTCGCACATGGCAATGAAATATTGTGTGTACATTATTATTGTAGTACACAATTACCATAAACTTTATGTCAGCATGTGAGTTTGCAATAATTCTAGAGATGTGTGACAAAATGTCATGATAAAAAGTGAAATTGTCTGCACACGTAAATAGTGTTTGGTATTTTTTTAAAAGTATAGCTCCATCTACAGAGGTGTAAAAGATATAGTTCAAATGCCTAGTGTGTGGTCTATGTAAGATATAAATTATGTAATTAAGTGCATCATTTTTGTATATATTATTACGATAAATGATATTATATTTTATATTGTATCGTGCATTTAAAAGCCCTATATCAATATATTATTCAACCCTAAATATGAAACAACATAGTAAAAATATATTGGGGATTCTTTTTGTATAGATTGTTCTTTTTTTTACATTTAGCCATACTCAATTGCATGAATTGATTTTCTCTATAGGCATGTGAACAATAAATGCTAAACAGTAAGCAACAAAATTGCAAATGATATGATACGCACCTCAGAATACCCAAGCAACAGGATAATTAATTATGTGGAAGGCTAGTTTAAAGTTTATTGAAGGGATTCCCGACAAAATAATGCAACATATATGTTTGATAATTTGTCGGGAAGTTCGTCCAGTCAAAATTGTGAAAAAATACATATTAAGATGAAATTGTCACAGCTACTATTGTGTACTTTATTCACAGACGTGATATGTTATATCGCTTGTCAGCTTTCTATGATATTTTTTCCCCCCTGTGAGAGAGTACAGTTACTAGGTTAACATAACCAGCCAGACAGGATGACAAATCAGTATAGTATGGTTGGCTGAAATACTCCTGCCCAGCCATTTCTGGAAATTAGTAAACATGTGCACCATATATCTCTCCTTCTTTTTATTGAATCTTCATCATCATATTCATTTCATGTGTTTTTCATAATTAATGAATAATACTAAATGAAAAACAATTCCTGGCTGGTTGGAGACATAAATCAACCAGACTGAGATGGTCCAGTATTATATACCGAATAATTTTCTGCATGGCCTAAACAGCCTTCATTCTAATATATCAATCTATAAAATTTTTCGTTGTTCAATTGATTTTTGCTGTTACAATTGGTATTGTGCAATGCGCCACTGGGTACACACAGTTTAAAATTGTGCACCCAGCTTCAAAATCATTCATGTCACATGCAAGCTGCACCCTTTATTTTGCACATTGCACAAATACATGCATGAGCTGCAGAAAGAACATTTCTTGATTAAAGTTTTCTGCAAAGAAATTACCCCAATCTTAGTATAAGGCCAAAAAAATAGGGTAGGCATCTGAACACAACTATTATTTGTTTCTTAGCCTAAGTATACTTCACCATATGACTTGGAGCTGTGCCAAATATACCCGATTGAGATTTACCTGAACCCTATAAAAGGACCCTGGTCAGAAGGTCAGATAGAGTCAACAAGTCTAGACAACAAGCTGTGAAGTCTCGGGCCTCAACGCTACATAACAGGTAAGGTTGATATAGACCTTTTTCATTAAGAGTGTGGCACCCCTGGTGAATTAAATTGAAACAATATTTTAGGTCTTTTCCCAAAGTTAACCTATATGCTTCACTTCATATAGGTTAGCTATAGGAAAAGACCTAAAAAGTGTTTCAATTTAATTCACCAGGGGGCGCCAAACCCTAATGAAAAAAGTGTATAGCCAGGTTTGATTTGAATATTAAGGTTAGACAACTGTTGATACAGGGTGTTTCACAATATTAATTGTAGTTGTATTCTGTTCACTGTTCCTGTTGAACATAACCCCTCAACTTGTATTACATGTCATTGGTTAGTTAAAAGAAAGTTCTATCTATTGATATAAATCATGTGAATATATGTGGAAAGACACCTGTGCAAGTAGACCGGGAATTCAAACAAATCTTTTTGACTACTATTATTTGAACAAGATATCTCAGTGAACAATACAGAGAGAGACTTGACAATCTGATCAGTACGTGTTCATGATAGTCATTTTGAGGGAAAGCTGTCTCAGAATTTTGAAATACATCTTTGTTTTTGTTTTATGAATTCTAGAAAATTAGGTTGCAAAAACAATCCAAAAATGCTCCCTGTCTTTGGACACAAATTAAAAACTAAGGCCTAAATTAAAAGTCTGAGACACTTTTCCCTTCAATAGATTAGAATGGACTTGAACCCAAAATTGTCGGCTTCAACATTTGATATTAAGGGAAGTATTAATGTTAAGAAATAAGAAGTGAAAAACTAGCTTTTTTGAAACATGTTTTTCATCTAAGTGTGAAAATAACTTGATTTGTATCAATAGACAAAGAAAAATGTGCTTTCAATTGATATATTGCATTCTAAAACAGGGTGCTTGAGATATCGAAGTTTTTGTTATTTAGCTGCTATCAACAGTTGTCTATCCTGTTTGACCATATTAATTTATTTTGAATCATCTTGGTTGAGTTGAAAGTGTGACTCTTCCGAAGTTCGGCAAAATCTTCTAAATTGTTCCATATTCAAAACAGATATTATGAATACCTGTATTAAATGATATTTTATATATGGATACACATATTTATAAATCTAAATAATTACTTGAACTATGATGTGCTTGAGACAATTAATTTCATAATAAATCCTCTTAGAAGTGATACTATGTGATAAAATCATAACACAATTGTAAAGATTGCAATTTGGATACCTTTGCAGAGTTTATTTTCCCTCTCTAAAATGCCATAAGCTAAAATATAGAGGCATGGTGGGTGTTCCCTCTAGCAACAGCTATGTTTGCACGGGAAGATTTTGATCAAATACATTAGACAGACTCGGCCGTGTCTGAATCCACTTGCTCTAAACCGTGTCAAGGAGTGTAAGTCTTACTCCACCATTATCCCTGACACAGCAAAGTATCATTATACCACCAATAGCAGTGGGCGTGTTAGGTAATATTTTTGCGCCCACCTCAAAGTTTCCCTTCCCCTTCTGGCGTGTATATAAGTGTAAGTCAGGGGGTGTTAACTATATTGTGTCACAATAGTCCCGTCCGCTCATAGTTCTCTTCACACGCCCAACCTTCTCGGCGTCTTAACGTACCCACCCTCCATTCAGGCACCAATATAATTGCCAGCAGTGGCGTACCCAGTCCCCCCCCCCCCCCTCAGGGCGGGAGTGGGGGGGGGGGGGGTCCCCATGTTCGGTTGACCCCCCTCAGATTTCTCAAATTTTACGCAATTAAACTACCAATAAAGGGAATTATCCAAATTAGGGGTCTCTGGAACCCCTCAGATTTAGCAAAGTTTCTATGCCTATAGACCTATAGGGGGAATGTGGGTTGTATTTGATGGCCGCGCTTTACCAGTGTTCTACTCTCACTGTACTTAGAAGTTAGTTAGACATTAAAAGACTGTGTTTCACTCTGATCTAGTATATTTGTAAATTTAGATGAAACATATATTATGACTCACATTATCTGTTCAATATACTCTGTACGATCGGCCGTAGACTGCTAGGTACACACAAAAACATAGTTTAGCGTGAAGCTGTGATTTAAGGTAAATTCTAACCTATAGCTATCATGCTCCCGAGGTTAACTAGTGTTACTATATAAAAACAAAAATAAAAGGACATTTGACACAAAGTGTAGTTAAAATCTAGTGTACTATTTTATTGCTGAATCGATTCTATTAATCTTTATCCTCGGCGCACCACTCGCACAACACCTCGGAGCACATGATGCTGGCAGGCTCGCCCCCCTCACAGTCGGCGTGGTAGCACCGGCCGCAGTAGTTGCAGACCAAGTACATTCTGAAATATTACGGAGGCATGTTTAAATACACATTTTTTTAAATTGTGTGCACGAACTAATCGGACCATCATCAATCACAATTTTTAGTAACCGTACGAAATTCGGCGTTCACTCCAACGTCAACATTAAGATTCTATGCCCTCGTTATTTTTTGCCTAGTAGCATCATCGAAAATCATTGTCGCTATATAATATTATTTATTATGAAAAAAAAAACCGGCGTACCTGTAGTTGCCATCCAAGAATATGGCCTGCGGTTGTGTGGCGTGTTGGTCTTCGGCAAACGTTTCCATCGCCTTCCACCTTTGGTCCGTTAAGTACTCCTCCTGCTCCTGAAAAAAATTGTGTGGTTATAGTTAAATGTGCAAAAGTCAATTTTGCACTTACTACATACCAGCGTGTCCCTCGTAATATTGGCAAATTTCAGAACAATTGTACTCGTGAAATCGCCCCACTCATCATTTTGTTTTGTTTATACATATTTCCCTTCATACGCTTACATGTTTTATTTCCCACTTAGCTTCATCGTGTAAATACAAATGTACCAACCTGGGTCGGACCCTCCGAACAGTAGACGCACGTCCACTCTGATGGGCCGTCCGGGAGCTGCTGTTGGTCGTGCGTCCTGGAAAAAATTTCAAAAATCATCACGCCGTCCATCATTTCAACATAGGTGGTCGAAACTACCAAATCATCGGCATCTCAATTTTTCTCATCCAATCTCTATTTCATGTTATTGTGCCAGTCTGATAAATTTGCAATTTTTAAATTGTCAAAAAAAGAGCCTGTTGTTTCAGCATGTTACATGAATTCGAGCGACCACAACTATGTCCGATCGCGAGTCCGTCGTCGGGTTTTAGACAGTGTGCATTATTTGGCATGAAGATAGTCATCCTACCAGATAGTAAGTTAATAATTTTCTTTCCATGCTTCTCATCCATCCCTGTCCATCAACAGTGTTGAACAATTTAAACCTACTTAGGGGTGAACAGGGGCGCCCACTCGGTCCATTGGGGTTCCGTCCAGATCGTTTCCTCCTCTTCAATATTTTTCTCCTCACGCGGTGTCCATGCCTGGGATTCCTCTTCCTCCTCCGACCGCACATGGTTGCTTGAATGAGCCAAAAAAAACAACCTTTAAGTGTCTGGAATTGGTTATCTACGTGTATGGGGAGAAAACGAAAAAAAATGGAAAATATGTACCAAACGTAACAGCTATTATCCACACCCTTATACATTTGTTAACAAACACTCTATATATGGAAGTGTAACCCCCAAGTCATTCTCCCGCAAAGCCTGAAAAAAACACTACTTCTCTATATAGGCATGTTATCTTATCAAATTATAGGCAAGTTATCTGATTCACCTACCGGGTTTTCTGCGCGGTCGCCATTGTTCACAATGTGGTGCTTGCGTTTAATATCAGCAAACTTCTGCGTACGTCTTTTATGGTCGTGAGGCTGGCGCGGGACTGTGTGTGTGCACGTGGTGGGCACCTCCTTATAAAGCTGGTGCCCCCCCCCCCCCCGGGGGGCAGGGTAATGAGAGGCCATCTAGGTCAGCCGAGCAGCCTGAGCGACCGGTGTCAGGTGTTACATAAGGTGTCGCTCGCGCAGCGCAGCCCTGGCAGCTGGAGGTGCACGTCCTGACACCTGACTCAAGAAACCACCCGTAAATGCACACAGCCCCACACCCCCAGCCTGTGAAATAACTTCAGAAAACGTACCTCAAAGTCGCACATCCTGGCACCGTAACCTTGCGAAGTAATTTCCTACCTTTTATTTTAAATTTGAAAGTAGTCACATTATAAGGTTTAGGGCGTAATATAATTATTCCTCCCATGAATACACTACTTAAAGACGAATTTTTAATAAAAAAATGTTGCTTTTGTTGGCAAAAGCGTCTAAATCACATAATCCTAACAATGCATATAAAACACCGGACAGTGTCCGAAATTAAGCTGCTGCACCCTATAGGCCGGGCCTATAGGCCTTCACCCGGGGATCACACTCACACTCGTGAGTCTAGATCTGCACACTCACACTCGTGATTCTGCACACTCACTGCCAGGTGCGCTATTTTTAAGTTTTGCACTTTTTTTTATACATGTGCACACTTCTCATGGAATTTTTTCATTCCCATATATCGGGGGGTGCATATCCAATATTTGTGGTGCACAATCTCATTAATGATGCATACGTTTTCAGCTTAATTTCGGACACTACGTGCACGAGTTCGATATATCTATAGGTCCTCTAGATCTACAAGAAGTCGTGGCGCCGAAGGGGACATACGATCATATTTTCTTTTTCAACCACATATCCAAAATGTCCACTTATCCGCATAACAGGCAGGAAAGATGCCCATGAAGGTTGCTCGAACTTTTCCTTGTGCCACATTGTATAAGGACTTATGTATCTGGATTCGACGGTGCTGTGTTGGTACCACTTCACAGCTGCAAACACATGTTGCCTCTTCTTCCCGGTTGCCTTACATTGTATGTAATGTTTCATGTAGTGGGTGGCGATGCACGGTCGCTCCCGGGGGTCACTCTGTCCGTCTTCGTACCAATTTGCCATTAGTCTAGACAACTTTTTACCACTGCTGGAATTTGTGCTGGAATAAGTCATGGGGCCATATTTTACGACTTTAGACTTCACGTAAACTGAAGGCAGAAATGACTTCTCTAGGATCTCCTGTTCTGTGGGGTACATCTTTTTGTATGTGTCTTTGAGCAGCTCAAGATCGTCCGAGTCGATCCATTCCTTTTGTTCTCTAAATGTCTCGAAGCCGTTGGGGAGACTCCATAGGCTCTCGCACTGCGCCAAATCTCGCTCATTGAGTACATCGAGTGTTTCCAGGACCGTTCTTGCTTTCTTCTCTCCTTCTCCCAGCCGGCAGTGTTTGCCAAATTTCCCCTCGTGTTTGGACGGCATTTCGGCGCGCGCCTGACTGACACGACTCATCCGGTGAAACCTCTCAAACAATTGTTTCTCTATCTGGCGATTGTTAGTCGGCACATCCCCCAAGTAACCATTATACCGCTCAAAACTGAACAGCCAAGTACTGGGAGCTGGACCATACTCCCGGAGACACTCCTTTAAATGGAGATGTAGATGCATGTTTGGGGTAATGAAATCAGAACCGAACTGGAGCTCTGTGCTCTTGCAAAAGTGCAATAGTTTCCTGTGTGCCTGTTCTATCTCGTGGTATGTAATACAAGGCTTGCACAGAAGTCGAGTGGCTTCTACGAAACGCTGCCAGCTATGAAGCATATTATCCGGCAAAAGGCCCTGGAGGCAGTATCCAGACGAGACTGTAACCCAATTCTTCCACTCCTTTGCCGTCCACATCCCAGCGTTCGATTTGATGTTAGTTACCACGCAGTCATCCGGTAGTCCCTCTTTAAACTGATTCAGACGAGCATCAATAGTCAACACCTGATTAGCGCTTAGTACAACGTCATCTGTTGAATTCTTCTTCTTCTTTGACAACTCTTTGTCGGTCCACCTCTTCCACATTCGCTTGGCAGTCCCTGAATCCCAATAATAAAAGCACATATGTGAAATCGGTATTGAAACCCCAATGAACTAATAGTCCAAATTAAAGGCAAATGCAAGTTCCATTTCAAACACATTATCAGTGCTAAACATTAATTAACGTTAGGTCAAGCTTCAACACTTACCCAACAGTACATTATGCATCACATCGATCGAGAGGAACCTGAAAAAATGAATGTCATATAATATAGTTACTGCTAATGGAAACATTTTTATTAATGTTTATTCAAATGTCAAATTAAAATTGTTAATATTTTGGTATAATTCTGTGTAAGATTGGCCTTTAAATTTGTTCGGCCTGGAGATTGAACTTACCTGATGGGATTGAAGTAGGGCAATTCTAGGAGGACACAGGAACGAGCTCCATACTGTTTCTCAAGTTTACTTTTCTCTCTCGGGGTGGATGCAGCTGTAATCTCACTCACTCTCTCCTTGTGTTGGTCCAGAGTACGAGGAGTCCAATTCGCCATGTTGTATCCTCCACGGTTTGAATTCTTGAATTCCTTCAGACATTTTGAACAACCCATGATAGCATTAGGTAGCAGGAAACCGCAGGTCTTCCTCCCTGCAGGCAGGTCGGCAGCAACGTTCAAAAGCGCCAACTTAACGGTCTTGCCATTTGGGCAATCGTTGGTTATAAGCCTTTTTCCCTGATGCCAGAATTCCTTGAGTTCTTTGACTAGGGGCCTCAGAAAACTGGTAAGGTCGGCAGGTTCTTTACTTAAGTTTGGAATGATACCGTATAGTATGACGTTTTCAAGTCTGTACCGCTCATTTCTGGGTAGGTTAAGTATTGTTAGGTAAATGCCCCCTACTGACATCGAAGCTTTCCGAGAGAATGGTTGAAACCAATCGATATTCATCTGAAGAGCCAAGTTGTTTTCATTATCAAGAAAGCCCTCGTTGTTCGCGTTAAAGTCTTTCCATACCGAACCGTCGTAAATGTCAGCATACACTCTGTCGGGTAACCTTCTTCCCTTCCATTCTATACATTTCAGCTCAAAACCTCGACGTTTCATCATAACCTGCAAACTCTTCTCGAGCGACTGGTAACAGAATGTCCTGACTGGAAGGAAGGTAATTTCCCCAACAATCTTGGCCTCAGAAAACAATTTCCTGTTGCAACGTTTTAAATCATCACCGATGGTTGTGCACCTAATGGGTTGCTGATTACCATTACGATCCGTGTAAAAGCCTCGACCTCGCACACGCTCAGTGGTGGACAACACAGAATGCGACAACGTATAACAGGCCGGGCAGCATACACTCATAGAGTAATTAGTCATCGTTAGGTCTGTACCCAACCATTTGTACATCATCCGCATCGTTTTGGGGAATACTGCCTCCGCTGCTTGTGAAACCCGGTCATTACCTGCTACCGTCAATAATTCACAAATGAAGCACATAACTTTAGCCATTTGCGTATCACTGGTGAAGGTGTGGATCTGCCACTGCAAAAGAAAGAACAGAACCCATGAAAATAGGCTTTGGATATTCTTATTAGGGGTACCACTAACAAGCCTTGCCAATGGGCTAGGAAGAACCGTCCCGTCACCGAAAACCACTTTTAAGTGACGGATGGCCCTGTTGCGAATCTTGACTGCCTCTGGATCAAGCTTATCATTTTCTTCCGTTTCTTGGGAATCTTCCATGGTACCGTAATAGTCTTCCATATCATCACCTGACTCCTCATCGGCTTCCATGGGTACCGCCTCTTCAACAGGCTGATTGCGACCCACAGGCTGACTGTCTGCTTCTCCCGGATTCCCGACTTCAGCCTGCCGCTGATTAGCAGCTGCAGCTTCTGCCCGAATACCAGCTCCAACCTGGATACCACCTTCAGCCCGAATACCCGCTTCAGCCTGGTTACCTGCCTCAGCCTGAAAACCTGCTTCAGCCTGGTTACCTGCCTCAGCCTGAAAACCTGCTTCAGCCCGGTTACCTGCCTCAGCCTGAAAACCTGCTTCAGCCTGGTTACCTGCCTCAGCCTGAAAACCTGCTTCCGCCCGGTTACCTGCCTCAGCCTGAAAACCTGTTCCAGCCTGGTTAACTGCCTCAGCCTGAAAACCTGCTTCAGCCTGGTTAACTGCCTCAGCCTGAAAACCTGCTTCAGCCTGGTTACCTGCCTCAGCCTGAAAACCTGCTTCCGCCCGGTTACCTGCCTCAGCCTGAAAACCTGTTTCAGCCTGGTTAACTGCCTCAGCCTGAAAACCTGCTTCAGCCTGGTTAACTGCCTCAGCCTGAAAACCTGCTTCAGCCTGGTTAACTGCCTCAGCCTGAAAACCTGCTTCAGCCTGGTTACCTGCCTCAGCCTGAAAACCTGCTTCAGCCCGGTTACCTGCCTCAGCCTGAAAACCTGCTTCAGCCTGGTTACCTGCCTCAGCCTGAAAACCTGCTTCCGCCCGGTTACCTGCCTCAGCCTGAAAACCTGTTCCAGCCTGGTTAACTGCCTCAGCCTGAAAACCTGCTTCAGCCTGGTTAACTGCCTCAGCCTGAAAACCTGCTTCAGCCTGGTTACCTGCCTCAGCCTGAAAACCTGCTTCCGCCCGGTTACCTGCCTCAGCCTGAAAACCTGTTTCAGCCTGGTTAACTGCCTCAGCCTGAAAACCTGCTTCAGCCTGGTTAACTGCCTCAGCCTGAAAACCTGCTTCAGCCTGGTTAACTGCCTCAGCCTGAAAACCTGCTTCAGCCTGGTTACCTGCCTCAGCCTGAATATCTGCAGCTTCGGCCTCAAGACCCACTTCTGCCTGATTGCCAGCGCGTTGAGGTAAACCAAATGGGGGTGGTTCTGCAAGACACATGTATAAGAATAAATTAAATGTACAGTAGGGTTTCAGAGTACAGACTTTCCCACCCAATGTTGTTTCTCTGACTCAAAAGCTACGATAGAAAGATGCATGGAGGGATACATATATATAACGTCCATTGTTTAAGTCATTCATTATTTGAACAATTGTTTAATTGTCAAGAAAAGATTTAGGCTGCCGATAATTTTCCAAACACTAACTGATCATTAAGAGTATAGTAGGTATTTGAAAATAATATCTATGCGCGCAAGCTAGCTAGGAAGGTTTTGAAGGATATCGATTTCAGGTGAAAGTGACTTTATCCTAGTTATACTATTTATCTGGTACTCACCATGCTCCATACGATGCTTCCTGTTATATGTACTTTTTGAAACTGGACGTTTACATGTGTCGCACCATCGGTTTCTGCTAGTGTCCATATTTCTTCTGGTTTCTGCCTGGTCACTGGTCAGACCCTTGAAACCCCACGAGGCCATGGCGAACTTGAGTTAGACAGCAGCACTTCAGGGCGATGAACCTTCCCCATTTGCGACCGCGACCCAAGTATTTATATATGGTACAGACCGACGCCTATGGTCCCACCAGCTGAAAGCCGCGAATTGCAGCGACATGCCACAGCCCCGACCCAGGGGTAGTTGCACTCGAGCTCCTAACCTCAGACACCCGTGTGAAATTAAAGCCGAGAACAGCCTGCCACAGTATTACCAGGAGATTACTGTCGCCTCCAGCCTGGCCGTCACGGTAGCGCGTTGTCGTGATTTGTCGGGCGCGTGAAGTTTCTTCAGCTTCCGAAACGCATCGTCCGCCGTCTGGACTGGTGAGGGCATGACACCTGCCATTAAAAACTAGGGTCTATCCATTAAAGGGCGGTGAAGTTTCCTCAGCTTCCGAAACGCATCGGCCGCCGTCAGGTCGACTGGTGATAGGATTTCATCTGCCTTGAAAACTGAGCTCGAAGTTTAGCTCGAAGGTCAAACCTTAAGCTTTCTGCTACTACTTAGGGCCAGCTTATTTCGTTATATAGTGCGTTTGGTGTACGGCTACGTGAATATCATGAGTGTCAAAATCCTGAGTGCCACCCTTGGTGAGAATCTTCTTAATTACTTTTGTTCTACAAGTGATACGAGTCGATGGCCGACTTTCCAAATTATTCAAAATAGGTAAAACATATGTATTCATTCTGGGGGTCGCCCTTCCTAATTAATTAATATGGCCAGTTTTCTGAATTCTAGGGTGTGGCCATATGGCAGTTATAGTTTATTCTGTCTGTTTGAATAGCCTGGCCATGGTAATTTGGAAGGAAGGTGTTTGTTTAAAGTTGAGATGACAACCTTCATGTTCTCTTCTTTCTTTTTTTTCAATATATAGCTGCCGCGTACTTGGTTCTTGTATCATGCGTGGAATTTGTTCGAGCTGCCAGTGGCGGACACTGGCCTAGGGTCGTTCACAATAAGCCTGGAGTAACCCGTACCCGGTTGGTCAACCTCACTGCTCCATTTACCGGTCACCCTCCACCAAAACACGATGCGATGACCGGCCTCACCTTTCATGACACCCTGCAAGCCTTGTTGGACCAGGACCATACCGTAACTGACACTGGATCTGAAGCCAACCCAGGAGACGGAAACATTAAAGAATTCCCAACTGTGGTACTTCTCTCTTCATACACTCTTCTTCTTATCCTCGCCGTAGCCATAATTATTAGCATATTCTTTGTTTGCTCCGGAATTAATCGCATCTTCGCAGATGCTCGTTTTCGTGTATACTTGCTTGTCTCGGGCAATCACAGTGTATGGCTTAAAATAGGCACGTTCCCTGGACATTTTGGAGATTATATCTTTCAAACAGACGATCCTATCACACTGACTAAAGCCGAAAATATATGCCTAGGCGCACGATACACATTTAACTGTGTCATCCAAATGACCGACTGCTATACCGGCACATCGACACGACTGCCCACACATTTAAAGGTTAATAAACTGAAGGACATCATGTTGACAAGATTGATGACTAAGGACATTATACGCTACCAGTTGGTTACCATGGGTATAGGCATAGGAGAGCCTGTTCTTTTGGGGAAATACCGGCCCGGTGAGCTTGCAATTAGTACTAATACTTCAGTCGACTTAAGCCGTGTTGACCTTGATTAAGTCTTGTGTGAAAAATGTTGTATTTTTGTGTGTTTACTACCAATATGCTGCCGAACGTGCGTGCAATCGATACAAGTGTTATGGTTATAAATTGAATTTGTAGCTAAATAAAATTTCGGTTTTGGAAAGAGCAGTATGACGCTGACAAGAGCGCTTTTACTCTGGCTCGGGCTAGGGTCAACCCCTTATGTAATCTGTGAGACAGGCCCCTAAGTTAGGGGCCTGAGGCTAAACTAGGTCTGCAACCAAAACTAGTAGTGGAATTAAATGTGGTTAACGCCACAATCTGGCTATCGGGCTCCAACCGAAATTATGGCTATAGCTAATTAAGCTATCGTCCCTTAATAAATCTCGACACCTAAATCGACTTGTTCGTTTTTTAAATTATTAATTTTGCAATGTCACAGAAGCTCCAAGTTACCTATACATAACTCCCGGAGAACTCCCACTTTAAAGGGTTACACTATATGCATGAGGTTTTTTTATTCTCTCACAGAAAGAATATAGGTCACCGTGTCATACAAATCCTAGAAAGTATTTCGGGTTCATCAGGAGACTACATGGTCACTTGTAAATTTTGATAGGTCCTACTGGCAGCGATGTATTTGATCATAATAAAATTTCTGAAAAATTGCTTTTGCAACTTACTGCATGGAATCTTACTAAAAAGGATCCACTAGAAAAGAATTAACAGTTCTTAATTAACACCGGCTTCATGCAACATTATTTTTTCATGACTGCGAAATAAGTACGAAGAGATGATTCATGTCGCATCATTTTAAAAATCGTATATCGAGCTTATGTTTGTTTAAAATACACTTTTTATGATTGATTTATGCTATTATTGATAACAGGCCTAGGTGTCATTCCATTGCTCTTCTAATGGTAGAGACCTTGTACCATAACACTCATCAAAAAAGTGTTGTATTGTAATCGATTTCAAGTTCGTGGTCTATCTTCAAGAAATAGCACATTCGGGTTTTCAACAAAATGACACGTCATTATAGTTAAATGCGTTTCGTATCGTAAATAAAAAGTATTCATAAATTTAAGATTCACTTATGAGAAGGACCTGGATAACGCGTACGGATTTAGACTAATATAAGGCGAGTCTTAGGCAACCAACATATCTATAGAAATACTTCCCTGCTTATCGAGCATGCCACAATCAAAACAAGAAGCGCAAAGTTCTTTGATAAAAGTTTATAAAACGACTATACAATTGAAGAAAGTACAAAGACCTAACATACAGCGTGACACAGACCATACAATTAAACGTAGTGTAAAGAAAACATAAAGATGATAAACATAAACATCACATAAAATAGAGCTTTAAACAGACCCTTTAGAAATAAGTTAAATTGGCTGTGCATCGGCGATACCCGACCGATACGCGGGCTTCACCGCCCAGTCTGGGGTGTTGGGAGGAGGCTGTTGGCGTTTTGGATTATCGTCGGGGACATTGTTCCGCTTCTTTTCCAATCTAACGCCCCGCTGACGGCGGCTAAGTTCTTTTTTCTCAGTTTCGTCCAGGTGGGCTTTGTAGGCACTCAGCTCATCGCTCTCCCACACGAGCGGTTTGACGCGGCGGTGGAATCGCTCGGTGGTCTTCCCGTCTTTGTCGACCGGAAAATAAAGTCCGCGCTCCTCGTCGCTCGTGTAGTCGGGGGTGAGGAGGCGCCTCACGGAATTCTTACGAGCTTCGTCCCTCGTTGTGACGAAATTTTCCACCCCCACTATCCGTCTTTTGAGCTTCTGCAAAGTTAAAAAGACACTTTTTTTAATTTTTTTAATTTTTAATTTTAATACAGTTACGACATACTTGGTCAAGAACATCAAATAAACACAAACAAGTTTTTCAATATTTCAGTTGCCTTAATTTAAAAGCTGGTCACTGCAGTTAATTTCAAAAGCGTTGCTCTATCCTTGGTCTCTATAACATACAGGCACTTTTTATTAATTGTGTCATATCCATTCTAATTGTATGTCAAGATTATTGTCCAAGGAAGCAAGTAAGGTTACAGTGCTCTATAAAAATTCATAATGTAAAAAAATTATAATTGTTTCCCAAGTTTCAGTGTTACAACCATAAGATCATTTCACAGCCGGGCCCCCTGTTTTAAGCCAAATTGCCGATTCACTTTCATAGGGGAACTATCAATGTGCATTATGATATACTTGAAAAGAAAAAGAGTTAATAAATAGCAAAGTTATAGGCAATGTTATTGTCTGTGTGTACGGGTGACCGCGGTCCAGCCGGGTGTTATCGGTGCCCCCTCCAGGGCGGGCCGGGCCGGTGACCGGGGGTGTAGGGTTACCGGGGCCGGTCGTAAAAGGTTTAGGCCCAACACGTGGTGCGGGAGGGGTCCGTGACGTCAGACTTTTGTGGTCTATAGAGGAAGTCTGTAACAAAAATTTATTTACCTCGTTGACGTGGTGACGGATGATAGACTTTTCATTTTCAGCCTTGATTCGGTCGTTCCGGATTCTGCTGGCCCTGCTTTGGAGGGTCTTGAAGTAGGTGTTGGCAGCAGCTAGAAAAAGAGGAAGGACATGAAGTATGCTTAAAACTGGAGCCATTAAGTAGACAAAGGCAATATAAAGGCAATAAATCAAGGGAATACATGTTAAAAATGCAAAGTGAGGGTCAACATATTATTCAGGAATTAAAACCATCATTACACCGGTATTATATTTCTTTGTCCAGATAATAGAACTTACGTTTTTTTCAGATGACTGGGAGGATAACTTAATTTATAAAAGTAACAATTTCCAATGTAAGTGGAGCCTATTTAGACACTAAAAACAGATTTCCAGCATTTCAAGCATGTTAAATTTTGTGTTAATTGAAGGACCAATACTTTGGAATCATGGACATTAGATGCATGAAATGTACAGCTGCAGCTTAGTTAACAAAGAAACTTGCTACCTATGGGACTTACCTAACACCTCTTCTCTGGGGGTATCTGGCCCCAGGCACACGTTGTCAACAACGGCCTTGATGATCGCAACGTTATCTGGGTGTTTGATCCCCGCCCTGAATGTTGGAATTTATTTATATTGTTCAATTCATCGGCATCACGTCAAGTGCTCTATGACTCTATTAACATGAGAAAAAACAGCAAAACTTATATTCAGCTGCAGCTTCTGGTGTTCAGGAACACATTACCCATTGCTTACTTAAAAACAATATTATTTTCTGTACTATTCATGTTGTTATGACGTAATCAACTTACCCACGGTTCAGGTTGAATCCCCAATCAGGGTCACCTCTCTTGGCCTTGTAGGCCGAACGAACGAGTTGCTACAAACAATAAAATAAGCCAATAATTAATAGTGGACTTCTAACTATATGTCAGTGTACGAAATCATTACGGATTTTCGTTGTTTTCCAGGATGTTCCCTGGGGGCGCGGCAAAAGAGAAGAACATCAGGGCTATACTAGGAATGAGATCATTTCTAAACAAACCGAGAACTATATTAAACGGTAACGTTTTCAAGGTGAGATTATTAGTTAATTATAGCTGTAAAAACAAACTTTAGAACTTACACATATTTCATTGCGTGGTTTGGGTGGTTTGTCAGCTGCAGCTGGCTTCGCTTGGTTCACGAGCACCTCCACCTGGGCCTTTGCCGCAGCCGCTTCAGCCTCCGCCCTTCGGCACTTCTTCTCCAGCTCCTCCATCCTGGCCAGCAAATGGGCCATGGACGGTTCAGCTGTAGACGTGGAGGGGCCGGACGAGGACGAGTATTCGGGCGTGAACGACCTTTGGGACGTTGTCGACGAGAACGACCCTTGCGATGTCAAGGGCCCGGGCGTGAACGACCTTTGGGACGTCGTCGACGAGAACGACCCTTGCGATGTCAAGGGTCCGGGCGTGGACGACGTTCTGGACGTGGAGGTGGGGAACCATGGATGGGTTTGAGACGTGGAGGGCGTCATCCCCCAGGGCGTGGATCCGGAGGGCGTGGAGGGCGTGGAGGGCGTGGACGACGATGCGGATGCAGTACCGCCTTGGGAACCACCAAGGCTAAGCTCAACGTCGTTGAGGGTGGATCCCTCGTCCGCGTACAGGGAGTCCTGAAGAGACTGATCCGCAGAGAGATCCTGAAACCCATTCTGAGACCCATACTGACGCGCATCCGCAGACATATCCAACATCAGAGTACCTACGCCTGCTGATGAATCATGATCGGTTATTTTCTCGCCACCCGATTTGGGGCTGCTGGTCAAGATCCTGCATGAGCTCGTAGATGGGTTTGACAGAACAGAGTCACTATAATCAGTTGACCCGTTCATGGTGGCAGCAAGTTTTCAAGTGATCTATATAGCCATATGCCACGCCGTATTTATACATGCCGGGCAGGCCCCCCTGTGGATACATGGGGGGCCGAATGGGAAATGAATTGCTGCTGTGTGACGAAACTATGAGGGCGAGTATTCTAAACAACAAAAATCGAACATGAATGAGAACTGATAACTTTTGAGCTGCAATAAAAGGAAGAGTTAATAGCTAATGTATATATAACCAACTCAATTTAAAGTCAAGCGTCTGCATGCGCTTTGAATCCTACGTTGTCTGAAATACAGAATTGAGATGAAAACAAAAAGTGCTGGTACCATTATAAAAGTAAGTCCAATGTTCAACAGGTAAACAGTACCGTGCACACTGGGCGGGAGGAATGGTACGTGGGGAAGATGCAAGTCACCACGAAGTTTCTTGTATTCGACCTCATTCAGTCGAATCTCTTTCATGTATGTACGGAGGGAAAGGAAATTGTCTTTTGCTCGCTTAAAAATATCCTCTTGGCGGACTCGCATTTGTGGGCTAAGAGGTAAAATTGGGAATGGTTTATCGTACGAAAAGTCCGGGTTCACAAGTCGGCTAAGTGACAGGTTGAGGTGTTGAAGACTAGCAAGGTTCACAGGGAAAACTGTTCTAAAGGGGCCTGCTGTAGAAGGCAAACAGTTAACACTTGAGACTGGAATTTCCCATTCTTTGGCGGACACAGAACAACCACATTCAAAGGCACGAACGCACGATTCACATCCAGGATGGGTTGTTGTTCGGTTGGGGCAGCGCACAACGACCTCGTCTATGTGAGAGAACAAATAGGTCCCTGTTGCAATGACTTGGATGTTCGACCTTCTGAAATTAGACTGAATGAGTATTTTGAAATCACAATAAAGTTTGACAGACTCATGATCACGTAGATAGATAGAAATGAGGCACGACGAGGGAGAAAGCCTCCGAATTGGTAGGTCATAATGACAAAACAGAGAATGGCAATTATCCAGATCTGGGTTGAAGGATACCGTGTATTGGGTTGCGGACACCAATAAATAAGCCGGTGTGTTGGAGAGGCGAGTATAATGCCCATGGAAGGCTAGAGGGAAGGTGTTCACTTTTAGAACCGTAAATATTTTGTCTAAGGAAATAACGGGAATCTTCAAAATAGTTTTCAGAACATTTCGCTGTAAAACCGGGGGGACTAAAACAGTTACACTTCTATACATGTCGCGAGTGTTTGGAATATAAATATTTGAACGATTGGACTTGGAAAGGAAAAGGTACCGAATCTTCCTCATATCAGTCTCCGATATCAAAGAGTTACTCAGCCTGTTCTCCGTTAGGTCGCGAATAGCCTGTAGCAAGACATCAAGGGAATAGTCCAGCTTAAAATCCAGTAGACGCAATTCTTGCAAATCTTGCATCAACCTGACCATCAATTCCCGGTTACTAATGTAAGCCTGGAGTCCTCGGGACAAATTGTATATGGAATGAGTGTTCTCTATGATGGCCTGGAGTTGGATTTCCAAAGTGGAGTCAACTACCTTTAGGACTGCATTTATTTTGCCATCGAGGAAGCCGATTTCATCGGCATTTACCTGGTCAGCACGAGTCTGTTGCTTCAAGTCATCGAGTGTGACCGTTCCAAATAAAGTCTCGGAGAACTTGCCGATTTCTGGAATCAGAGCCCGCTGCTTCCTGGATTTGGCTGATGGAGGTGTTGGCTGGGCCGTCGATTCCAAAATTGATTGCACTTCCCGGAGTCCGTTGGTGACCTTCGCTGCTATAGTCTTCCCAATAGATGTTATGTTATTCAACATAAGTTGGATTTTTCGACACTGTTCCATTGAACCGGCTGCCAGGGTAGCGCCGTGTCTACAATTTAGTGCGGCTGCCTGTTTGGGAGAAGGAGGAAGTGGTAAAATGATATCGACTTCGGTAGTGAAGTACTCATTACCTATGTGGATGGACGGTTTACTCTCGAATACTACACCATAGTTGGTACGAAAACGGTTTACCGTACTGGTGCATAGGCATGGCTTAGCTGAGACAGTGCCCAGGATAAAGAGTCCACGAAGGAGCAGTACGGATACTGTTGGAGCCATGTCTGATGCAGGCTAGAGACCGACCTAGTCTTTTATTACTTTTTCCCAGTCACGGGAAGGAGTAGACAGACAGTGGCCACGTGCACCTGGGATCTAAAGGTTTCGACCTCCGTGCAGAAACCTTACGTTAATGCCAAAAGAAAAGCCGTGCGAAGAGTATAAGCTTAGGCGTATGCTTGCTAGTAAGCTTTCGTTGGTTAGGGTGTCGGCTTGTTCTAATTGAATTGGAAGGCAGACTTCAAAATGAATTGTTGGCATGGGGTTCCTTAACTTGTGGATGAGAAGTGAGAAAGCCTGTAAATGCCATTACTGCCCGATATTTATAGGTTTTATTTGCAGGTGGTTTATATGGAGTTCAGGCCGATTTAAGTCATGCACTGGCTGAAATTAGTCTCAAACCTTAAGGTCGGCTTTATATCTAACCAGCTTAGACCCAGTTTAAGGTGAATTATTTAGGGTAGTTATATAGGCCAGGAGGTACCTTTTATCCATACAGAAAATGTTTAATGAATTTTTAATGACTCTCATCTCTCACGGATGACTTCAAAAGAAGTTAATTTCAAACACTTTTAATACTCCATCTATGGATGGTAAGGGTAAATGGTTTTCCGGGTGGGAGGGGCGATGGATGGTAGGGTGAAATAGGCCTGTCAAAGATTTAGCTACATGTGCTTTGCAGGCAAACGTAGGTTGGGTATGGAAGTGCCCGACCCAGCAGGTTCCCTGGGGCAACTCTGGCCCGTGTTAACTCGATAACTAACCCCTGATAATGGCGGGGAGTCCTTCAGATGACACCCAGCATGAGAGCTGTGTCGCTCTTGAGTCGGTTTGGTGTGAGTTATGTGATTACCAAGACTGTGCCCCTGCCCTTGTCAGATGTCAGAGGGGGGTACAGATTAGATGGGGTGCTTCCGGGTACTTATGGGTGTTAATGGATTAAGGCCGGCCATGATGGACGCTTCCAAACTTTGCCGCCGTTAGGAATGGACCTGATTTATTATGAAATGTTATGCACAAGGGAACAGGGGAGCGAGGGATAGCTGCAGAATCGCGAAAATGCTTTCTGTCATGTTACTTAAAAAGTACATGGAACTTGTTAACTAATGGTCATATTTAACTGAGACAATTAATTTAAATGAAGTGTGATGCCCAGTGTCTCCTGTTTATTCAGATGCTAAGATCGGGAAAGAAGGTTATTTAGAATGTTTGCAAGAAGTATATATAATAAATTTATAATATTCGGAATTTCAGCCGGATCAGTCTCATTACCATTAGGACTATCATGTTTAAAAGTAGTAGTTGAGGAGAGGGCGGGTCCGAGCAGTTTTTTTTTTTATAATTTTCCTTTTTTTTTTTAGGGTCTTTTTGATTTAACAACTTTTTGATTACAAATGGAGAGTTCGCCTGTAAAAAGCGTAACGTCCCGATCCTGTTTAAAATAA
The DNA here is from genome assembly GCA_936440205.1 of Lepidonotus clava. Classification (NCBI taxonomy): domain Eukaryota; kingdom Metazoa; phylum Annelida; class Polychaeta; order Phyllodocida; family Polynoidae; genus Lepidonotus; species Lepidonotus clava. The sequence goes on from OW387137.1 coordinate 49,398,645, forward strand.
GTTAACAATCAACCTCCTCTCTTGACATGACGATTAGGGTTGAGAGTAGTCCTATCCTTATCATTAAATTGAGGGAATACTGTTACATACAACAGACGCTTCTTCATAGGGTGCGGGTAAAAAAAGTCACTTTTAATTAAAGTTAAACATATGAACATGATCTAGATGGATGAATTAACATTCGCGCAATTCAAGAATACTCAAAAAGAAACAAGACGTACAGAGGGACACTTACAGGATAATTTAACAAATCCAAGTTTTCTGTACATAGTAGTGAGATCATTCTGGGATATAATAGGTTAGGTAGGTATGACACTAAACTGTGGGCTTACAAAGCCTAAACAAATCCGCCAGGTAACATCATAGTATGAGACACTAGCTGAATATACATCGGTTACAGTTAATGTTATTGAGTTATCTAAGGTAGTCAAATGATATGAACTAATGTATATTTATCTGAAGGAAATATAACAGGCCTAGGTATGTACTTCTTGGGCAAACTAGGAAACAGGTTAGCTATAGGGCTTCCGTATAGCAGGATGCATGGTTAGGGCATCGCAAGAAGCCAAGGAAACTAAAAAAATTGCATTTGTTGGCCACTATACCCGGTGTTCTACATCGATGTTGAGTAGTATTCACAATATATTATGTTTAAATAAACATAGGTCAACTCTAGTAAGGCACAAGATGATTCTACATGAGATTACATTTACATGAGGTAGTAACAATGTAATAACAATGTGAACAGAACGGTATTAACTCTCAACTCAAGGAATCAGTGGACTGAAACATGTTCATTAGGTTCCTATACTAGTACTGGTCTATAGTAAGCTTAAGGCTGCAGTTCTTGAGTGCACTTGGCCTGGGCCAGCCTTAAAATAATGTTTGTTTCCTGTTTACTGCCCGAGTGACTATTTTAGGGCCGACTGGAAACTTTTTTTATCATTTTTTGATTTTTTTTTTTTTTATCAAAGTTTTCAGTTAAAGCCTTACCAACAAAAAAAAATTTGGAAAAAAACCAGATTGTCCGTATTTATCTGGTCACCCGCTGGACAGGAAACAATTTTCTTTTTTAGGTTGGCCTTGTGCTACAATACCTGTTAAATGATGACCCGTAGGGGACCGAGTTCATTTTGGGTTATTTTCATCAAACCTCTTAAATTGGTTAAACTAATGAAATAATAAAAAGTACATGATTTCTATAAACTATTTGAGTCAGTCTTGCATCCTATACCTTAATTATTTTCTCCGTATTGAAGTACTATATGATAGCCACAGCCAAATAAAGACATCCGGAAATTAAGGAAATCTCAAGGTGACATCTCCAAATCTCATACGTTTTTTTAATATTTGGGGTAGACAGAATATTTTGAAACCACTGAATTGCAGTACCTGAGCTATGTTTAGATTTAACAAACGTTAATCAGAGGGTCCATATAAAGTTTTGGAACTGACTAGGAGAACCGGAGGTCTGCAAGATACCAGCAGAGGCTATAAGTTATGTGTTTAAATCACAAGCTAGTCAACGCTTAAAACGGGGAATTTACCAGGCCCAGCAGCCACTGTAATGTTCCTAAAAACTTGTCCTAGGTTATTCAAACATTAGGTTACAGGTAATTAGGTGAGTAATATAAGAAGAAAAAGTTCTTGTGTGGGGGTGTTTACGAGCATTGGTGGCCCAGGTGGGAAAGTTGCTTAGCTCACTTTTCCAAGAGTTGGGGACTAGGACGGTAGCCGTCGGCTAGCAGCTGGTACCTGTGCGACCAAAAGTGGCTCCGCCCACGTTTGGTACGCCTCAGTTTGTGAACCCATTTTCCTAGGAACAAGGACGGTAGCCAGTTGCGTTTGTTGATGGCTGTAATCTCCTGATTCAGTTTTATAACGGCAGCGTTGAGAGTTCTCTGGTGTTGTGGGTCTGTGTCTTGGACGAACGGACAACGGCTCAGGTTACACCCGGTAAAGTCCGCGAACAAGATGTTGGCTGTCGGGAAGTTCCTATGGAAGGCAATGTCAGCGTCGTTTAAATGTCCCAGGATATGGTCGACAGCCTGATCGGCGGACTCCCGTGTGAAGTGATACTTCTTGACAATGTTGTCCCAAAGAAGGAAATCAAACGGACCTCCCATAACTACTACTAGATCGTGAGGGTGGGTGGTTGTATGGATCCACGCTAGTGAAACCAGGTTATTTACCGTTGCATCCGGCAAGTGTGACACGTCTATCTGCGAGTCCGAAAGGTTCAGCTTGTCCACCTGAGCCTGCAGGTCCATGGCCCTCTCGTCGGCAAAAACCCTGATGATCGTCATTGCAAAATTGAAATTAAATGAACGAAAAACGTAGGGCATGAAGGGGACTCGAACCGGGGTCCGACCGAGTTAGCTGGTACCCAAAGATCCACTGGGTCGAATAATACGATGACGTCGGAAACCAGCGAAAGCCGTCTAGAGGTCCTTCCGGTCGCAGGACCAAATACGTCGAAACTACGTTGGGGAAAACGATGATGGGCGATGTAAATTGAAGTTGATAAACTTGCCTTTCCGCCGAAAGAGACACATCAGTGACAATTGAGGGCGATCAAAATTAATAACTTGTGGTATTGCTTGTTTTCCAAATCGGAAAACCCACTGAAACACAAGGACCGAAACTACAAAGTGTCTCTTTTTGGTAAACACCTTTCTCGTTGCCCCGATTACACCCACGGTATATATATGTCGCAAACTCTATACGTAATTGGGTCTGGTTGTGCAAACTAATGAAATGAAATGAACTGAATAATGGCACAGATGAATTCGCCAGACCTGGGTGGTAGGAGCTAATCGAACTTCATGCACTCGATTACCACCTGCCACTCCAAATTTTTTTTTGGGAAGTTATATTTGTAATAATGGTATTGAAATGAAAAGATGGCCCACGGGCCGGTCCGGAGGGATGCAGGGGCGGACCCAGGCATTTCTAGGGGGGAGGGGGGGGAGGGGCTAATGCATTAATCTACGTGGGAGGGGCCCCTTTTTAAACAACATTATTTAACAGGGGAGGGGGGGGAGGGGGGGCATAGCCCGTCAGGCTAATATAGCGCATTTATCATTTCTTATGTCGAGAGTTAAATAAGGGTAAAAACTTGAAATCACACAAAATAATAGTTTTATGTGTAGTCAAGGTTATTTAATATTATCATTTTAAGTGAAGACCATTTGCGCTTTCATGCCTTTCACCCTGTATTTCCAAGAAGTTTAAGAATCTGGTTTAGGCAGCCTGGTTTAACTCCTAAATAATGTGTTTCAAGAAAATCTGTTTTAAAAATGCTATATTTCTGCCTGTTTTAGTTAAACTAGTACTGTATCTAATTAAGGGACAGGGGTGGACCCAGGAATTTGTAGAGGGGGGGGGGCCCAAAAACATGAATGTACGGGGGGGTCACGCAGGGGCGGATCCAGGGGGGGGGGGGGGGGGGCCGGACGGGCCTTGGCCCCCCCCCTTGCCCTGTTAAAACATGTTTGATGGGGGGCCTAGGGGGGGGCCCGGACGGGCCTTGCCCCCCCCCCCCCCCTTGCCCTGTTAAATCATGTTTGATGGGGGGCCCACCCCCCTGTACATTCATGTTTTTGGGCCCCCCCCTCTACAAATTCCCGGGTCCGCCCCTGATTTTTATAGGCTCATTTTTGATAGAACACGAGAAGGAATCTAATAAGAAATTCCAAACGAAATTTTCAGATTGTGGAGCCAAATTGCTTAATCCAATCGTGAGTGGGGGGGACTGGGTACGCCACTGCTGGCAATTATATTGGTGCCTGAATGGAGGGTAGGTACGTTAAGACGCCGAGAAGGTTGGGCGTGTGAAGAGAACTATGAGCGGACGGGACTATTGTGACACAATATAATTAACACCCCCTGACTTACACTTATATACACGCCAGAAGGGGAAGGGAAACTTTGAGGTGGGTGCAAAAGTATTACCTAACACGCCCACTGCTATGGGTGGTATAATGATACTTTGATTTTTCAGGGATAATGGTGGAGTAAGACTTACACTCCTTGACACGTTTTAGAGCAAGTGGATTCAGACACGGCCGAGCCTGTCGAATGTATGAGTTCAAAAATTTGCCGTGTTGGTTATGTTATGTTAACTACTGTAACAGATAGTTTGTAGCCTCTTAAAGAAGACGTTTTCTTTCTGAAATACCTATTTAAACGACTGCTTTGTTTCCATTAAGAAGACATGAAATTAATGTATTAGTTAACAGAGTTGTTTTTTTTAGGAAAAACGATGCCGAACCATATTCCCAAATTGCTATTCAAGAATGTATCCAAACTGAGACTCCATTCTTTGTACCTTGAAGTCTTTTTAATTGATGCTGGGATATTAATAGATTAATGTATTTACATTTCTAGAGATAAAAATGAAAAGTTCTATGGCTCTCCTGGCATTGGTGGTCTGTGCTATGGTCCACCAATCAGCAGGGAAGAGCACCTGCAATACAGGTTTGGACACACACAATACTCTGTGTAAATTCAGCTTCATATAGAGTATACATCAAATAATTCCCACAATACAGAATGTATATAACAGTTTTTGCCTGATCTATAACATTTCCTTTACAAAGGTCATTGAGGCCCACATTAAAAGCATTGTGTAGATTACAACGTTTGCAATATTGGTTGGCATAATATTGATGATCAATTTAGAATTGTTAGCATTCAAAACTCAAAATTCCTAGATTACATATATTTTTGACCTACCTAAAATGTAACCTTGAAAACATTATCAACGCTCATTATCCTTTAGAATTTCATCATTATTCTTGCTTTTTTCAAGGCTGTTCTAAGGCGGGCAGTTTTCAGTGCTCCAACTGTAACTGTGTGCCGAGCAACTATGTTTGTGATGGGTCTGCCTACTGTGCTGATGGGAGCGATGAAATCAACTGTTCAGGTTATTATTTGGACCCGTTTTTGAATGTCAATATTCATATTGATTAGATACTTGTATGATACTTGTATGATGTTTCTATTCATAAATTCAGAATTTTTTAATGTACATTTCGACTCCAAAGGTGGAAGGAGAAAATGATAGAACTGACAGCAATAGAACTTATGAAAACCAATGTTGTGACTGTAAGTCCAGGGAGCAAGAGGCACCATAGAGAAATTTGATTGTCTTTTGTTTACATAGTGCTATTTGAGCTACATGTATGCCCTTGAACATCAAAATATACATATTTTGAAAGTCTTTTACATTCATAGATAGAAATATTTATGTTCAACTATAATCTTGGCCAAAATTCATCTACCTTGAGAACTTTTCCTCAAAATATGACCTTGGCACCATTCTTTTTGTAGCTATTTCTCAATAATTGGAACTGTCATCAAACAGTATTTTATTTCCCTCACACCTTTGAAAAATCTCACCTTTTAAACTGCCCAGGGGGAATCAGACTCATGATGAAATATGGGAAAGATATGAAAGTAAATATGAAACTTGCAATTTGTTTGTCTGAATACTTGTTGCAATAGTTACCACATGTTAACATTTCAAGAGGTTTTTTCCAATTTTCTTTCTGTGGTTTTCCTGGCCTTGGTCATCTGTGCAATAATTCACCAACCAGGAAGGAACAGCAACTGTTATCAAGGTTTGGACACAAACAATACTCTCTTTGATTCAGCTTCATTTACATCTATTCAAATAATCCCCATATCATATTATGTGTTACAACAGTTTCTGCCTGATCTCAAGCATTTGGATTCAAAACCTTAAGATCTTTGAGGACCACTATAAAAGCATTGTTTAGATGACATTAAACCTTCCCTTTATTGCTTGACACAATATTGATCAATTTAGGACTGTTATCATTTGAAATTCAATATTGCTAGATTACATATAATTTTTGACTTACCTAAAGATATACTTAAAAATTTCATTATAATTCTTGCTTCTATCAAGGCTGCTCTAAGGCGGGCAGTTTCCAGTGCGGCAACTGTAACTGTGTGCCCGGCACTTATGTCTGTGATGGGTCTGCCGACTGTGCTGATGGAAGCGATGAAATCAACTGTTCAGGTTATTATTTGGACCCGTATTTGAATGTCAATATTCATATTGTAAGATACTTGTATGATGGTTTTATTCATAAATTCAGAGTTTTTTAATCTAGATTTTGACCCAAAAAGTGGAAGGAGAAATTGATAGAACTGACAGCAATGGAACTTATGAAAATCAATGTTGTAACTATAAGTCCAGGCTGCGAGATGCACTATTGGGAAATTTGATCGTCTTTTAGTTACATAGTGCTATTTTAGACCCTGCCAGCATTATTTTGGTGCTATTTTTCAATAATTGGAACTGGCATATAACAGCATTTTTCCTCATGCCTTTGAAAAATATCACCTTATAAGCTGTCCAGGGGGAATCAGCCTCATGATAGAAATATGGGAAAGCTATGAAAGTAAATGTGAGACTTGCAATTTGGTCGTCTAAATACTGGTCACAATTGTTACCACATGTTAAAATCTCAAAACATCTTTCCAATTTTCTTTCTGTGTTTCTCCGGCCTTGGTCATCTGTGCAATGGTTCACCAATCAGGAAGGAACAGCAACTGCAATGAAGGTTTGGACACACACAATACTCTGTTTGATCCAGCCTCATTTACATCTATTCAAATGATCCCCATATCATATTATGTACACCACAGTTTTTTCCTGATCTCTAGCATTTTGATTCAAAAGCTTAAGATCTTTGAGGACCACTAAAAAACATTATGTAGATGGCATTCAACCTTCCCTAAAGCCAAACCACGAAAACATTATCAACACTCGATATACTTTAAAATTTCATTATAATTCTTGCTTCTATCAAGGCTGCTCTAAGGCGGGCAGTTTCCAGTGCGGCAACTGTAACTGTGTGCCCAGCACCTATGTCTGTGATGGGTCTGCCGACTGTGCTGATGGGAGCGATGAAATCAACTGTTCAGGTTATTATTTGGACCCCCTTTTGAATGTCAACATTCATATTATATGATACTCGTATGATGTTTTTATTCATAAATTCAGATTTTTTTAATGTAGATTTTGACCCAAAAAGTGGAAGGAGAAATTTATAGAACTGACAGCAATGGAACTTATGAAAATCAATGTTGTAACTAGAAATCCAGGCTGGGAGATGCACTATTGGAAAATTTGATCGTCTTTTAGTTACATAGTGCTATTTTAACTATATTTATTCATTTGAACATCAAAATATACATATTTTGAAAGTCTTTGACATTCATAGATAGAAATATTTTTGTTCAACTATAATCTTGGCCAAAATTCATCTACCTTGAGTACTTTTCCTCAAAAAATGACCTGGGCACCATTATTTTGGAGCTATTTTTCAATAATTGGAACTGGCATATAACAGTATTTTTCCTCGTGCCTTTGAAAAATCTCACCTTATAAGCTGTCCGGGTGAATCAGCCTCATGATAGAAATATGTGAAAGTTATGAAAGTAAATGTGAGATTCGCAATTTGGTCGTCTAAATACTGGTTGCAATAGTTACCAATTGTTAACATTTCAAATCATTTTCCAATTTTCTTTCTGTGTTTCTCCTTGGCCTTGGTCATCTGTGCAATGGTCCATCAATCAACAGGGAATAACAACTGCAATGAAGGTTTGGTCACACACATACTCTGTTTGATTCAGCTTCATATACATCTATTCAAATAATCTCCATATCATAGCATGTATAGCACAGTTTTTGCCTGATCTCTAACATTTCAATCCAAGATCTTTGAGGACCACTATAAAAGCATTGTGTACATGACATCAAACCTTCACAAATATCATTTGACACAATATTGATCAATTAAGAATTGTTGTCCTTCTATATTCTAAATACCTAGGTTACATACAGTTTTAACTTACTTAAAGCCAAACAATGAAAACATTAACAACACTCATTATCCTTTAGAATTTAATCATATTCTTGCTTCTTTCAAGGCTGCTCTAAGGCAGGCAGTTTTCAGTGCTCCAACTGTAACTGTGTGCCCAGCACCCATGTTTGTGATGGGTCTGCCGACTGTGCTGATGGGAGCGATGAAATCAACTGTTCAGCTCAAGGTTAGTATTTGGATCCCCTTTTGAATGTCAATATTCATATTGATTAGATTCTTTTATGATACATGTATGATGTTTCTTTTAATAGATTTAGTGTTTTCTTATTAAATGTTTTACCAAAAAAGTGCAAGGAGAGAACACTAGAACTGACAGCAATAGAACAAATGAAAATCAATTTTGTAACTATGTATTCCTTGCTACTGTCATCATTTGGTATATCATATCATAATGTGATTGCCCCTTTATGCTAAAGCTCATGTTTTTATGTTATAGCCTTTTAACACAAACATTTTAGTTGACGCTGAAAAAAATATACTTAATTCTTAATACCCCATCATCTATATAAAACAGTAGCTCTCCGGATCCTTTTGCAAGACTACATCAAAAACAACAAGGTAATTGAATAATTTTACCCTTCATGCCAGATTCATTCCCCATTCATACTCTATTTACAATTGATTTTAATGTTGTCTTAGCAAACTCTACTGTTTATGTATCGATTCTTCTAATTAGGTTGATGACGTACTTGATATTGACATAAATGCATTTATAATTTGTCTAGGTCAATATGGGTTGATCAAAGAAAGACTTAATGCAGTTTTATCATTGCAGTATAAAAAATCATGCATGATATAAGTTTTGATAATCAGACAATAATTAAATTGAGATATGCTCTTTGAAAAGTAGATTTTACTTCATCAATATAAGTCTCAATAAGCTGGGCAATAAAATTGCTATTGCAACTGCTGGGATTGCAGAGTACATGACCACTAGATTTCAACATGCATTATTATGTTTTCTAGATCCTTTTGCAATCAATGTGTCTATGAGCATTCAGATATCTGATTTGGATTTGTACTCGTTAAGCACTATCTATTTTTCAGAATTGATCATCACATTCCACTATCCCGTTACCTAAGAAGCAGACATCGTAGCATGCTTGATAGCTATAGAGGATCATGAAATCTTTAAAAACTTGAGCAGAGAATTTATTATCATTATCATATATAGATCCTATTTAGCAAGTATTATGGTTAGATTGATAAGAACATTTATATCTATGTTGAGAGTATAATGTAATATTTTGTGAAATAAAAACTTTTGAATATAATGTGTGATTTTTTAGTTATAAATTCATGCTATAGTACTGAACCATTCTGAGTTGAATAGTCCAATAGATTCATTTTAAAAGTGTAGACAGTTTTACTTCATTTCTCCCTTCATTCATTCCGCTTTTCAAAATGTTTGTGAATTCTAATGTACCTTGTATCTTACCATTGAACATGCAAAACCATGGCCTCCTATATGAAGGCAATGGAATCCTAATTGTGTTCCTACAGAAATTGTGAAATTTCCTAAACTGTTAGCTCTTCACAAAAGTCTATCTTTTATCTAATCCGACCACATACATATTCATGAGCAAAGTTATATATACAATTAAAGTTATGTCACTATACGTGGAATTAATCATTATGGCAAACATTATGTTACAGCTAATCAAGAGCCACAATTTAATTGAATCCTGGACATGAAGTGTTTTTATAAAATGTAAACTGACAAACTGATTTGTCATACTAATTTGGCAGTTTGTGACTTTCCATGCACTTTTTGGGCTAAACAACATGATGATGAATTTAGAAGAAGTCTCAAACTTTCTAATGATGAAAATACCTGTTCAATGTTCCAAGTAGAAGCTAAGATATGGACTTCTGAATATTATAGGGTCTGACACCATAAATCTGCCATAAATGCATGACAGAAGCATGAAACAAGGTACAAAGGGTTAAATATAGAGCAAAATCCAAGTACTATAACACATAACTAGAACAAAATGCTATTTTGGTTGTTTTAATTAAAGATCCGCTGACACGACCCAAACTCCTAATCATATTATTTTGTACCATAAAAAAATAAAGACAATGCTGCAGACCCGATTCTACCAGCCATTACCATTATGAGTTAAGGACAAGATTACTAGGTGCGCCATTATAATTAGGTCAAACAACATGGTACCCCCGAGCATGCCGGAAGTGACGTAGCAAGATGCCTCCCTACATGTAAATTATTGTGTATTGTGAACTACTCAAGCCTTGTCATTGTGATATTTTTGCTTCAGGTAAGAACTAAATGTATCGAATTCAAATTTACAAATAGGCCTAATCAGATAAATAATCCCGTTGTCCTGCTAGACCTCTCGTGCGAATATAAATTAGCTGTCATAAGCCGTCTCAAGTCTCTGCCTTACAAACAGTGTGACATTGTGACACCTTAGCGCTAGGTCCGCGAATTTTGAAGCTTGTAGAGGGCATTGGGCAGGACAAAACTAAAATACATTTTCTGTTAGTGTGAAGATGCTTTCACACCTAACAAATATATGACTAAGTAATGCGAATTTCACAGCTTTCATTTGAGGGGAACCATTGAGAAAGCATTAGGAAATTAGCCTTTGCACTCAAATATTTGTAAGCAATACAGTATCTGGAACTAACTTTGGGGCTGTCAGCTATCAGGGCCGACTTAACCTCTGGCCTGATTTAATTTATAAAGCCTCAAATACATGTATATTATTTTATATCGAAGGGTCAGGCACTTTTTCAAAGTGCATATATTTGACCTTCTAAACATCAAAACGTTTTCAACTATAGTAAACCAATAATTTCTTTAGGCTTTTCAACAGCATTATCATGGTAACCACTAACAAATGATTACACATTTTATAAAATAATTATAACATATATGAACAAATTTACAGAAACGTACATTTTCTACCATACCATACGATTGAAAAAATAGTTATATTCATCTCTCAGTATCTATACAACATTTTGACAAGTTTGCACAGAAGTATACTCAGCCTCTTCACCATAAACGTTGCCAAGTCTTGTATTCCATAACAAATGCTGTTAAATAACATGTTTCCTTATTTTAGATGAAATCCAAAATATCCTCATTTTATATTGAAAGCATCTTTATTGAATGCGTGTATGTTGGTCAAGAAATGGCTCTTCACAGAATATATTCACTTTTTTTTATTATGAGTAAAGGGGCCTTCCATTAAGTTTGTACGCATCAAAAAGACAAGTGCATACACTTAATTTCATACAAGTGTATCTACTAGTATGCTGCATAGCAAAGGGATCTTGTGACGTCACACCATGGCCAGTGGGACGGGGTGTGAGTCTCAGCAGTTAACACCTGGCTGACCCTTGTACACATGTAAACAGGGGGTGGCCTGTGGCGTAGGTGCACCTTTGAACACCCTTCCTTATACCAAACCATTTCTTAACATATGGACCTTTACTGTAGAGACTTTCAAGTATACATTATTTTCATGTCCCTGGATCTTTAAGATATTTTTTTTGCACACTGTAGCTCTAAAGTCCTCCTTATCTGTTTTCCTAATTTTAGAATTTTGTCAAGTGACCTAGTTCCCATGACAACCAAATCTTTCATCTTTGCATATGTACATTTTGATGTTCTCTTAACATTCCGGTAACTGTGGCAACAATATACAACGTTTTTGAAAATGTTATGTATCTTATAAAACTAAACAAAATTTCATTTTCAAACATCATGTAGCTTATTTTACTATTTTCTGCCATTGTCTATGTAAATACTGACTGTAGACCCATCAAAGTGTATGTCAATAAACCTCAAATTCACATGGAAGGCCAAAATATTAAGTGATGTTTTGTGGTAAAAAGATTAAGTGAGTGTACTTTACCCTACTACTTGGACCTGTGCCAACCATATCTGATTGATGTTTCCCTAGACCTTAGTATCTCCTAGTCAGAGGGTCAAAAAAATCCACTACAACCGACCATTTTAATTGTTCTGTCATGCCTGTAGAGGGCATTGCGGGTCATTGCTCCCCTCCCCCACCTGGTGTCTCCTTCTGGTAACATACACCTCCTCCTCTTCCTTCCCTGGTCACCAGCCTGCTCAGGTACACACACCAGTACCAGCTCTGACCACTTCCACCTTATATAAACATCCCCCTCCCTGCAACTCGTCCACTCAGCCCGCCGCTCTCAGCCAGTACACAGTCCAGTCTCAGGGGGAACGTACACTCCCTCGCCTACCGGCTACACGAGGGAGCCTCCCCGCGCTCGGTACACACAGCCACAGTGAGTCCAGTCTTTTACACGGCCTTTTATTTTAGTTATGGTTCTCACTCGCGGTATGGCCGCAGCTATGGAAGACTATGAGAGATACTTGGCGGGCGAGTTGTACACAGAAAGTGAAGCCGACCCGGAGGTCTCCTTTAGGGCTAGACACTGGTCGGGGGAGCAGTCTGACGAAGTTGGGTCGGACACTCTCGGGCCCACTAGCATTGGCCATGAATCTGAGCACAGGCTGACTGCAGTAGAGTCTGCTATTCGTGATATTAACTCTAAGTTTGACCGCCTTTTGAAGGTTCTCCCGGCAGATCCCCCTGCAGCGCACGACCGCGCACGTGACACAAGATGGAACGGCAGTCTCCAGGCCTCCTACGCTCGCACGCCCGCTCCACCTGTACACACCCCGTACACAGCAGTCAACACACCATGACGCAGGCCGTATGGCGTGGCCCCGGCGCCCCCGCCTCCACCGGCGGGCTTCCCGAGAAGGGACGACATGCGGGGCCCGTTGTATGATGGCTACGTCGCCGACCAACTACGCCGGGAGGACGTTATGGTTCAACGGGCCGACGATGGTAAGGGCATTGCGTCTGACATTTTGACTAAACAATTGCAGCCTAAACCATATATGTATCTAAATAGACCGGGTCTTAATACTATCAGAAAGAAGCTGGAGGCTAGATCTAGCATGTCCTTTAATGAGTATATCCTCGCCTACTTGAAGATGGTTAGGGACCCCAGGGCCTACCAGCTTCGGGATGTACATGCCCACCTTGAGCACTTGCAGCATCTGGCTGAGGATGCCCTTGCCAGGGATTGGTCGGGTGCTCGGGCATGGTCTCAAGAAACCCTTGATGAAATAGAGCGAGGAAATTATGGCTGGCACGACCGTCAGGCCATACAACTGGAGCGCCTCCGGCATTCTATAGGGGCGCGCCCTGCCCCAGTTAAAGGTCAAAGCGGCCGGGAGGGGGACGGCATTCCCTGCCGAGACTTCAATGGTGAGAAGGGTTGTTATCTCCAGGGCCACCATGGGACCGCTCCCTCCCGTTTCTTGCATATATGTGCGTATTGTTTGGCCCAGACAGGTAGGCACATCACCACCCACGGCAAGGCCACCTGCATCCGGAAGGACGTGGACAGTGGTGTCCCGAACCCGAGAGCCAGAGCACCGCCAAAAAACGGGCAGTGAGCCTGTCGTGTCTTCCCCCCGACAGGCTCATCAACCCACAGGCGTCGGCGCCCCCTCCGCACCTGGGTGCCGCCCCTCCCCGGCAGGAAGGCACCCGTACTGGATGTCGCCCGGAGAACGGAGTGCGGCCGCCACCGGTGACCCCCGAGGGAAGTGCGGGTCCGGCGGCCGATGTGCGGCCCCACGCTGACGGCCGCGTCCTCCCTCGCCCCTTGGACGCCATCCGGGTTGCCCCAGCTCCTCCCCCGCCACCCCGTGTGGTGACGGACGTCTACGTCGCGGGAGTAGGACCTGGAGATCAATACAAGGTGCGTGCTACACAACATTCTGTTCCTAGTTCTGACCCACCTTTTGATGATATACGAGACATGTGTGGCAGGGACAAGGTGTCGGAGCATGTTGATATGAGTCCGGCCGCGTTTGCGGCGCATAGGAGGGCCGAGTGGCCCATCATGGCGGGCCGGCCTGGTGCCACCCCCGGGGATATGGAGTGTGTCAGTATATATACCGCCGTTAGGGAGACAGGGATTCCCAATTGCTTGGGCGCCAGGATTCCCCTCCGTAGCGGCCTTAACATACCAGCGTGGGAGTCCTATATCGACCACCTCGGGGATGAGGCACAGTTACTAGAATATCTCAAATATGGCTTCCCCCTGGGCTACATGGGCCCCGTATCGAACACCATGGGCGCTGAAAACCATCCCAGCGCTAATAAATTCCCAGGGGACGTCGATCAATTTATTGAGAAGGAACTCCCGTATGGGGCCACTCTAGGCCCGTTTGCTGAACCCCCCTTCGTTCCCTGGGCGCACATCTCCCCGCTCATGTCCAGGCCGAAGGCTGATGGGTCAAAGAGGAGGATTATAACGGATATGACCTTCCCCGAAGAAAAATCTGTTAACGCTTATATATACAAGAACAGTATATTGGGTCAGGTCAGGGACCACTCTCTCCCCACAGTTCACGAGTTTGTTCAGGACCTTAAGAGGATCGGACCTGGGGCATTTATGTTCACGGTCGACCTTGAAAGCGCATACAAGAATTTTCGAGTCGATCCCTTGGACTGGCCCCTCATGTGCCTCAGATGGGGTGGGGCTTATTTTGTGGACCTGGCTATGCCATTTGGCGCCAGGTCCTCGTCAGCTAATATGCAGAGAGTAGCTGAGTGTATAGTTAGAATTCTTGGGCGAGAAGGAATGACTGTTAAGATGTACTTGGACGACCTTATTGTGGTGGCGGCCTCGGAAGACGAGGCCCGAGCCCAGTTCCATAGGGTTAGGGAGCTCTTCGACGAGTTGGGCCTACCCGAGGCCAAGGATAAGACACAGCTCCCCAGCACAAAGGTGCGATGGCTTGGCATCGATATCGACTCTGTAGCCATGTCCCTTTCTATCCCTAAAGGCAAACTGGCAGAAGTGCTCCAGGCGGTTGATGTGGCTCACTCCAAGCGTTCCATACATAAAAGACAGTATGAATCCCTCCTGGGAAAATTGATGCACGTAGCAAAATGTGTGGCCCCTGCCAGGGCCTTTATGACACGCCTCCTCCAGGCTCTGAGAGACGCGACGGGCTGGTTTGTCAGAGTCACACAGGACGTCCGGGCTGACTTGCAGTGGTTCCTGGAGTTCGCCCACCACTGGAATGGGGTTGCCCTTATTCCCCCTAATGAACCTTCATTCTCCATTCAGGTAGATGCCTCTCTCACCGGTATCGGTGGGACGGATGGTGCCAGGGCCTATGCTGTTCGCACGACGGAGGAGCGCGATGCCAGCACTAACATTAATGAATTGGAGGTGCTGAATGTGATTGTGGCCCTCCATTCGTTTCTTTCCTATTCAAACAGAGGGCAGCACGTGCGCGTCGAGTGCGACAACCTCGCGGCGGTTCAGGCCATCAAGTGGGGCCGCGCTAGGAATCGCATATTGGCCCAATGTGCGCGGATGGCCTGGATGATCCAGGCCATACTGGATGTTAAGATTACTTTCTCACATGTTGCAGGCGTTAACAACGAGGTGGCCGATGCCCTCAGCAGGGCTCATATGTCGGAGGCCTGTCGGGACAGGGCCGCCCTCCTGGTGACGGATAATCACCTCACCTGTATACATCCGTGTCTGTTTGTGTTTGGCCATACAATTGGTTCTTCTACCTTCAGACCCGTCGTTCAACTGGTTGCTGGACCAGGCGGTGAGGCGACAGACGCAGGCTCGGGCCCCAGGGACACGCGCCAACCATATCGCGGCCGTCCGGGACCTGGCCACCTTCGCGCGAAGGTTCCGCATGGACCCGGCCAATATGACAGCTGTCGGGACCTGCCAGTGGATCGAGTTCATGGCACAGGGCGGAGCCCACCCTGGAACAATAAGGAACAAGGTTTCACACGCCAGAACCTATGCCCGACTGGCGGGAGGCACCCTGGACGGCCTCTCACATTACCGGGTCGGCCTGGCCCTCGACGCCATCGCGAGACAGAAGGACTTGCTGCAGCGTACCAGGGAACCAGTCCCGGTCTCCGTACTCAAAACTGTTCTCGAGTTCCTGAGGAGAAAGCCAGAGGAAATTCAAGTGAGGGCCGCACTCCTGATTATGTTCTTTGGAACGATGCGGCAATCGAAGGTCGCCCCGCCCACGGCGGCATCCTTCGACCCCTCACGCCATCTGACATGTGGCGACGTGCGCCTGGGAAGGAACGTGGTGTTGACGATGAAATGGGCGAAGAATCTACAGAAATACAATCAGTCGGCGGTCATCGAGCTGGCCCCAACAGGGGTGATGGACACTTGCCCTGTCGCAGCAGTCAGGGCCGTGATGGACACACATCCGACTCCATTCCCGTCGGCCCCATTCTTGGTCTTCCCTCAGTCGGGGAAACCCATGACGACGTCGTTCATAAGGACAGTGTGGGCGGCGGGGCTGAAGTCGGCCGGCCTGTCCTCAGCTGCTTATGGCCTCCACAGTATACGGAAGGCCTCGGCTACGGAGGCGGTCAGGCACGGATGTACGGAGCTGCAGGTGCAGCGTCACGGCCGTTGGAGCTCGGACGCGCACAAGCTGTATATCAAAACCAATGACTCTCTTACAGTACAAAAAGCTCTTAAACACTCCGTTAAATAATATGTTCAGGTGCCACCCACCACACCCTTCTTCAAAATTATCCCTTGCGGAGTTTGGCCATATCTTATTTTATATTATCATCATTTTAATATTTATATTATATTTATTTATTTATTTATTATTATTATCATATATTCTATTAATAAACATTTTATAGGCCAACTCTGCTTACATTGTTCCTACTATAGCCGCCAGTGTGGGGGGGGGGGGGGTAAGGTAATGATATTGAGTTAATCGAAATCCCCTTAGCTTAGTCAATTCTGTGGTCCTTCTTAGGTGCAGCAGAATTATTTAAATTGTTTCACAATCAAAACAGACATAAGTATAAGTACTGGTATGATATTTGATTTTATGTAAAATAACATATATTATTTACAAATCGTTGGCTGAATAACATAGGGTCGTATCTGAAAAATGCATATTCTGAGTAATTGCTTATCAAAGAAATATGTCTGCTTTTGAAGGTGTATATACTTTGATATATTTGTTCAAACATTACAATATTTGATTCCTTAGAAGAATAATTTGCTGAAAATCTTTTGGTAAAGGATATTAATGCGTAGACATTCTTATGATGTTACTATGGCAACACATACAGAACTTTTTCAGATACGACCTTATGTTACTCAACTTTAAGGAGAAAAACTGGAAATCAGTAAAAACATAGGGTTGTATCTGACAAGTATAAATATGAGAAAAATACAAATAAAATCCATTTAACTAAAACAAATTCTACAAATAGTATTTCTGGAGTGAAACCAATATGATAACCTTGCACATATAATCAATTGTATATGAATGAAGTAAAGAAATGGTCACCAGACTGTAAAGGAAATATCATAAAGTATTCGAAAATCATGTGAGCCACTACATTACATAGTGTAAATATAGCATGGACTGCTGGTAGGTGTAAATATACCTGTTCAGCTGTAGCAGACAGGATGCATCTCTTGGCGAGTACCAATGCTCGGGGTAAAAATAATAACCAGACTGATATATAAAGGTGGGAATCTATGGTTAAAGCGGAGAATACTATTAAATGCCGTTTGGACAATATGAGTCTTGAGGATTCGGGGGTTTGAATAGCTATACATAGAAGGACATCTGGTGACTAATAGGAGAACTACTTTGTTGCATTAGCGTGCGAGACCAGACGGACTCTCAGGAGGAAATATGCTCTCAAGTAACAGGAATTGTGAACCTAGGACTTCTAGTCTTCAATGACACTGGCAAATTGTACGCGTTCAAGATATCCACGAATAGACATGACTTTAAGCCAAGCGTTGTTCGCATTATGGATATGAATCCCCATCTCGTGAAACTACCTACTACTTGACTAGCATTCATAGAGGAAGTTAATTAAGCCAGTTCAACCAAATATAATAAGAACAGTTCCCCAATCATTAAATATATTATAACAACAACAACAACAAGCATTCAATATTTTTCATAGGATTATTTAAAAATAGTAAAGGTTTATATGATATTCATACTGACACATCTAAATGCAGCCCAGATACGACCTTATGTTATTCAGTATCAAGCCCATTTCTTCAGTAAACAAAGGTTGTATCCAACATTTTGCAATTATATTCCTAAATCTGTGTCTGATTTCAAACATTTGATTATAGTATTCCACAATAAAGTTTACATGATAGTTATTTATAAGATTAAGTCATAACATATCATTATTTTGCACGAATTATCATATTTTATCACAGATATAAGATTGGCATTTTTCAGATACAAGCTTCTGTTAAACGTTTTTCATTGAAAAGTGCAATTATACAGATACAAACTTTGTTCACTGGTTAATAACGTTCCAAATTAAAGATTTGGAAAATTAGAAAAATCCAAAGATCTCCAGATACCTGAGGGGTAAAAGAAACACCTAAATAAGAAATTCTTTTTTTTTGTTGAGATACGACCTATGTTATTCAGCTGACGATTTATGTATCTTAAAAATATCTTGATCTATGATGTGCTTGAGACAGTTTATTTCATAGTGAAATGTTACTGTGCTACAATATCTCAACTCAATGGTAATGATAATGTATTGCCTTTCGAGGGACTAAAACATTTTAATTGTTTGGACATGGTCCACGTCTTGAGCCTACAATTGGTTGGCCGGAAGCGGCCATTAGACATTCCGCACGAGATCCTGATCCCGGGCCCGACCTGAACCATGATGTCTGCCTCATTCTGATCCATCCTGGACCAAAGACCCCGGTGACCCCTTCAGCTCCACAAACTGTATTCCCCCCTCGGCCGACCCCATGCGTGGGGCATGTTTCTGAAAACAATATGACCACTCGTCTGCCCCTTCCCCTTAGCTTTGCAGCGGGCTCAGACGAGTGCTCGCGTGATTCGTCCCACTCGTGATCTCAAGAGATTGAGCATGACCGGGCCGAGATCCGTCAAGAGTACAAATATTTTGATAGTGAAGCCATGGAAGAGACACCCGCTCATCCTAACTTTCCTTACTTACACTTTAGGCTGAGTGGAAATATGGGTGAGAGAGGAAGCCATGACATTTATTCTGTACCAAGTTCCCAGCACATATTCCTTCATTGTTGTTCTGCTCCATTAGAAACTGGTGAATAACGGTCTCTGTTATGCGCTAAAAGGTAATAACGATGCAGCGGGGAAATAACTAAATACTAAAAACATATTTTTCAAAGGTGTTTTAAAGTACTTATAGGTCCAATGATACTAGGGGAAGTAAAATAAGGTGTTTCTGTTAAATTAGAATAATAAGGTATCAAATTACCATAGTATAAATACAAAAGAAACTGTTTTACAGCATGACTTCTCTCACAAATGTTGAATATTTATTTTTTTGTTTAAATATTTGCTCTAAGGTGAATGCTAATTATTCCAGAAGTTCCATGAGAATTCCATTGGTGGTGTTTTTCTCAGAGCGAGAAACTGATATTTCCCATTTAAATCAATGGTGAAGATCAATTTCTTTATCAGGCTCTAGCTCTCATCACAAATGGTGAAAATTGTTTATATTGTTTCTATGTAATCCTCTATATGGAAGCTAAGATAACATTGGTAATAAGAATTTAAGCCAAAAACCCCCAAGTACCTTCAAACCACAATAAAATTGTCACATTTGATAGAAAATTACATTTTTAGACAATTCATTGACCCTTACAAGCTGAAACCTTGTTTTTGTCACCATCTTGTCTTCTCCGATCTATTTTCAGAGGAAACAATATATGGCAGCAGCGGCACTCTGCTGTGGCTGAAGATTGACAAACAAGCACATGCTCATTATAGTTTTTTTTTTCAAATCTGCAATTCTATGGTTTTTTGTGTTTGTTTTAGTGCTCATGAAAATATGGAAATGTATGCATGAATTGACCAAAATATTAAACACAACAAAAATTGTAAATGGGAAATTTGATCCCTGCAGATGTTGTTGGACATGCTCACGCCAGATACTCCCGAAGATTGCCAAGTACCATTAAAATGGCAGCATATCGAATTTGCCTTTTTTCTCTCATATTTTCAACCATCGTGGGGTATTTAGAATAGAATAAACCGAGTACAGACCTTAGGGGCCCTCAGCCATTGGTTTTGCCCCCGGTCTCCACACATTGATGGGTTTCAGGCTAGAGCTCTCAACATATCAATGCACTCCGACCTTGTGACATTAAGGATTGCTTTGCGCCCCTTGGGCTGTACTATGTAAGTTCCTTAATGTGTTGATAAGAGCTATCTGTATCTCAAACTATGAGTGCCTCTTCAGGTGGGATAGATTTGATACAAAAAAAAAACATTGAGGTAACTTTTAATATATATATATATATATATATATATATATATATATATATAACCCCCTGTATCTAATTTGGTTACCCTAAACCCATTATTAGTTCAGTATGCCTTTATATTGTAACCCATTCTACTTAAACAGAAGAGAATTCACTGTAAAAGGAATGTGGTAAGGTTGAAAAAAAAGAAAAGAAATCAAACAAATCAACTGAAGAGATCCTATTGTATGGAAATGATTATTCATATCCATTTTTATTCTATCAATTTAAAGCTGATGAACAGAACAAGTTAACATTGTCTTTTAAAGGGTTAGGCACGCAACTTCATTCTTGCAATGATTCACTTTTGGGCAGTGATAGAAATGACAGTACCCTTTATTTTCCCTAATACGTGTCTTATATCAATATCTTATCCTTTCCTAAATATATGATAATTTTTAGTAAGTGGAAAGGTTAAAACATCCAATCTTCCCTTTGCCTAATCTGTTAAAACAACTAGTAGAAACTAGTGGCCAAAAGCATAATGTAAACATTGATTATAAACAGGTTAGGGGCAACTTTTAAGGTCTTTGTTGCTGATTATTATTGCATTTATTAAAATTCGGCAACAAAGATTAGATGACTTATTTTCATTTTTTTTACATTTGTTTACATCACGGGGTTTAAATACTGTAACCCTATTGGTCAAAAATGGTTAAACAAATATTCTAGAAAATCTGTATGGTAAAAATCCGTCAAATCAACAAATTTTATCTATATAGCATTATTCTTTCTCCATATACATTTGTTAAAATTCGGCAAACAATATTAAATGAGTTATTTCATTAAGAATTTAAGATTGTAAGATTTAGCAACGATGCAAGATATGCCAATATTGCTAGTTTCAGGCTTATCCTGAACCTGATAAAGTAACATACATTTTAACTTTCAAGTTTTACTCCCTATGTGATTTTCAGGCCACCCTGCAATACACACAGTAACCATATCGTAAATTATATTTAATTCAATATGATTTGTCATATTCAGCACTAAAGATGGTACACATGTATTTCATTATGTTCAGATCCTCACTTACCAAACTATCTAAATAGCCAGTGGCACGTTGCACAATGGGTTCGTAACAACGAAAATTTTTTTTTTGAAATTTTTTTTTTTCGTAACAAGGATGGTTTATACACATTGTTTTTCTATATTTAGAATGCAGCCAGAGAGCTGTAACTTTTACTGATTTGTCCTTAATTCTTTTTTCCTTTTTACATCAATTTACAGAATTTAATTTCATTTATTAGAACAAGAGATTTTACTATGTTTGTAAAATCGTAACAAAGATATCTTTAAAAAAGATATCTTTGTTTGATCCTAACAACGAAATTCTATTGTGCAACGGGCCACAGTGGCCCATTGCACAATGAATTTCATAACAACGAAAATAATTTAATTCAAGAAACTTTCATTGTTAATATTTTTGTAACAACAATCGTTTTGCAACAATTATTGTCTATATTTAGAATGCCCTCAAAGAGCTGTAACCTTTACTGATTTTGGTCTATTTTTTTCCCTTCATATATCAATTTATAGAATTTAATTTAATTCATTAGAACCAGAGATTTTACTATTTTCATAAATGCTATCGTTAAGGTTATCACAACAACGAAATTCTATTGTGCAACGGGCTACAGTGCACAATACCAATAGTAACAATGAAAATCAATTAAACAACAAAACCTTTCTGTGTTACTTTTATTGTAACAGCAATCGTTTTGACAATTAAAAAAAAGATATTTAGAATGTCCTTAACGAGCTGTAACGTTTACTGACTTTGTTTCTATTTTTTCCCCTTCATATATCAATTGACAGAATTTAATTTCACCCAGTAGAAATAGAGTTATAAAAGTGTTGCTGTTACGAAAACAATCTTAAAGTTATCTTAAAGTTATTTTGACAAAAAGTCATTGTGCAGCAGGCCATAGGTCAGGTGGTCTTATCATAATACAGTGTGGGGAAAGATGTAGTTACAGTGCAATGTATGACAAAGTTTAAAGTTTCAGGCTCATTTCTAGCCACTACATATAAACTTTGTGGTACTAATGATCAATATCGTGCAATGTTTGTCCTTCTCATTAGGATTAAATTGATGTAGGGAACGTAAACATATATCATCTTTGACAGTAAATAGCCTAATTTCTTGGCCAAAGCCTGACTTACATGAACCTAGTTTGGAAGTTTGGCAGACAGCAGCTTCATACCTGTTACTTTAATGAGTGCCTGTCATAGCCCAACAAACAACTTCAGGTGACAAGCAATAGTCATATTTCATAGGGTCAATCATAGGGTCAATCATAAGGTTGGCTACTGTCAAAAATCTGATATTTAACTGTAAACTCCATTTCTATCCTCAGTTTATACATTTCACAATTGCTTTTTATCATTTCAATAGATACAAAATTTCTCCTGATTGACAACAAAATATATGTTTATTTTTGTTTTCAAGCTAGAATTCTTTCCTATTGAGGGAATATTGCGCATATGAAACCCATTCATGCTTGCAAAACAGATAGATAAAGCCTTGGGATTTTACGGTTTCTAGGTTCTGATGACTGCCATATAAATTGAGGCATTCTGCCGAGTCATTCACTGATGAGAAAACACATACAAACTTTGGTTCAACATTGAAAGTTGGTTATATGGGATTATTTCTCAACTGAAGGCATTTCTTTAACATATAACATGCATCATGCAAATGTAAAGTAAAATAATGTAAATAGACTTTGAGTATAACATACGTCAAATTGTACATCCAAGTTCATAGATTCCAGTGACTCTTCATTGAAACATCGCAGATATGCTGCATAAGCAGATGCTTCATATATGGTAAGCTTCATATGGATTGTGTTGATGGTAGTACTGTTCCTACTCTGATCAGCTTTTAAAAAAAATGGTTATCATAACCTGCCTGACTATACAATACTGCAGGAAAATAACCAACACATGTTGTATTTCTATACACTGGTAAAGATGGTTAGAGCAAAAATGATTTCCAGGTTTCGATCCCCTGCTGTTTGTCCTACCTCTCACCTTCATCTCATAGATATGATCATCAAAGACAGAATTCGATTCGAAAGATAATGTGATTTATCATTGTTCATTTTTCATTTTCTAGATTTCATGAAATGAAATTCAGGACCTGTATCAAACTTCTGAGCCACCATTCTGGAAAAGCCAAATATCAAGGAAAACAATACAGATCGAAAATAGTAGTAAAAGGTTAGTTTACTTATTTTAGGTTCGTGATGATGAATATGCACACTCTCATTTGATTAACAGCATTTCTATTGGTAAAATCCATGATTGTATCCTGCCTTAGGAAATACACTGCGAAAAAAGACTAGTCTATCCTTAACAGACACAATTTGGGGGATTTATTGAACCAAGCAGCATCATTTATGTCTTTATCTTTAAGGATTTCCCTTAAAGAACCTACAGCTGGTACCCCAAAACAGAAAAATGTTGTTCTTCCCCTCCTACTATTGTATGATCTATCAGGATAGATGAATGCAAAACTGCAATGAGTATCTCACTCAACTAATGGTCCAGTTGGTCAAGTCATGTAGCATTCTTTTTTTACTATTAACAAATTAACATTTGTTTAAACTGGTCAACGTTTGGTAGTATAACCGGTTTTAGTTGTCGCACCAGTGGGCTTACACACTTTAAACTCACAATTAGTTTTGTACATTCATGGGTTTGAAAATATTTACATATATATATAGATGATTAATACCAGAAATTTGTTGTAATTTCATTTTATATAGCAGGAATATTCATAAATGATATGGTTTTGAGGTCCAGGCTAACACAAACAATCAGAACAGCCCTAGATAACAGGACGTTCCATAATCCTGGAGCAGATCCCAGGCCCGTACCCAGGGTCTGCAGTAGAGGGGGGGGGCGAGAATCCCTAGGTGGAACTTTTGTTTATAATTTCAATAATTTAACCTTAAAAAGGTGGTGCAGACCCTTAATATAAACAGGGCAACACAGGAATTATTTAAATTCAACACGGTGACATGGCCGTCTTTTAAATTTGACGGGCAACTATGTGGCAAATGACATGACCCTTTTCTTGAATTTGACATGTGAGAGGGGCTCTAAAAAGATAGTGGCATGGGACAGGGCCATTTCTCAAATTTGACACGCGGCATGGGTCTATACTGAATCAAAGGTAACAACCGGCGATCTATACCCCCTAAAATGGGGGATGGCGACTTTTCAATATTTTCTCCCGCTTTTTAAGCGGGTTCGAATGAACCTGAAAGGTGGAACTTTTGAACTAATATCCTCTGTAGGGTGGGCGGGGGGGGGGGAGGGGGCACACCACCTCCGTCTCGCCCCTCCCCCCCTCTCCCAGTTACTCTAATTCATTAGATATATCAAAGTTGCACATCTACTTATCTATTCATTTAAATCTGAACTTTAATTTGTTAGAAAAAAAAAGTCCTACTATGGCCCCTGTAGTACCGTGTGACTGGACGGCTGGGCTGCATTACATAACCGGTCATGGAGTATGCAATGATGCCTTAATAGGGTCAAATATAGATGCCAATATATCTTTAGTCCTAATACTTGAGCATTATAGGAAAATGTAAAAAATTGTTCACCATTAGAAAGCTTTAGAGTTCTTTTTCATACATTTTCTATGCCATTTAGCCTGCACAATCTCAAAGCAGGTCAAAAATATTATTGTAAATCTAATAATTTCTTAATAGTTTTAATGCATGTAATTTAGGATTCATGTCAAATGATGTTCATTAATATGTTGGTTTTAACCTGTTTCTCTTTTTTAGTCACCATTCATATGACATGAATAGTAAGGTGAGTCTTCTGAACAGATAGACCGTATAATCCTTAATTAACTTGACACCAGCAATCATAGATAGTCCATCCAACCTCAAGATTACAAAATTTGACAATTTACATCACTTCGTAAGCCCAAACTCCAAGAAAGTACAGAAGAAGACTAAGGGAAAGGCCAATTCCATTCGGGATACAAGTATTCATCAGTCAATAAAAATATTCACAATCAGATAGACTAAATATGGAGCATAATTCGGCTTGGAACCTATTTCTTTTCATATGTTTAGTTCAAGCTGTTGCTGCCATGGCATCAAATCTTCTGACATTTATCTGCATCTTAAAATTCAAGTACCTTAAAACTAGTACTAATATCATTGTTGCTAGTCTCACTGTTGGAGACTTTATACACGGTTTCAGTTTAGGTTTCTTCACAATGCTCGAAATAACCAGCCAGACTAGTCTACCTCTCTGTAGTTTATCATTTACACTCGAGTGGATTTCAGTGTATATTCAATTCTTTAACTATTTCCTCCTTGCTGCAGAGAGGAGGAACTCTTTGCATTGCCTCATGAAACATAAAAGGAAATGGAGCAGCACGACCATTTGTTTTTTACTATCAGTTGCATGGGGATTATGTATTTCCTGGAATGTTTTTCTAGCGGTACTATTGAGAACCTGGAGTAATGATAATGTTTCTTGGGAGACCTGCATGGAGTATGTGTTTGTTGTTCCAAAATGGTACTTTGAGGTTGGATTTGTTTTCATAGCAATCATGTCTGTGCTAATCCTACTAACTTATGGCTGCATAGGGTTGATGGTGCGGTTGAGTAACCGCCAAGTTACATCACATATGCCATTAGCAATGCAGCAGCAGCAACAAAGAAAAACCAGTATATGCATAGCATCAATGATGGCAATGGTTTTTGGCATATTCTTTGTTCTCTACTGCCCCTCAGTAATTGTTCTCGCAACAAACTCATATTCAGAGTTGTCTAACATGCTCCTATGTGTTACCCTTGTCATTTATGATTTGAATTTTTGGGTGAATCCTTTTATTTATGCATGGCGTGATAAGAATTTCAAAAAGGCCTTTAAGGACATAATGTCCAATGTGTTTGCTAATAACCACAACAATAATCAAATATAGAATGATTTTCTTGGAAACAACATCAAAGGAATGAAGACTATTCCTTCTTAAACTATTTCTATATTTAACTGTTACAAAATGTATGTATGTATGTATGTATGTATGAATACATGCATACATTTACTTATTCTCAGATCTGGTATCTGTGCTACCTAAGATAGATTAATTTTACTTTTACATGTAACTGAATCGTTAACTCCAGGAGGATATTAGGAAAGACAGATATGGACTATTTGATAAATCAAGGTTATGCTTAAATTAAAAGTTTATAGTACCCGTTGGCACTTTTTGAAAAAAGAAAATAATCATAGCTGTAGGTGAATGTTATGTAACAATTATCAGTTTTAAACATTTACAACAACATATTTGTGTAGTTCTAGATAGAGTTGAAGGTTGTTGTTATGTAATGTCAAGATCTGAAGCTGATAGATCCCATTTTTGTGTTTATGGATCTTTTGTGTTTGTGTATATGATGGATGTTTTCATAGATGGAAACTAGGTGCTAGAATTAGAAAAACAGAAAAGAAAGACTTTCAAGGTACATTCTGCAAAAAAAACATTAAAAAAAATATAGCAGTTTGTTCTAGTTATGTATCATACCTCTTGCATTTTTCTCTATATTTAACACGTTGAACTTTGCTCGGTACTGTTTGTTATCTATATTTGATGGATTTATGGTGGCTGACCCTATCATGTTCAGTAACCAATATCTCAGCTTCTACTTGGAATATTCAAAAGCTGTTTTCATTAAAAGACACATATATTGATGCTCATGCTCATGAATGTTTGACGTTAAGGTTTTCTCAGTAATATTTCAAGTGTATCAGGACTAGTTCATATTTTTCTGAGTAGCATAATTGAATATATGGCAATGAAAGCAGCTTTGCTTTCCAAGCTGAACCAAAGCTTTGGAATGCTATTGTGGCGTTGAGAGTTCACAAACTGTCATTCTGACAATCCTCTAGCAGGATTAGATGCCACTTTGACTACCTTGCCTGTATGTGAGAATGCAAGAAGAACAAAGTGAAAGGGACCGGATATCTAAAAGAGAGGTTCAGTCTCAGGCATGAGTACATGTAGTAGGGAGCAAAGGGGAAGGGCAAGTGGGCTGTATGCTGGACTTCTACTTGGATTATCAGTCAACGGCAGGGAAAATGCACCTCAGGTCTGTGCCATAGAGAATAAATTAGAAGTCTAATGGCCTAGTGCCTGATGTCTTGTTCCCCACTTGATTGTGTTATTTGTCCTCAGCTCATGCTGTATAAGTAGCTTATTCTCATCTTTCATCTAGGCTCTTATCATCTAAGTTTGATTCTAGATGTAAATCAGCCTGACTGTACTGTTTAGGTATGCTGCATGGTTCTTCGTGCTCACCTATTTCTTCATACCCGGACCCTTAAGGAATAGTAGGATACAAGAAGGAAGTTGGTGTTGACACATTGAGAAATAAGAAAGAACTGTCTATTGCATACCAAAACTCTGGCTTTTATAATCCTGAGATTTGGGCTGATTGGTTGATATAGGTTACATGATTGTTGTAATACTTATGACATCACTACTGGTGTTATCTTTCATGTACACAAAATTCTCTTGATCTCGTGCACATTCCTTATTCCTTATTCCCATGCCATGTCACAAATACTTGTTCCAATAGCGAACCTTAATGCTTTCATAGAATTACTCTGATAATCACAGATATACATTTACCGGCGGAGAGCAAACAACTTATATGAGAATATAAAATGCTATTACTACATTAGCTGATCCCCAAAAGCTTGTAACTTGAAAATTATATGTCTCTAAACATTTGTACTCCTAGATTCATCACATTATGTTGCAAGCTGCTGTACTTGAAAGTGTACCTCACTACCTGAATTTCTTGCTTTCAAAACAAGGAGCGATATGTAGAGCTTCTTTATATGGACAATCATTCTACAATCCCTTGACACATACAAGGTTAATGAATTAGTTGATTGTATCTGAGAATCAGTTAGCAGGTAGTATACTCTTGATTATGGTAATTCATATTGTTTATTTAGTGATAAGACAATGCATGGTTAATCCTGCTACTATGTGTAATTAATGAGAAAGACAAGTAATGTTTACATAACCATTATTAGCTAAAAAGTGTATGCTGGACTTCTACTTGGATTATCAGCCAACGGCAGGGAAAATGCACATCATTATAAATTGTAAGTCGGTTGGCCTAGTGCCTGATGTCTTGTTCCCAACTTTATCGTGTTATTCGGGGGTTGGGGGGTGGCCAACATTATTGAGGCATTGGTACCACTTGTTGGCATTGGCATTTCATGGGTTCAAGTCCCATAGAATGCAGCATGGAAAAGGGACATTTGGATGACCCCTGCACGGAATTGTGCCCAAATGGTCCACAGGACTGCAGTGAAAGATTATTTAATAAAGTGAACTTAGCCTTTATAAAAATCCAATAAACAGACAAAAAAAACAAGGAGCAGTATTTAAAGCTTCTCTATACAGACAATCCTTCTACAATCCCTTGACACATACAAGGTTAATGAATTAGTTGATTGTATCTGAGAATCAGTTAGCAGTTAGTATACTCTTGATTATGGTATTTCATATTGTTCATTTAGTAATAAGACAATGCATGGTTAATCCTGCTACTATGTGCAATCAATAAGGAATACAAGTATTGTTAACATAACCATTATTAGTTTAAAAAAAAGTGTAACATCAGTCCATTATTACTTGTACAGTGTTGACGTTGTGAGTTAATAAAAGTAAATTCAGTTGATTCCACATGTCTTTTTTCTTTTTTGTTGAATTAAATCATCATTCAGCCATTCTGAAAAGGAATGCTGATATTCTGGTAGCTGTCAGTTTTCCACCCTGCTGGCTGTGATATCATAAACATTGTAGAAAACACTTTACAACATATAGTAAGGTAGATGGGGTTACAGATAAATAAAAATATATCATTATTGATACAGTTTTTCTCTGAGTAGAGTTTACTGCTTCCAACACTCAGGAGACAGTCATAGTCTAAACAAGTCTGACTGGTATTCTAGTAAAGACAATAAATATGAATGGTTTATGTCGGATAGAAAAAATAATTACATGCACATGATTAGCTGGCTTTATAGCTGCCAGTAAAGTTACCTAGTATTCACCGGAATTATATGTGACACTTTCTGGGATTTCCAGCCTCATGGAAATGCCTATTCATGGCTCTAGAGCCTTTATTTAGCTTAGAAATCAGAAAAATCAGAAAAATAAGCTAAATTCATGCTGTTTATGAAATTTTTCCTAGTTTTCATTACTGGTGAAAAATTTTGGATTTTTCGCATTTGGTTGCCGTGGTAACCGGAATGTTGATAGAATGTCCTAACCCACTGATACTATGGCTATAAAAATAAGGGTTTTCATGGTAACCATGGAACAAAATTAAGTTTTCAATATTTGAAATTCTGAATCAAGGGACTGCTTGGCTATATTCAGCAAAAAACAGATTCTGAATATATATATTTGAAGAAGGAACAAATGCTGGTGTGACGCTATTGCTGATTCAGGAATTTTAAATATCGTCAGCCCTTTTATTAATAATAATAAACAAATAAATAAATATATATAAAAAAAAAAAATAGTACAACATACGATCCGGCTGAGGCTAGGCGTCTCAAGAATCTGAATTTGGCGCCTTTGGTCACATGACCCTAATGAATATTAATTAGATAGCCTCGAGCCGGTTCCATAAATATATATCCATATAATAATAATAATAATTATATATGCCATATATTTGAAGAAGGAACAAATGCTGGTGTGACGCTCTTGCTGATTCAGGAATTTTAAATATCGTCAGCCAAACCGCCAAGAGCTAAGAACAACATTTGTTTTACATTGCAGTTTTTTTTTGTTTTTTTTAATACAATTGTAGAACATCAGAAACCTTTTGGTCTCGATTAATGTTAGAACTCAAAGAATCCTGCAAGTAAAGAAGAACAGCAAGACTCTTCCCGTCACCTCTGGTCTTGATATCAATCAGAGAAAAACCCAGAGAATGCAAAAATGTTGCACCACCACGACGCAAACTATGTGAAGTTACCCCCTGCAAGCCTAAAATAGAACAACATGTTCTGAGCTTTGCAGAAAAAACAGAATATGTTAGGGGAACAACCTTGTGGCCTACTAAATAAGAAAATGCACAATCTTGTCCAGCCACAGGTACCATATCAAAAAGGCGTCTCAAATATGTAGTGGTGCAAAATATAGAATCCACTGCCTTGCAAAAAGGAACCTGAAGAACTCGTTCCTTGAATTGAATTGTTTTTGTGCAAGTTAGGGTCATTAAAGTACCCCAACTGCAAAATTTAATATCTGAATATTTCAAACATTGGTCAGAAAAAGTAACATGTGTTTTCCTTAAAAGGCCTCGAAAGGAAACAAAAATTGCACACCAAAAACAAAGGTCCAAAGAATTTGTAAGATCCAAAAGTGAGAAAATGCACCTCAAATTCTGAGGGGTAAGAGGAACAGCTTGGGAAGAATTGCATCCAAGCAGGCGTTTGGTTCCTTTTAGAGTTTGCATGATTAAAAAATTTTTGGGGTCAACATGTTCCAGACCATTAATTTTGTGCAACAACCAAAGCGCACTTAAGTAATTTTGAATAGACACAAATGATAAATGTGTCGACATAAATGCAATGAAATTGCAGATTTGGTTTACAGAAGCAGGCAGGGGCTGTAAAGAATAAAGTTTACAATAATTGAAATAAAATTTCCATTGAGAACTACGGGTTTTCACTGTATTTTCCGCAAGAGCCATGGACCTCAGCAGGGTTGCACGCGATTGTAGCTGTTCCAGACTGATCTCTGCAACAAGGGAAAAGTTCCCAGAATAAATAATTTGCAGAAAGAACAGCTACAGACATGGCAGGGAAACGTGATAAAAAATCCGCCTTAACATTAAATTCACCAGGAACATCTTCAATGGAAATTTCAAAATTGTAAACAAAAGACAGCCAAAATAATTCACGGATCATATCCATAGTACTAGGAGATCTACTCCTGCCCGTTTGCACCATGATTTTCACTGCCACATTGTCTGTATAAAAAAGAACATGTTGTCCTTGCAGAGAAGAACCCCACAAGCGCAAAGCACAAAGCAATGGCCAAAATTCTTTTGCACTGATAGAACCAGTAACATCATCAAATACCGGGCCGTGCAACCTATGTACACATGATTTGGAACATGTTCCGATAGACCATGTTCCCCAAAAATAGTCATTGTAATCTGTGCGGTAAGCACCAAAACCAATACCAGATGCATCTGTAAATATAACTACATTTACAGACGATTTTTTGATGATTTTACCAACACCATTGAACATTTGTGAAAAAGCAATCCACCATCTGAGGTCAGATTTGAATTCAGAAGTAAGCCTAGTACGATGATGGCTTTCCTTAAGGGAACAACATAAATTAATAATGCGTCTGCTAAATGTTCTGCCAGCACGAATTATTGTAGAACAATGTGCTAAAATGCCTGTCAAACGCTGCAGCTGAAGTTTTGTTGCAGATTTTTTTGCAGAAAATAGTTGTAGTTCCCTGTGCAACTTTTGAATTTTGTCCTCAGGAAGACATAAAGTCATATCAGTGGAGTTAATAATAATTCCCAAATATCTAACACAACAAGACGGGGGAATTATTTTAGAACTCTTAACATTAAAACCTAACCTACAAATATGTTGTATTACAACATCAAGAGAACATGTACTGTCAGAAAAATTGTGTGCAATGCACAAAAAATCATCAATATAATTTATAACCTTGAAGGCAAATTCAAAATTAATATTTCTGACTACAAAATCACCAATTTGAGTGAAAATGAATGGTGCACATTTCAAACCAAACGACATGCAACAATCAAAAAAGCGTTCCTCAGAACCAAACAAGTTCCATTTAAAACCTTGGAATGAAACATGTTCTGAATAAATATTGACCGATCGGTAAGCCTGAGAAATATCTACCACAGCCATGTAGTCATTTGGGTGTAACATTTCAACAACATTATCAATATTTTTGTAAGAAAATGTTTGACAAATACCAGACATATTGTTGTTGATACTCTTACCAAGAGGACGCTTGCAGTCAGTGATGGGTCTAATTTTTCCATCAGATTTTGAAATGGCGCCTAAGGCATGTGAACAATGAGTATCACCATAGGCTCTGACTATTTTACCTTCTGAAAATTCAGAACCTAACAAAGAGTCCATTTTGAGTTTTGCATCCTCTTGCAAGATACTTGAATAATTTTCACACGAATAAAATAACACATTGTCATCATCAATGATCGGAAACCCATAGTACAGGCCAGCCAAAACATAAATATCACTGACACATAACTCGGATTTCCGAAGAAAACATGAGCAAGCAGCCCAACAAGGCATGAGTTGAGATTCTACAAAACCTATATAGTGTTTACAACTACAAGAATTATTAAAACAATCTCTGTTTACCTCAATAAAGTCACTTGTCGAGAGGAAAGTTACGCGTACGATGTCGGGCGCCATGTTGACAAAACTAACCGGAAGAGAAGCAGGTCCGCAGTAAATGTCGGACATGTTTTTGCTTAATAACTCTTTGAAAAATTCCAAAACAATTAAGTTCTTACTATGAGAATTATCAGCAATATTTGCTAGGTTAGAATCATCGGCTAAATAATTTCCATCCAAAAGGAAAGAATTTTCACCAAAGCGACCTTGACCTTTGACCCGTGAGTCCGTAACATCAACATGGGAGACTGTCAGTTCCGGTTTTCCGACAAGACGAACAAAATCAGTTTTTTCACCTGTATTAGTAATTCCAGGATCATAATGGACATCATGAATCAGTTTAGTGGTGAACATATTGATATCATGGTGAGTTCCAGCCGTATTTTCAACCGGGGGGAGGCACAAATCAAAATTATGGTAATCCATATTTGGCATACACCCGCTCGGGAGTCCAACTCCTTCTGTGCAGTCAAAACCGTTTTCCTTGTCGCACGTATCCGACGTACAGTTCAGATCAGAAGTAATATTATATTGGACATTGGCATGAATCCTGGTGTCATATAGTCAATCCTTGCTTTGCTTTTTCACATTAGGACACTTATCTTGGCGATGGTCGTCTCCCTGGCACAAATAGCAGACGTGGAGCTTCTGACAGCGACGGTTATTGCAGTATTTATAGTTGAAATACCAACACGCACCTGCTTTCTTGTCGCTTGAACTAGTCGCCCCAGTTTGCTTCGTCTTGGCCTTAGCTTTCGAAGAACCCATCGTCGCCTCGACACCTAGATGCTTGTGGATGGACTCCATCACACCGTACTTGAAAGCCTTCCTCCCCATCAAGTCAGCCTGCTGGCGGACCTCCGCATCGTAATTGATCAAGGCCTCAGTACCATAGACCTTGGTGGCTGCCTTGTCGCTCAGGAATCGAAGGTGATCCAACATACCCGAGATATTAACTCCAGCAGTGAAAGCAGCCAGGATCAGTGCGACAAGCGCACTCACCAAGGCAGCAAAGGACAATGGACGTTTCTCACCGTGCTTGAGGTAGGGACGTAGGCTGAACAGTGCTTGGACCCTTTAGGCCTGAGGGGCTTAACACCGGATTTACTAGTCGCCCTAGGAGTTTCCGACCCTGTGCTATCGTCGGAATCAGAAGCGGTATCCGTGTCTGAATCAACCTTGTCCAACTTAGCATGTCGCTCCTGCCGCTTGACCCGGTGCGACAAGGCGGACATCTGCGTAGTTAAAGTCGCCATCATGGACTGCATGGTAGAAGTTTGGCGCTCCTGAGTCTTCAGGAATCGGTGAAATAGCTTGTCGCCCTCATCCACCTGGTCGCCACAAGGTTCTTCATCAGATAGATCCGATTCAGGTAGGTTAACATCAGATTTCTGTGTTGTATCCTCCTCGGCACCACCCGTAGCAGCGCCTAGCTTTTGCGCCTCACCGTCCTTGTCGCCCATATCTTCATGAACAATCCAGCATTTCTTACCTCTCGGGGCAGCGTGTCGCTGGTCGCACGTACGACAAAGAGCAATATGGGACATCCAGCCTGGAATCTGTTGAATCTTTTTGGTAAAGTGATCCCAAAAAAAAAAATAGTACAACATACGATCCGGCTGAGGCTAGGCGTCTCAAGAATCTGAATTTGGCGCCTTTGGTCACATGACCCTAATGAATATTAATTAGATAGCCTCGAGCCGGTTCCATAAATATATATCCATATAATAATAATAATAATTATATATGCCCTTAAATAGGAAGGAAATGGCAGTATATTTCCTGAAATCATATTTGGGCTTTTAATTTTTGGCCTTGATTATATATAAGTTATATCTTTATAAATACCAAAGACTGGTCTATTTTAGCACATCCGACCTTTGTGTCTTTAAATCAACATAACTTTTTATCTAGTAAGAATATTTACCTAATTTTTTCAGTTTTAGATTCCCCAAGACACCTTCTTAATATAATATTCCAGGTCATGAGACTGCTTTTCGCAGAGGATGTCACATATTATATATCTTAACTTGATGTGTTTTCAGGCAGGTCTGAAGCTCGCTAAACTGAGTGTGCTTTTGGAAGACCTGGAGCAATTTGAATATAAGAAATTCAAAGTGCACTGAAGGGGTTCAAGCTGAGAATCAAACCAAATTTGTTTTACTTCATGTCATGGAAGCTAATTAAGGTTTTCAAAATAGTGCATGGGGTTCAAGACACCCTCAAAATCCTACCTGGGAACAGCACTGATTGAGTACATTAAGGGCAAGCTTAAGCATGTTCAAAATTCGATAAGTTAAGTATAGTGATTCATAGAGTAGGAAAATTATTTTACATGCAAATACAATAGACAAGGAATATTACTGTGGTAGTCGATACACATTGACAAAGACATCTGTTTAAGTTAAATATCAGTATTCACTGCAGCACCACCTGGTTTTAAATGTTAAAAGAATCTTATTCAACAATCATACATTCAAAACATATTATACAAGACACTCACAAAAATACTGTAAGTTTCTGAAAAATGAATAGGGTATTTTTTGTTTTAGGGTGATTCTTTTGTATCTTCAGGAATAAGTTTTAAATTTTCGGTGGTGACCCCAACCTTATTTTATCTTAAAATGTAAACCTTGTTCCTATTCAAAATTTTGCTGTTTTTTAGATGAGAAAAACTGTGACTAGCTCTGCGAATTTGGGGCCTTAAAACATACACTTTGATTGGTCTCTGGTCAATATTTAGAGAATGACCAAAACATGCTTTAACAACATCTAAATTTTGAAATCTATCGGGGTTACATTGTGCATGCAAGGGTCGTGATGCGGAAGTCGAGTTGAAGGCCACAATTACGCTTCATGACTTGGGCTGTGACATGGGTGCATTATGATGATATTACTGACAAAATGTATATTTTTTGTGTGACATTATTATATATAGCACCACATGCCTCTGGAAAAATGTATCAATTCCGGTTTGATATTTATATAAATCGTTTCTTCATTGCAAGGCTGTATAATCTCAAGTAATGTACATGGATGCAGACATTTGCATGTATTATTTATTGTTATACTTTCAATGATCATAGTATTGCAAATGAAAAAAACAAACAAACATGATAAATGCTAAAAGAAATTTTCAATTTAAAGGTTAAATAATCTAAATGGTCAGGTCATTGATCTGCTTCCATTGAACAACTACGCATGCAAATCAAAGTGTGTGCACTTAGATCATCACTGTAGAATGCCTGAAATAAAACCTGACCCTCTGTATCAAATGATTAATGTCTATAATTCACTATGGGAAATTGCAGTGATTGGTCAATGGCCTGGAACGATCTTGTTGATGAAAATGTTTACAGTTTATGAGGCATGTTAGTGTTAGGTGAGTGGCTTTATGTAGATCGGTAGTGACGAGTGAGGTTGTTTTTTTTAAATCTTTTAGTTATACTGGAAGTATAAATTAGTACTGGTTAGTTAGGTTAGTACTGACAGATGGCAGCAGGTAGTGACAGGTAAAGGTGGGGACTGATAAATAGTATAGGAAAACATACAGAGGTTGACAGTACAACCCTGAATACGAGGTGGGTGTCAAAAAATTACTTAATTAGTAATTTTCTTAACATCCCACCTCGTATTCAGGGTTGTACTGTCAACCGAGGTAAGTTTTCCTTATATTATATACCATATTTTGTAAGTTATAAGCAAAAGAGAAAGGAAATTACCAGTGGAGAAAAGTGGGCAGTATTCCAATGTATTGATTATGCACACACTTTGACTGGTGTCAAGCAGTTTTCCCTAATATTCATTATTTTCTCTTAAATTAGGATTCTATCACTATCTCCATTTAATAAGACTACATTATTTTACCTGAAATAAAAAAAAAATCATGCAAATCCATTCAGAATTCACAAAATAAGGAGAAAAACATTTTACACAGTAAAGCAAGGTGGGCAGTATACACGAATACTGCCCACTGTGCCAATACACCAAAAATACTGAATGGCAGAGTCCAGTTAGTATTCATCATGTATTTTGGCATTGGTATATAATATTAGGAGGTACTGGCAGGTCCAGGTATGTACCAATAGATGGGGACAGGTAGTTGCAGATCAATGTGGGTAGTGACAAGTGATGGTGGGTGGTGCCAGGTGAGTGAGTAGTGATAAATGAGAGTAGGTAGTGATAGGTGAGGGCAATTAGTCACAAAAATGGATAGTGTAACTGATGATGATTCGTAGTTCCGGGTGAGGGTAGGGAGTTACAGTTGAGAGTGAATAGTAGAAGGTGAAGATGGGTAGTGACAGGTGCGAATAGGTAGTGATAGGTGAGGGTGAATAGTGTTTTAACCCATTCTACTTATATAGAAGATCATTGCCTGTGAAATGAGTGCAGTTAGATATGGAAAAAAAAGAAATCAAACAAAGCAACTGAAGAAATCTTAATGTATGAAATAGACCATATATACTCATTTGTAGTTTTATAAATCTAAAGCTAATGAACAGAAAAAGTTAACCTTGCCTTTTAATGGATTAGGGACACAACTTGATTCTCGTAATGATGCACTTTTGTCCACAGATGAAAGAAATGACAGTGCCCTTTGCTTTCCCTACTTCTTGATCAATTTCAATTATTTTCTCATGCTTTTTGTAAAATCTATTATACTATTTTTTAGTTAGAGGAAAGATGAAAACATGCAATCTACTCTTTCTCTGAACGGTTAAAATCACTAGTACAAACCTGAATTTCTCTTGGTCAAAGGCATAATGTAAACATTTATTGAAAAATAACCATACCTTTGTTTTCAAATGGTATTCCCTGTATAATCTTTAGGCCACATGGCATGACTGTTCCCCAAAGTAACCATATTCCGATATAGTTTGTGTAATTCAGCAGTGAACATAATATTTTATTACATTTAAATGTTCTTCTGTAGCCATACTTTCTAAACCAGTAACACGGAGTTCACATCAAAATACACCTGCAGAGCAAGATATGACAAATTGTCAAGTTTCAGAGTAATTTCCTACCTGTTTAACCAAAAAATGCAAATTTAGTAAGACTAATCAACAATATCGGGCAATACGGGTCATTCTCATTAGGATCAATTTTCATAGAGGGAACGATTGCATGTTTTGTCTTTGACATTGAATAGCTTAATTTCTTGGCCAAAGCCTGACCTGCATAAACTTAGTTTGGAAGTTTGGTTGACAGCTAGCTCATACCTGTTAGTTTAATGAGCATCTTTATAAATTCTCCCAACCACAGACAGCTACTTTCTTGAGTTTTGCCTTCAGGTTAGCCTACATCAGGATGCATGCTGGGTATTAAGTTGACAAACCAGAAGGCTTTAGTATATCAAATGTCATTAATCATATCATAATTTGTTCTTGAACATTGTGAAAAATAGGGATCATTATCATTAAATTTATATACATTATATTTAATATTTTTGAAGTTGTGAATTCATTCATTATATATATATATATATATATATATATATATATATATATATCAATCATTTGTTTATTTTCTATAGTTTTTCCACTGGTTTGGTCCTAAAGATTAGTCCAAACTAGCCTGCAGGGGCTTGAAATACTGTAAATCTGCATTCCGTGGTAATGGAAATTTGACACCATACCCTGTCAAACCACTTCAGTTGATTAGCAATAGACATATCTCTTAATTATAGTGTTGGGTACCGTCAAACATCAGTTAGTTTACTGTAAACTCCACATCTATCCTTAGTTAAGATATTTCACAACTACTTTTTATCGTTTTGTTAATTATCATATATCTCCTGATTAACAACAAAATAAACGTTTGCTTTATTTTCAAGATAGAGTTCTTTCCTATGTAGTGAAAATAGCCCATATGAAATCTGTTCATGCAGGCCAAAGGGATGGCTGAAAAGTCGGCACTTTACGGTTTCAATGCCTTCTATATAAAGTGAGCAATTCTGCACAGTCACTTTCAGATGGGAAAATACATTCAGAGTTTGCTTAAAAATTAAAGATTAAGCATATGACATTTTTGGACTGTTTCTCAGCTGAGACCATTTTTCAACCTATAAAATGCACCAAGGAAATGTAAACGAAATAATGTAAGTGGACTTTTAATACAACAAATGTCAATTATTATACACTCAAGATCATCAAATCTAGTGGTTTTTCATAACAAGTATCCTATACATTGTATTCATACTAGAATAGTTTCTAGGATAGATTACTGTGATGAGTTTCAGATTCAGGAGAGTTTTAATATCTTTAATAATATTTCTTGGATTTATACACAGATGTATCAAATAAAAGGTAATAGTTGCTTCATTGCGATGGATGTATTTGTATAATATTAACCTTCATACAAAGGGAATGAATTACAAACACATTTTCTTTACATCTTTTTTAACTAATATTTCTCATTTGAAATCTACTGCATAGGTCTAAAAGCTTCAATTACAGGCAAAGAAATAACATTCTGTTTAAGGGACTTGAGTCATGTATTAGTTTTAAGGTCACATAATAGCCACTAGTTATGCTGTTTTCACTTTTTTTCAGGAACCATTCACATCAGATGAATAGTGAAACGAAACTACAGAGCAAATAGACCATATAGTCCTTAAAGCTGGGTTCTTTTCCTGCGACAGGACATAAATCAATGCGTTGTAACCATCTCAGAGTGGCCCCTAATTTGTGGCGTGACCAATAACACCGTTGGATTGTGTTCTCACATTGCAAAACACGTCGCTGGCTGTGATGTCGCAAGCCTTAGGCCAATAGACTTTAACCTAACTTCTGCAGGAAGTATATGAGACAGTGGCTTTAATGCACTTTGCATCCATCCTCAAGGTTCAAAAGTTTTTTTGTGTTTTTTTATTGAACTAAACATCATCACAATCAAGTGCCATTCATGACGTTGATACATTATGATATAATATAAATAACTTTTGTACAATCATACAGGAAAACAAATATAATACAAATTGGCAAATCACAATATTGTAATAAGTATATTTCTATTAAATAAATATATTACTAGTAAGTATTATTTTAAGTAATCCCACGTTCGTGGGGCTTTTTCCACAGGCCAAGTATTAATTCAGTAGTTAGATTCTTCTTAAAGTCTGTTTTAGTATCCATATTTTGTAAAGTGTCACTGTTAGCACTACTTCTGGGTAAAAAACGATTAATACAGTAACATAGAAGACTAAGAGAAAAGTGGGTTTTATTAGGCTATTAAGTATCTATCTATCAATTAAGATATACAGAAGCAGAGAGTCTGTCAATATGGTTCATCACTGGGCTTGGAACCTATATCTCTTCATATGTTTGGTTCAAGCTGTTGCTGCTATGGCATCAAATCTTTTGACATTTATTTGTATCTTAAAATTCAAGTACCTTAAAACTAGTGCTAATATCATTGTTGCTAGTCTCACTGTTGGTGACTTTATACATGGTTTCAGTGTGGGTTTCACAACGATAGTCACGATTTCTGGCCAGCTAAATCTGTCGCTCTGCAATGTATCATTTACACTTGAGTGGATCTCAGTGTATATTCAATTCTTTAACTATTTGCTCCTTGCTGTAGAGAGAAGGAACTCTTTGCGTTGTGCTATGAAAAATAAAATAAAATGGTCCAGTAAGACCATTTGTATTTTACTATCAGTTGCATGGGGAGTCTGTATTTCCTGGAACATT
Source organism: Lepidonotus clava (assembly GCA_936440205.1). Taxonomy (NCBI): domain Eukaryota; kingdom Metazoa; phylum Annelida; class Polychaeta; order Phyllodocida; family Polynoidae; genus Lepidonotus; species Lepidonotus clava. The sequence continues at coordinate 49,439,164 of OW387137.1, forward strand.
CTTATATCAGTACTATTGAGAGGCTGGAGTGATAATAATGTTTCTTGGGAGACCTGTATAGAGATTTCAAATGTTGTCCCAACATGGTACTTTGATGTTGCATTTGTTGTGATAGCAATCATGTCAGTGCTTATCCTCATAACATATGGCTCCATAGGGTTGATGGTGCGGTCGAGTAACCGCCAAGTTACATCACATATGCCTTTAGCATTGCAGCAGCAACAACAAAGAAAAACTAGTATTCGCATAGCTTCAATGATGGCACTGGTCTTTGGCGTGTTCTTTATTCTCTACTGCCCCATGGTTATTGCTGCTGTTGTTACAGTGTATTCATATTCAGAGTGGTCTGAAGTGTTCATATATGTAACCATTGTCATTTATGATTTGAACTTTTGGATAAATCCTTTTATTTATGCATGGCGTGATAAGAATTTCAAAAAGGCATTCAAGGATGTAATGTCATCTTATTGTGTGTAATAAGAACCACAACAATATTCAAATGTAAAAAATGTAATCATAATGCTATCATAGAGATGAGCTATATGAAGACTATTCCTTCTTAACGTAATTCTGCAATTAACTGCTACAGAACATGTGTATGTTTATTTATCACCCAGACTACTGAGAAGCAGTACATACATGGGGTTGTTCATGTTGACAGGCCTTACATACCCCTCCTTGTTTTGAATATTGCTTGGATGATAAAATATTGATGAACCTTTGAATTTGTCCTCAGGTTGGGGTTCACTCAAAGTGTGTGATTGTTCCCCTTTAGATTGTACTGCCACCCTTAGATGAACCCCTGCAGTTCTTCTTATATCAATATATGTAATATTCATATAAAAACTTTCAGATCTAGAATCTGTGTTGCCTAGCATTGATTAGGTTTACATTCACATGTAACTGAATTGGTAACTTTAGGAGGATATCAGGCAAGAGAGATATTGTATAGTGAATATAATTATTTTGTTGTGCTTGAATAACAAATGTAGGTTTTTTTATTGCAATACCAATGGGCACGTTTTAAAAAAAAGCTTTAGGGAAATTGTTATGTAGCAATTGCCAGCTTTAAATGTTGACAACAAAATATTTGTGTGGTTGTAGAGAAAGTGTAAGGTTGTTGTTATGTAATTTGATAGATCCAATTTTTGGGTTAATGGATCTTACCTTTTCATGGATGAATTGATATCCATTATGTTATGGCATAGGGGCCCAATAGGTCAGTATTGTAAATACTTGATGAAATTGTATGCTTATGATCATGATTGTTGAAGGTTAAGGTTTTCTCAGTAATATGTCGACTATATCAGGACTAGTTCATATTTCTGATTAGCAGGACTTGCTTTTATTGGATATATATGACAGGGAGAACAACACTGCTTCCAAGCTGAATCTGACATTTGTAATGCTATTGTGGTGTAGGGGGCTCACAGTATGGTTAGACGCTGCCTGGATCCCATGCCTTGGTGTGAGAATGCACGAGCATTGAGGTGAAGGTGATTTCTGAGAGAGAGGTAGTGCCTTGCAAATGAGGGTCATCTGCATTTACTGCTGTAGGAAGCAGAGGTGAAGGAAATTAGGGAGTATGATGGACTTTTTGGATGATCGGCAAATAGCAGTGGAAATGCATATTGGGACAGGGCCGTAGAGAATAAAGTGGTAGTGTGTTAGCCTAGCACCTGATGTCTCGGTCCCCACTTCATCATGTTTTTCATCCTAAGCTCATGCTGTATAAGTAGCTTAGTCTCATCTTTCATCTAGCCTTACTGTACTCTTTAGGCATGCGGTGTCATTCTCTGTGATCAGCTATTTCTTTATCCTACCCCCTCAAATAGCACAACTCGAGAAGGAAGTCAGTGTTGTCACGTTGAGAACTAAGAAGGAACTGCTGTTTATTTCATACAAAAACCTCAGGCTTTTATAACCCTAAGACTTGTGCTAATTGGTCATTGGCAAATCCCGGAGAATCAGTTAGCAGCTAGTATACTCTTGATGTGCCATATTCATATTGCTCATTTAGTAGTAAGACAATGCATTCGGCTATTACATGCAATCCATGAGGAATAGAAGTATTGTAAACATAACCATTGTTAGTTGAAGAGTGTTCCATTGGTCTGTTTTTGTGACTTGTACAGTATTGATATTGTGAGTTAATAAAGGTAAATTAAGTTGATTCCACGTGAGTTCTTTTTTATTTTTTTCTTAAATCAAATAATCATAAGGCCCTTCAGAAAAGGAATGCTGATTTTACAGTAGCTGCCAGCTTTCCATCATAAACATTATAGAAAACAACATTTAGTATATCATATGGAGCTACAGATAAACAGATAAATTATTGATACAGTTTTGCTCTGTGTGAAGTTTACTAATTCCAACATAAAGGAGGCATGGTCTAGAATAAATCTGATTGGTATTTCAGTAATGATAATGAATAAAAATCTATTTTTTGTCAGATGGAAAACGAATTTCCATTGTTAACTGCCTATATAAATAGCCACCAGTTCAGGTACCTAGGATTTACCATAATAATAATTATCTCCTCTTGATGAATTTTCAGGTGGTTTTCAAGCTAACAAGTCTGAGGGTGCTTCTTGAAAATCAGAAGCAGCTGCAGGTAAATGAGAAGGGAATTGAAGAGAAGGGAAAGCTATTGATGGGGGTTCAAGATGAGAATCCAACCAAATTTGCTTTACTAGTCTTCTTGCCATTGGACCTAAGCTTTTCAAAATAGTGCATGACATCCTCCAAACCCTACCTGGGAATGGCACTGATTGATTTCATTAAAGGCAAGCTTAAGCATGTACAATCTTTAATGAGTCAAGAACATTGATTCCAACAGTAGTAGGAATATTCAATAAACAAACATTGACAACAGACAAGAAATATTACCATGGTAGTAGTTATACATTGACAAGGACATTCGTGTGGCAGACTAAGATGTTCCGTTTACAGTAAGTACTTACATGAACAACCAATGGGAAAGTGTATCAATTCTGATATAATATAGATAATAATAATCCTATCTTGATTGTATTAAAATGTGGTTGAAGGTTAACATTTCGTGTGCCTGGCAACTGCATGATCCCCCATCAAGGGCCCCCTGCCAGGGGATAGCCGCCGCTCAAGCGTCCCAAGGGGTCTTACGATACAAAAGAACACACACACACACACACACACACACACACACACACACACATATATATATGTATATATATATATATATATATATATATAATTATATATGTGTGCTGGGTTATGGACTTGAACATATAATTATGCCTATATGAATGTTTGAATGCAGAGTCTCTGGCCAGTCACTCCAAAAACCTCCAACCTGTAAGGTCCTGCATAATTCTCCCTACCAGGGATAGCAGATCTACAGTATTTTAAGCACCTACAGACTAATTTGGGCTTATTTTGTCGACAAAAACCCTTGAAGAACTTTAGAAAATAAATAAATAATTGTTCTACATCCTCCAATGATGAATGTTTTTTCAAACAATCCGGAAAATATTTACATGCATGGATACAATTAATAAAAATATTGATTGCTATATTTTCATCAACTTGAATTACAAAATTAATAATGATAATTATGATTAATAAAAATGTATATGCTTAAGTCGTGCAACCTGTTGACATATCACCCAACATGCAACCTGGTCTTGGCTAATCTGTAGGCAAAATATAAAAAAATTGGCCATCCACGGTTGGGAGAATTCTTTCCCTATAACTTAAAATTCAATCCTAATATAGGACGATTCTGGGGAGGAACCCAATGATACAGTACTCCCCTCATCATTACTGGGCAATTTTTGTTTTTACATACACGAACCAGACCTATGGCAATGACAATAGCAATCACAATGCCAGATACAGTGATGACCAGCATTTTAGTTGTTTGTGAGAGTGTTGTCTCACCAGGCTGTGAAGATACCAATATCTCTGAAATAAAATGTTAAATGAACTTGTTTTGCGCACGGTGTTATGAATACATGGTTTAGTCGAGAAATTCTCCTTTTGAAACAATTGTTTTGAAGTCTTTAATGAATTGAATATTTGAAAAAGGAATTCCATGTCAGTGCTGTCTTTGTCACCTGACCATTATCTAAACCAGTGCATATTGTAATATAGCCTTACTCTATCGTAATGATAAATATTATGAGAGAGAAGTAGAAATATTCGAAATAGCTGTATCATAAATTTGTAAATTATATTTAATTTTCATACAGGGCTTGTCCTGTACCCCGTTTCCCCAATATTGTAAGCACACAAGCTAGGCATTTCCAATGGCTTGAAATAAACTCTATTTTAAAAGTGATTTGGGTTTCATCACATTTAAGCTCTGCATTCATTGCAAGCGGTTCAGTTAAATGCTCACCTTTGATTTGTTGCTCTTTCAGGCAGCGTGGAAGAGGCTGCTCCATACCATTACCACAAGCGCAGCTTACTGTACTATTTCCCTCCAAGTAATAGCCAGGGTAACACCTATTCGGAGTTAAATCAAAACCCTAAGTTCAAGAAGCCTATGATGTACTTTAACTCCCATGTACATTATGTAACTTCTGTAATTGGTATATTTCATGTTTCAACATGTACAAAAACCAGAGAGCTCTAGTAGAAATATCTCTATAATATTAGTTTTTCATAAAATCTGGTCAGATATATAACGTTGTGTGTATTTTATATGAGTAATGATGCCCAATAGAAAAAAATATTTGTACATTATGATTTTGTTCAGGTTCATATTACAAAACTATAGACATTCTAGGTTGACGTGATTATCTGATTATAATCTTGTTCAACATTTCTTTCAATCACTTAAATCTAAGTATGGCTCTGGGTCTTTGATCATCTACTCATAACATACTCCTACAAGATAACACAGTCACAGACAGGACAACACTCACTTAGATGGAAGAGTTCCAAGAATAATTCCACAATTCCTTTTTTGTCATTCAAGCATTGAAAAAGCATCACTCAGAAAGCTTTTTTTTATCTAAAAAAAGAAATGTGAGCATGCTAGAGAATCATGATGGAAACGTGAACGCACACTCACATACAAAAGCAATTAATAAGCCCATCCCACATATTGGGTATGTCCTAGGGTTGGACAAGGGTTGGACAAACTAACCATAAGCCTTCCTTGTTTCCTAGAGTTAGGATTACTGAAACAAGCAACAACTGTATTTTTCTGTATCCCCAAGTACTGCTTAAACATTATGATTTATTAAATTTCATCAATTGACAGGTTTGCAGGTCGGCCAGCCAATCAAAATGGTGTATTTCAGAGCAAAATAGGGTTGGACATCATAGGTTAGGCTGACAGGCTTTAACATTGGTTTCTATGGGGAAAATGCCAATATATAAACTTTCATTTTACAAATTTTAGAGGCAAACTGTCACTCAAACTGCTTTGGTTAATTTTGCATTATGCAGATGTCTTCAGGGATTAAGCATGCAGGCAATTTCGAAAATATTTCATTGTAAACTGCAATGTTGGCAAAACTGGGATGGGCTTATTAGATACAGATATTTTATATAAGAATGTCTTATATCTGTCGAAACAACATTGACATTAATCTAAAACTTTGGATATTTACAAATCGTTCACAATACTTAGATTTCACCTTTTTGACAGTTCCGACAATTGTAACAGGAGTATCTACTTTGAAACATGCATACTCCTTAGCATTCATAGATACAATTCATGTGAAATTATTAAATTGCTCTTGTGATTAATTCATGCTTGATCAAATAATCAGTCAGTTTTGTCATTCTTTAACCAACCTAACGGTCATATTCTTCCGTAGAGTGCCGTTTTCGATCACAGGAACCTTGCATACTACAAGAGTATCCCCAAATATGATTTGAAAATAACATTCAGAATAACAATGCTGAAGTACAAGTAGATAAGAGATGTAAGAGGCACATTGCTTTGATTATCTAAGGTGAAGAATCTGCCACACGTTACAAGTTTTTCAGTCGCGAGCACTTAGACATGATCATGACAGTGGTTTGAGAACATTGATATTTATTGGGCGCCGTATATCCAAAATTAATAGCTCAATAGGTTTTAAATGTTTTTACCTTTGGGCTTCGCATGAAATAAACTTCGAAACAATATCTTTAGCGTTATGTTGTCATTAGTGGTTCCAAGAAAGTGAAATGAGTACCATATTTCATGTGGGCCCTTGCAAAATACGGATTATAACAACAAAATGGTTTCACAACAGCTGAACCTTTGTCCTGAGTGTTTGGTATTGGACCATTCTTTATACCCTAAAACAATTATTTAGCTTGTTTTTTTCAGCTAAAGCTTTCCAGTTTAAATCTAGCAAAAAGACAGTTATGCCTAGTTACTGCTTGAGACCATGCATTGCAAGTACTCAATTAAGAAAAGGATATTGTTTTACTTGCAGCATATAATTTAGGTGCAAGACTTATGGTAGGTTTTACAACAGTAAAACCATGAATGGGTTTCTCTCATCTTAAATTCTAAGATAAAATGGTTTTCATCCAAAATGTCGATAACTAATTAAAAAATGCAACTCCTAAATGATCTAGGCAGTACCACTCGAGTGTAAAACACATATTCAATTTGTTCCACCTAGGCATATTAACGGGTTGTTTAAAATTACCTGCATAGCATTGCTTTCCTTCTGGATGATGTCTCACCATCCCATCAAAACAGCTGAGAGTCACACTGTCTGCACACTCACATCGTCTTACTGAACCATGTCCCATACTTATGTTACGGAATCCGATTTGTAAAGTGCAATCTGTGGGACCTGAAAATTAAGTACGCATAAAAGATCTTTTAGTTGATAATATCAAATGAAGAACATGTGTAGTTCCTGGTATATAAAGAACATAATTAGCTGTGGTGCTGTTACAAAAATAAAGATGGTATAAATGACGGTGGGTAACCGAGAAACCCTGGTCAACATAACAGTCCTTCACATTGTTACCCTCAGATGGCAGCACTCACCAAGTCAGACCTGCCTAATAACAGGAGGTACAGAACTCTCATAGGGAATTTGACGATGATTAATGAATGATTGCATAATCCTATATGATGACAGGACAACTACCCCTCGGACAATTACCCCTCGGACAATTACCCCTTGGACAACTACAATAAGGACAACTACCACTTAAGACTATTATCCCCTAGGACTATTACCTCCATAGGACAACTACCCCTTGGGACAACTACTCCTTAGGACAATTACCCCTATGGGTAGGACAACTACCTGTATATGACAACTACCCCTCTAAATAGGACAATTACCTCTATAGGTAGGACAATTACCCCTACATATAGGACAACAATCCCATGATAGGACAATAACCCCTATTAGTAGAACAACTACCCCTCTGGATAGGACAATTATAAAATTCAAGAGATATAAAATGTCTGATTAGAATATTTTAACACCAATTATTCTGTGCTGTAATCCTTAATCATTTTTTGTAAATTTTTGTATAAATTATATCATTATTATTATAACTAAATCAATGTATATTGCAGTGCTTACCTACACAAGTCTCATTAGAGTTAGATAGCCATTTTCCAGACTTGTCACATTTCAGCAGAATTGTTCTGTTGGATCCGAAGTAACACCTATTTAAAAAATGAAAGCAATCGTCAGGATGTCCGACAACATGAATTGGTCAGGGGTAAAGCTATACTACATTAGGAATCTAAAAGTTGATGCATTTGGTACCCAATTAGGAAGTTATTCAGACTTCAACTATGTAAAAGATGTTAAAGGAAGAAGAAGTGTGTTTGATGTCATTGCATTTGAGTAAAACATGATCCAAATCAAAGCAGCTCAGGTGGTGATCATGCTGATGCATTCAATATATGTTACACAGATTAGATAAGTATTAGATAGAGTATTCTCATATCTTTATACTTACTGACATTTGACTTCTGACAAATATGTGGTGTTTGACCCATTATGACATGTTGCATGGATGACTGAAGGGGTCCCACAGTCAACAGCTAAAAAGTAAACAACAACTGACAAAACTGGCAGCTCATTCAAAGTCAACTGTTGCACTCAGAAATGTTAAAGTGGTTTTAGTATGTATTCATTATAGGAAAATGAACTTAAAAGGGAATCTTCCATCATGGGTTGTATGGGAAGATTTCACTTAAAATAAAACCCAGCATGGCTCCTTTTTAGAAGACATCCTGTTAGCTTCTTAACAGATTTAAGAAAATGTTGATTACACACAATAACTCATAGAATATCTGCAGCAACAAGGTAGAGAGAAGGGAGGGGTCAATCATGATAGTTTTTCTTCCCCTTAAATGATATGAAATTTTACATGAAAACACAGAATTGTAATGTAATCAAGAATCTTATTAAAAGTTCTAGTATTCTGATATAAAATATGAAATAAGCTATATCCCCACTTCAGTAAGTTGTATAAGCATAAACCTGGTCTGCAGAATTACCTTGGCAATATATATCCTCCCCTGTCCAAGTTCCGTTCTCCTGACAGACCTTTTCTTTGGAACCAATGAGCCTGTACCCGGCTAGGCAACTGTAGGTCACTGTAGAACCTACCGTAGTATTCTTATTATCAAGGTACCCATGGGGAAGGTCCTTTGGTTCTGGGCATCTGATCTCTGTTGATGATACAGGGCAATGAAAGAAACTTTTAGATTAGTATATTACTATGATTTGGAGGATTGTACTATCAGAATTGGTTACAGGTAATGATTAGTTTATGGTGTTATTCAACAATCCAGCATTCAGTTTATATAGTTATTCACTGTAGTAGTTAGTTTAACCCTTTAGACCCCAATCTGGCAATGCTTGCCCGAGGGTGTACTCCCCAGTCCCGCCATGGCCACCCGGAAAAATGGCAGTTTTTCCATAATTTTTCCATAATTTTCCAAGGTGAACACTTTTCTGAACATTCAACATACAAACTCAGCCAATATATTGTTTTAAAGCTGATTTAATTTGTCATCCAATGCTACAAACCCCATTTCTCTGATGTTCATTGATAGCTGTTGGTTATCCTTTGAACATCTTGAATTACAAGGAATTTAGGGAATTCTTAAGGGAAATCCATGGAAATCATTGGGAAATTAAGCAATTCATAATTGCTTACTGTGGGGTCTAAAGGGTTAAACATAAACCTGGTCTGCAGCATTACCTTGGCAATGTACATCCTCCCCTGTCCAAGTTCCGTTCTTCTGACAGACCTGTTTTTCAGTACCAATGAGCCTGTACCCAGTAAGACAACTGTAGGTCACCATAGAACCTACCGTAGTATTCCTATTATCAAGGTGCCCATGGGGAAGGTCCTTTGGTTCTGGGCATCTGATCTCTTTTGATGATAAGAGGCAAAGGAAAAGGTTTTTAGATTACCAGTCAATAATAGATATATAAAATAATGATTTGGATGTCTATCATTTAATATATCTCGGAATTTGTTACAGGTAAAGATAAGATGGTATATCTCTATCTCACTGCGTGTTTACTTTAAAAATCAAAAGAGAATTGTAAGAAATATTCACACTTTTAGCATTTAAGTGCAGTGCAGTGCATTGCAGTGCAGCACACCTTAACTGATGAACCTGAAAGTAGAATGTCACATGTATGGCTACAATCAATACCTTTTATTATTTTATGCCAAGAACATTTACAATTCAACCATTTGCATTTAAATGTACATCATTGCAATGCACCACAGTTAACAGATTAATTTGAAAGTAAAAAGTGCGATGCACCATGGTTAACTTATGAACTTGAAAATTAAAAAGTCCACTTACCCTTGCAGAAAAGACCTGTAGTGGTCTTATGCCAGGATGCGGTGCATTTAGATGTTAGTTCACAGCGGTAGCTGATGTCACCACTCTCCAGGCTGCCGGTCCAGTATCCTTTATCACACCTGTATGTTATCACTGACTGAAGCACACCTCTGGTACTTTCTACTCTCACTGCATGAGCCTCAACAGGAGGAGACCCACAGAAGGCAGTACCTACAAGCAGCAAACATTTTTTTCCAGTTTTTACTCGCTTGTATAATACCCTGTGCAGACTATAATAGTAAGGACTGTGGGGAGCGTCCTCGCTGTATAACCCAAGAAATGTCCAAAATAATTATGTTAGAAAAAATTAGAACAAGGTGTCTACAGTGAGCAGTGTGTACAGCTTAGCAATATGCACAGCTCACAATACACACCGCTTGTCGGCAGAGCAGGTGATAAAACAACGGATCGGGGGTGCATTCCCAACTCAGATTTGTGGAATAAATGTGGACTAGTAAAACCAAACCAGAGACCTGCTAGCTGCATAGAGAGTGAACACACCCTATTTGAGCCTATGAGTTATTCTCCCAGGGTGAATTCCACCCATGTAACACCACTGTCAATGAATGAGGTAGACTCATGAGTGCCAATTCTTCCTAATCTCAGTTCTTTACAGTCCATAAGTACTAAGCACCAAGACCATTAAAGTTACATTGTAACATACCCTTTTATTTAAAATGACAAATTCTATAGCTTTTCAGAATTAAAGATAAAATAACTGGAATTTTAAAGGCTATGTTAGTGTAAAATGTGTGCCTTTTTATGACTGTTAATGGAGCATCAAATATGATAAGAATGTCATACTTTAAAAGAAAACTGCATTTAACAAAGGTTAATCTAGGGCCCTCCCACTCTAGGCCAATCAGTGCTGAACTCACATTTTGTAAGTATTCCACAAAAGCTTTCACACCCTCAATACACATTCCAGAATAAGCATTAGAATCAAGGCCCATTGCTCCATAGGTAAATGAGGGTTGGCAACTTCACTACTGCATTAGCAACTAGGTCTCATAACTTATGGCCATAAAACTAGCACTTGTGGGCTACTTGTGGGCTACTTGTGGGCTACTTGTGGGTCTGCAAATGAAAGGACTACTTTCAATAGATTCCCCCAATAAATAATTATAGATTACAAAATCTACTTAACATCACTATCCCACACAAATACACATAATCTTCCAAAATTCACAAGTGATCCTCTTGAGCCAGGAAGTAGCAGTAAACTGTTATTTCCTGGTTCAATTGGATCAGCGGCACTGAAAACATAGAGTCGTCAAGGTGACGACTTTATGGTGTCAAAAACGACAACCCTCTGACGATCTTGAAGGGGGCCTTCTGACGACATTAAGATAGTCAGTGGGTGGTGTCAAAAACGACAACCTTGGGTCGCCAAAGGGGCAGTATGGTCGTCACATTTCTCAGTGACGACCCTAGGTTTGTCAGGAAGAATTGAACGCTATTGTATTGTTTATGGTTAATTATAATTATAGTGCATTTTCCGAAATGATTACTGTCACTGATATTATTCCTAATGTGTGCTAGTCGAGTGGTAGGCAAGTCCACGAGATGGGCGCTCAATCCATAACATGAACAACGCTTGGCAGTATGGTAAGTTTATTGGATGAAACGGTGATGCGTACAGTTGCCAGTGATGGTAATAAGTTCCAAGGTATTACAGTTCCAGTTTAGGGTAGAGTAGGCCTCCTCCTCAGAGTCCGCCTAGCCTCACCTCCAGCCATAGCGCGATAGTACCGTGTAAGTCACCAGATGTCCCTGTGGTTGCGTAGCTATCTAAACCCCTCCGAATCTCCCGATCCATATCATCCAAACGCTACTGATCTCTCTCCCTTCCTTACACTACATTCCTGCTCTTATAGCGATGAACATTGTTAAATTTATTTCTAATTATTAAGAATGATTCGAGATAATATCAATTCTACATTTTCATGATTTTCAAAATGTCATTTGGCATGTTTATTTACTGTTTCCCCCAACTATAACATTGTAAAATATTAAAATTTACTTATTGAAAGTTAAACAAAATGATAATAGTAGTCTCTAAACCCGCAGAAACAGTGAGAAAAGATGTTTTTAAAACATCTTTCTAAGACGACCTTTTGGCCCAAAGTTGTGAACTAGCAGTGACAACTCTATGGTCGTCAATTAGCTATAAACTATGCAGTGACGATATTGTGTCAACCTTGCAGAGTCGTCATAGGGTTGTCACTTAACATTCAATCTGATCCTATAGGCCTATGACGACCCAAAAGTAGTTGTTTCAACCTATATGACAATCCTACGACAACCTTTTTGTGGCTTTCTGACGACTTTGTGTTTTCAGTGGGGTGCAAGTCATGGTGCAAGTAAATTACCCCTTAATGGCCAGCACCCACCAGGTATTTCTGTCTCGTTTTATGATGGCACATGTGTTGAAATATGTATATATGACATAGTTTGTACTTCCTTATATACAGCCAAAGCTTTTTACCATGAGGATTCTTCGGCTTTTAGAAACAGGAAGCAGCATATTCCTTATCTCATAAAGACATTGACCTTTAACCAAGTAAATGTTTTTTCCTGAATTCTGAATCCCCTATCCCTTAGTGGCCTGCAATACCGTTTTCTGACAATCAAATGCCGTGCATAAAACACGTGATGTTCAGTTATATCATCACAAAATAACCAGTTGATGTTTTCGATCTCTTACTAAAGGTCAGGTGGGCAAATAGGGGACTTTGGTAGTTGTCTATTTTGTGGTTTCTTTTTCCAGATAAGATAGACAAATAGGTATCATGTCATATCAAATTCACTTAGAAGATGAGTAAAATAACAATTTCCTCCAAAATAATCAGAAAGATATAATTATACTAACAGGAATCACATGATAATGGACAAGGTAATGAGGACTGCAATTCTTAAACTCTGCTCAGTGCCAAAAGCTAATTGATGTATTAATACTTAATGCACTGCCCATACTTTTGACTGTATACTCACATTTCTGTGTGGGTCTTGACCAGGTCCCATAACTCTGACACCTAGAACTTGGTGACCCAGCCTCGTGTCTGGTACCAGGCCTACACTCATATCGAACAACCTCCCCTACTCCATAGCCACTCCGCAGGTAAGGGACGTCAATGCACTGGTTCTCATAACCTCTAGGTTTACCGCAGCCTGAAATATTGGTGTGGACCAGGAATGTTTGTAGGCATGGGGAATAATGTTTGTTTTGATTTGCTTGATTAACTTGCGGAGGAAATCTACAACATAACTATAATGTGCTGTGATCACCCTTTTTGTGTCAGTCTATTACTTTAGATGTGGGACGCAAAAAGAAAAAAAAACTGAATTATTTTTCTCACCTCCTGTCAGTTATTCCTTTGCTATGTTCTTAAACATTCACCAAAATGCAACTCTAACGGCACATTTAAAATGTAAAGACAGTATATGTCCTGTTAATGTACATCACTTCATATAGAATAACATTAAATCTTAAGTATCACAATAAAATATATGTCACAATATAAAAAGGAACACAAAATGAGCTTTTTCTTGCTGACAAGATATTGTAGTTAAAATGGTATGTAACAGTACAATAATTAGTTAAGACTGCAATAATCAAAACTATATAATAGAATTCATTATGTTGATTTTTCAACTACAACCAAAACATCAACTAATTGCATTTAGTTTTTGTCAAAGAATGTAACTGATGCATGGCAAATAATGTCAGAGTGTGCAACAATTCATACATGTGCAAAAGAATCAAGAGCCATATCAAATAGAGAAAGAATGCAACTGTAACATTTTGATGACCTTACCTATCAAACAACTGATACCTGAACAATAGCCTTCACAGAATGGCCAATGTGCTGTGATAAGGAAGATTACATAGCCCAAGGATTTCAAAAGTGACCAGGCCAGCATCTTTTGCTGAACACTCATCTGAAAAGAAAGAACTTCATTATCAAAAATAAACCATATAGTGTCCATTCATGTACACTGTTAAAATGGTGTTTAGAATTTAAATGTGTTAAGGGCATAAACATGTTTATAATCTAAATACATTAAACCATATCTGTTTAAAACCTAAACACTTGTAACTTCTAAACATGTGTTGGGTTAACTATGCTTATACTCTAAATACATCATTAGTTGTGTTTAAAAGCTAAACACTTGTAACCTCTAACCATGTTTTGAATGGGATATGTTTAGAATCTAAACACATAATATCAATTGTATACTATGGAAAAGAAAAATGGACACTTTGGGATTAGAACCCACATTCTTTACATTCAAGGTAGAAGCCTAACCAACTGAGCTAACTTGGACTGCATGCAGTGCACACTGGCATAGTCAGCACCAATGAGTAGGATCAGTACTACTATACAGGTGATCAACATTATACAGACATTAGGTCAATACTTTCATACCCCTACTTATTCAGTTAAGTAGCAAAGCTGGGCTGTGTCTACCTACAGGCCTCCATAGCTCAGTGGTAGAGCATAGGCTTCATATGTGAGGGGCCCCGGGTTCAAATCTCGGCTACTGAAGTAACCAAAATACTACTGTAAAGTAGTTGTTCTATTAGTGGTTTGCCACATGCCCTCCATATTTTTGGCCATGATTGGTAAAATAGTTTTTTCATACACTTAGGAATTTGGAACTTTGTGATTAAAAATGTTAGATTTTAAAGTTTTTGTAGCATCATTAAGATAATCACTTCATTGGCCTGCTATTCTAGGTACGGTCAACCAACCAGAACACCCCTAAAACATTTACAAAAAGTTTTAAAACACCTTTTTAGTAGGATTAACATGTAGACACCTTTTTAGTACAAGAACTTTATCAGCTATACCCCTAAAGGTTTTACCTCCAACAATCAAATAATCCATGCAAGGCTAAACCAAGAAGGAAGGCCATATGTGGTTATTGGCTCAATGATCCTGTAGTGTGATTATAGGAAAAATAAAACTTTCAATCCTGTTAACATTACATCTGGTGTAAACTGAATGGCATAGTACCATAGCAGTGTTTTACATGTAAGATCTACGGGTTTTTTTTACACACTACAGTATAGTATTTTTAAATTTAAAATGTTTTTCATCCTTAAGAATGAAAGTACACCGTACATATTACGGTATATTACTGTTTAACTTAACACCTAATCCTAAACACCTTGAAGACCTAAATGCTTCATAGATAAACACCTAAACATCATAGTTTTCTAAACACTTAACAGCTAAACATAAAAAAAGCATAAGCGTTTTGATTCTAAACACCTTGAGGACCTAAACACTTCATGGTTAAACAGCTAAACATCACACATTTCTAAACACTTAACCCTAAACACCGATAATTCTAAACATGTTTAGGGAAATAAAGTGTTCCAAAACTGGATGCACCGAAGTGTTTAGGAAAATGTTTAGGTTCTAAACACTTGTTTTAACAGTGTAAGGTTAGGCAAGTTCGATCTGGGAATATTTTCTGAGGATGTTTCTTGTCTAATGGGTGCAACAAA
Source organism: Lepidonotus clava (assembly GCA_936440205.1). Classification (NCBI taxonomy): domain Eukaryota; kingdom Metazoa; phylum Annelida; class Polychaeta; order Phyllodocida; family Polynoidae; genus Lepidonotus; species Lepidonotus clava. The sequence continues at coordinate 49,454,520 of OW387137.1, forward strand.
TCTCCTACCCTGCAAAGGTTAGAATACCAAAGAATAAGCAATATCTTTTGCAATGAATCTCATTCCAAGTCTTACAGAAGAGGCAGCAAGAATCTAATTTGTTGTGACAAACTCAGCAAATGTGGCGCTTATTAACAAACTTAACAATAGGTTAACTTTGATGACACTCTCTGAGTGTTTTCTTCTTAAGGAGCAATGCCAGAGAATTCCTCTTGTTCTCTGGCAGTTTAGAGAATGAGAATTCCCTTCTCTTAAAGAGGGTCAAATTCTCTACTTTTACTTGAAAGAGTTTTCATTCTCGGTTCTCAGGGAAGAAAGAATTCTCAGTTTTTATTTACAGAGAATGAAAATTTCTTGATGATTAAGAAGAGAGGTTTAGAGAATTTCTTGTTAGAGAAGAACATGTGGATGAGATCAGAAATCAGAAATAACCAAGAAGAGTAAAACTAGCTATAGCTTGCTTAAATTGAAATCTTGAGTGGTCCTATATCAAGATAAAAGTTTTGCAGAAACTGTGCCTCTTATACTGTAGTAAGCAAAATGGTGTTGGATCAACAAGAAGTATATAATTATATGCTACTAAGATAAAGTAATCTGATATAATGGGAAGGTACATTTGGTCATGTGACAAAAATCCTGAAAATTAGGAAAACAGAAAAGACTCTGCATTGTGTTACAGGTTAGAACTAACTTTATTTAAACAAAAATGACAGCTCAGCTTTTACTCGGAAAAATCAAAAGATCTTTTCATCAAAAGAAAGTTAGAGACCTCTTCTACATTCATCGTCTATGTCTTCAAACTTTAACTCTCAAAGCAGGTCACATTTGTCTGTTGCAATTTTGGAGCATCTGCTATAACGGCTTAATCAATGTAATTATCGACATTCACAAATTTTAGCAATCCTCATTGCCACTCTTTATTCCGAATGAAAGGCCCTCGAAGTCAATATGTCCTTCATGTTATGCATTTGCCACATTGCAACGTACAGTGCCTCGTTTATTGCAAGCTTGAGAAAATCGGTTAATGTTATTCATTCTATCCTCTACAGTTAGATGTTACCACTGTTCTAGGAAACACTCCATCAATCTCATGAAAGAGACCACATTGCATCTGACATATAAGATATTTAATTTCCTGTGGTTTCTGCACATGTTTTTATATCGTTGTCCTATTTGCTAGACGCCTGTCACAATCAGACCCGCATCCAAGCAATCCTGAAAACAAATATGCTCCTCAGAGAAAAATCTGATTCAATATATTAGTTAAGATACTGCAATATTTACTACAACCTATCTAAATCAACCCATACAATTGCAACATTGTCAGGATTGAATATTGTCTTGCACAGCCAATAAAGCCCCATTCGCCCTGGTCGATGTTTTCGTCGCAGAGATCCACGAAAATTTCATCTCAAGGGTTCGCAAACAACCATATGCTCGCAAGCTTGAGAAATTGTTCGTATGGCATTCACACTGAGAATTGAGGTCCCTTGCGATCATTTTTGCAAAAAAAATTGTACAGAATCTCTACGAAAATATTAAACATGTTGAATAATTTCGCAAGGGATCAGGTCATACAGGTCTACGACAATCCAACGTTGTCAGCGTTTGCAGATCGTAGAGGCTTGCGACAAACCACTTTCACCACGGCGAATGGGGCTCCAGGCATTGGACTGAAGCTGATTTATTAACATTGCAGGGCAGTGTTGAGAGAACACTCCATCTGGTCCATTGGACCTGAGCAAATTGCCACAATGCCTACATGCATAGTGCAGCAAATAAGGAAAGAAATCAAAAGTTTGTCGGTCTGGGCGAGTCTACAAGGTATGAAATAAAGCAGCTTTATGGATGGCTTTATATTATCATCCCAGCAAACAGGGCACGTGTATTCACTAGTTTGACAGGTGCTAAATTCATGTAATACTGGTGTTATTGGAATCTCTGAGTAATGCTTGTATTTTACCCAATTTGATCACGGGTTTTCACATAGTAAAGAAGCTGTGTATTATTCTTTTTTACAATTCTATTTAATTATATTATGGCCAGTTTGTTCATTGGATATCTAATTCTGCCCTAGCATATCTCTATCAATATATTTACATTCTAATGTCATTCTGGTGACATTCTGGTGTGGTGATAATCCCCATGTAAACCATGTGAATCACACCAGTTTATACACGCGTTATTTTCATGTGATTCTGGTCTTGTGTAAAACTCTGTGAATTGTCTGAGAAATTATTCTTTCTATGACACTAGATTTGGATCTGTGCAATGCCAGTGAAAAACATGTATTTTACACAGGTACTACATGAGTTTAACCTTGGTTATATTTGGTCAGTCTATTCGATAACCATGAGAAAAACATGAGTTTTCATTGGATTTATACATGTCAAACTCAGACATGATGGTGAAACTGGTAGCATATGGTCGATTCTCACGAAACGTGCCCAATTCATGGATTTCAACATTTTTTCCTCATTATTAAGTTATTTAACCAAATTGATATCTGTTTTTTTGCATTTGAGTATCAATACCTAATATGTCTTCATTGTGAAACTCACATTTTCACCCCTAAGTCAAATATTTGATAAATTTTGGCTAGAAATGTATCATTTTTATGCCTTTTTGCTTCTTTTTTTTCTGATTTTGTGATTCAACACCATTTTTTTACTCCATGCAGTATTCATACTTTGTTTTTTGTTTTTTTATTACTTTGGATACATTATTTTCATTACTATTCCATTAAAAATAAACATATGGACAAAAATATATCATTCATTCTAGTCTTTAATCACTTGTACATTTTTTTTTGTCATCATCCGTGGGGGCACTTTAAACCATTACTAGCCACACAGTACATGGGAAAAAGCATGAATGTTTTGGAATTATGGGTGTTAAATACTTCTAGATACTTATGGCAAAATGATAAACACTGAAAAGTTTATGAAATTATGTAATTTCCAATGTAAATACTATCAAATTGAAAAGTGGTGTACTTTATGCTTGTCATCATCCGTGGGGGCACAACCTTACAATATCAATTATATCTCACAAGTTATATATTATTATCAAATGAATTTTTCTAATTCATTGAGTATTGACCTTCCTAATATCCCTGTGGTAAAAGTTAGTTTGAATCAAAAGTATTTATTATCCATTTCACTCAATAAAGTCTATTGTCATCATTAGTGGGGGCTGTCATCATCCGTGGGGGCATTCTGTCATCATTCGTGGGGGCACTGTCAACATCTGTTGGGGCATTCTGTCATCATCCGTGGGGGCATTCTGTCATCATCCGTGGGGGCAATGATGGCTTATGGTGATATTCTGTCATCATTAGTGGGGGCTATCATTGATTGTGGGGGCATTCTGTCATGGATCATGGGGCTATGATCACCTGTGGGGGTATTCTGTCATCTTTGAAAAGAATGAAAATAGTATTAGAAATATTTCATTATACTAATGTATAAAGGTAAAGGAATATAATAACATGATTAATTACATTTATCAGTACTATTTATTGAATATTTCTTTATAATTTAGGTAGGGTTATATGAATAAAAGAAATGTAGTTTGACCGGATTGTTTGTGTCGTTGATCGTGGGGGCCCTGTCATGGATAGTGGGGGCCCTGTCATCATCCATGGGGGCATTCTGTCATCATCCCTGAGGGCAATGATGGCCTGCGGTGATATTCTGTCATCATTAGTGGGGGCTGTCATCATCCGTGGGGGCACTGTCATCATTGTGGGGGCACTGTCATCATCCGTGGGGGCATTCTGTCATAATCCGTGGGGGCAATGATGGCCTGTAGTGATATTCTGTCATCATCCGTGGGGGCACTGTCATCATTGTGGGAGCACTGTCATCATCTGTGGGGGCATTCTATCATCATCCGTGGGGGCATTCTGTCATAATCCGTGGGGGCAATGATGGCCTGTGGTGATATTCTGTAATCGTTGGTGGGGGCTGTCATCATCCGTGGGGGCACTGTCATCATTGTGGGGGGCACTGTCATCATCTGTGGGGGCACTGTCATCATCCGTGGGGGCATTCTGTCATCATCCTCGGGGGCATTCTGTCATCATCCATGGGGGCAATGATTGCCTGTGGTGATATTCTGTCATCGATCTTGGGGGCTGTCATCAATTGTGGGGCGTTCTATCATGGATCGTGGGAGCTATGATTGCTTGAACTATCTATTGAATATTTCTAGGTAGGGTTATATGAATTAAAGAAATGTAGTTTGGCTGAATTGTTCATGTCATTGATCGTGGAGGCCCTGTCATGGATAGTTGGGGTGGTGTCATTGTTCGTGGGGGCCCTGCCATTGTCTGTGGGGGCACTGTCATCATTTGTGGGGCACTGTCATCATCTGTGGGGCCATTCTGTCATCATCTGTGGGGGCATTCTGTCATCATCCGTGGGGGCAATGATGGCCTGTGGTGATATTCTGTCATCATTCTTGGGGGCTGCCATCAATTGTGGGGGCATTCAGTCATGGATTGTGGGGCTATGATCACTTGAACTATAGCTATTGAATATTTCTTTATAATTTAGGAAGGGTTATATAAATCAAAGAAATGTAGTTTGGCTAGATTGCTCATGTCATGGTCCGTGGGGGTGCTGTCATGGTCCGTGGGGGCGCTGTCATGGTTCGTGGGGGTGCTGTCATGGTCCGTGGGGGCGCTGTCATGGTTCGTGGGGGCGCTGTCATGGTTCGTGGGGGCGAGGTCTAAAACAATGATATTAAAAACGCCATAGAATTAAAAAAAAAACAATATTAGTGTTCCCAAATCAGTATACATAGTGTCCAATGCACCCTTTCAAGTATACCAGAAGATTGAAAGAATTTGAAAAAAAAAAAAAAAAAAAAAATCGCCCTGTAGACCCCTCTTGCTGCGAATTGGGCACGTTTCGTGAGAATCGACCATATGTGCCTTTAAGATATACATGGTTGAATTTATCTATAATAATTAATGAAATTACCGTAGAGCATGTCAATATTCACTTGCTTGATTTGAACAAGATATCAATGTCCTATGGACTATCTTTCAAATATGACTGCTTTGGCCCTGTCAGTTTTCACATCACAGGTCTTTGTTACTAGTGTTGACGTGTGCAATTCCTTTGTAAAGCAGGTGTTTCACACAGAATTGACACATCTTTTCTCTTAGTTTGAGAGGTCATTATACTAAATTACCCTGAGAAAGACACAAGGTTTCAACAACATTACTCATGTTAAACTGTTCATAAGGTGGAATGATACATTTTCTCAGATATAATATGTTAAAATGACTATACTAAGTATTAAATTAGATTGAAATGCAAAATCCGCATATATATGTTATTACTGAATTTCATGAATCATTAATCTAATATAAAATTCAAATGGCACTGTTTCACCTGTGCTGGCATCTGCAAATGCAATAGCTCAGTGGTATAGTGCCTGCGTTGTGTGTGAGAGGTTGCAGGTTCGAACCCCAATATTTTTCTTTGTCAGAAATAAATGAACACGAGTTTTTCATGTAAAAAGGCCTCAAGTCCAAAACACGTGGGAAACACCAAAAATGAGGTCCACAGAATCCCGAGTAGGGCACGGGTCAAAGACACGAGTTTCACTTCCTGGATCCCGAGCTACCAACGTGCACAGCACGGGCCTTTGTTACTTGGGATTAGTCCTTACTTGATCAAAACCTTTGCCCCATTGGGTCAAAAAATGAAACTCTGACATTATGGCATCCCATCGTGTCCTTATCATATCTGGAGCGATAGCTGGTATCAGTATAGGTATTAGGATATCTACTATTTAACGTAGAAGTGTGTCCAGTTAGACCTAAACCATAATGTTGATCTGGACATTACAATAATGAAGGGACATGCACGCATCTTATAAAGTACCTCATATCAAGTTGCTGTCCAATAACCGAAATAGTACCCCCTCTTACAATTAAAGGCTAGATAACTTGAATTTGAACCAATAAGAGTGCAGCACTTGCCTAATATGATATCAACAAACAATTGGGAACCTTCCCTGTTGTTTCTCGTTCATCTTTAGTTTTACTTCACAAAAGTGTTGCCGAAACATATAATGTATGATACAATTATATAGAGGGGATGTGTTGGTGTTTAAAGGGACGTTCTCGTCCGTGAGAAGGAAGTAAATGGATACATTGTAACTCCCGTTCTGGCACGCCAAGTTCGCAACGTGACCAATAACGTAACAGGATTACATCCCAAAAGTGGAAAACACGTGGCCGGCTGTCACGTGGTTAGGCTTACGTCAGTGGACGTATCTCTATGATCTCACAGAAGAGAATGTCCCTTTAAGGTCCACTTCGCAATTTTTCATACTAACTCCGTTTGATATGTATATATGTACACACATTTTATTAAGAATTTAATCTAAAGGAAGATATAATTTTTTTTTTTTCAAATTATCCACAAAATGAAAAGAATATGGGTGTAGACCCATAAATTCAACAAGGCAATATAGCCATTTCTTAAATTTGACATGCAACATGGGGCTTGGTGACATGAGGAAAAAAATAAACAACATGACTGGGGCTATTTCTTAAATTTGGAAGTTTTCTAAAATTGACATGGAAATTCAAAATATAGTTTGTTACAAAGCAGCACACAACACTGATAGTTCACAGTTGTAGGTTTATTCCAATCAAGCTAGGTCTGTAAACAGGGGTACAGAGCCTAGCCACCGTAATCCACTGCCCGGAAACAAGTTGGTCTGCCGTCTCCTTGCCGTCTCTCTTTCTCGCTGACTACCCCGGCCCGTTCTGCCACTGGGGCGACGTGTCAATGGTTTTGTTATGCTGTTGTTTGTCTGTTGATGTCAAAGACCGGGATCGGACCATAGTTTCTTAGAACTTGACGTCAGCAGACCAAACCTCATGCCATCCCCAGGGTTGCTGACGATCACACCACCCCTTCTACTAGGGATCATGTGTTCAGCAAGTTTCCGGTCAGTGGTACAAACAGTGGCATAGCTCTCATTAATTACATACTCATAGTAAAAATGACACACTGTGTTACAAGTTACATGGGACATGTCCATTTCTTAAATTCCAACATTCGACAATGGGATCCCCCCCATCTACACTCTAGGGCTAGAATCCACAACTAGACTTACCTTCAGTGAGAGTGAGCCAGTGATTATACTTCCTGTTATTGGTGTTCAGAACACACTCCCGGTAGTCTGAAGCGTCTGACCGTTCCCCCGTGCTAACTGGCTCCCGCGAGCAGGTCTGTGGTATTTACCGCCAGTATGGACAATCACTATAGATGTATTAGGCAAGAAACAACCCAAAAACTTTAAAGATTTTGATGTAAAGTATGGACAGTCACCATATTGGTTATGTATTATCATACTTATTATTCACAAGTCTTAAGCAAAATGTTATGATGAAGATCTGTATCTAATACATCGGAGGAAAATTCTGACACTATAACCAGCAACTATTATCTATTATAAAATGAACTCAATACTGACCAGACTGCCCGACCGAGACCCAGTGGAACCTGGGATACGGTAGTTTCATTTCTTCCATAAACATAATTTATTATATTTATAATTGGTAGGTCCCGTCTCATTGTTTGGTATAAGTTAATTAATGCAACACGGACCGTCTGAACGATCTAATATCGATAAGTATAACGCACTGTTATCACTTACACTGTCGATCCTGTGATAAATTATGTCTATTTCATTATGTTTTTCGTCTCTGTGTACCTCATTACATTACCAACTTGTGACTGGCAGAACATGCACTATTAGTATTATACGTACGTTTTTTTTTATTAAAAAGAAAATCATTGTGTATGTTTCCTAGCTATGTGATTATGGCGCCAGTCACACGCCCCCTTCCCTCCAATTTGGCTAAAATATTACATTTCTAATGTAAAATCTGGGCCCAAGGCAAAATGGCTATAGCTTTCCCCCAGTTTCTCCAAATTACTATGTAATGTACCATTGGTGTTGCACTAGTGGCAGAACAGAAACTGAAACTAAATTATTCTGCACATTAATTTTATGTTATAAATATCTGGCTCTGTCCCTAGCTTTACCTCATGTCTACACTCATATTTGCTCTGAGATAATGGTTACGGGCCTAGGGTATGTTTCTGTAAAAATCGGAAAAAAGAAGAAGAAAAAATAAAGAAAAAAAGAAACAGTATTTCCTTCACAGGTCCCATTCGTGAATTCTGCCATTAAAATGGCAGTAAATTGAAAACAGTAGTACTCCCTACATTAGAACTAATTATAGGTAGAATTATTAAATCCAATTAAACTTATATTATTGTTTTGGTTTTTGTAGCTATATACAGTAGGACACATCTCAAACCTATTTTAAGAAGACAAGGAAACTTAACTATGATTGCACTGTGAAATTTCTTTTTATAGGTACACAAAGATGTGCAAGTCCTAACCTTTGCTTATGGCATATTTTGTGACGGCCTCGATAGGGGCGCTCCCTGGGATAGGCTGTGCAACCCGTTATGACGCGGCCGTCATTGTTGCCATTTTTGTGATGTCATTCATAAAGAAAGAGTCTGTGACGTCACTAAAAAGGCAACAATGATGGCCGCGTGATAATGGGTTGCACGGACTATCCTAGGGGGCGCCCCTATCAATGACGGTCATGGCAAAACGTTACAAATTGTATCTCTTATTTTGGAGGCTCGTTGCTATGAATACAGCAATTCTCAATTGAGAATTTACAATGTAACAAAACGAAACGAATTTTATTACAATCTGCTTTTTACATTGTAATTATATCGAGTTCAATTTTGAAACAACAAAGTAACAATTAATTGGATTACCATTTGTCTGTTTTTACTAGAATCAAAGTACAATTTTGATGCCATATAAGATGCTATATGAAACGAACATGTTTTACACTTTAATCCCATGTACCGTGAATGTTTTAATGAATTTATTGAATAATTCTAAATCTTGAGAAGATTTCAGTAATATTCTTTTTAATTCAAATTACTTTGCTAATGATATTATACATATTTTTTGGTTAGTCACAATGATTGAGTTGAACATCATATTCAGATTCTTGAATAATATTTTGCATTTTGTGTGTCACCTTATAATCATCTTGTATACGTTTTTTTTCCCCCTGCAGTTTTGTGACATCGGAAGTGTGCGTAGTTGTCATTTATGATTATCTGCTTAATGTTTATCTACGCGGAAAGCAAGACGCTATACATTTTATCGAAACAATGATAAAACATACTATTATGCACATCATTACCAAATTATGCTACGTATCAGTACATTTTAGAATGTGTGTACATACTATATAGAGCCCCCCATAATAGATGCATAGCTAATAAGTATCGCACACACCTACAAGGAAGAACATTGTAAAATGATTGTGGTTTTAAATAGAAAATTGTGAATTCCTTAAAATTATACAAAACCTTGGGTCTACCTTCGTGAATTATTATGAGGAATAAACATTTATGTATTTCTTCTGCTACTGTGGGTTAATCAAATTAGCACAAATGATCGTTTTCTGACAAAAGATCAGTAAAAAAGAAAGAATGATTAATATCAACAATCAATACAAGATGATGATTATCACTAATACAATGAGACACTGTCCTTTATGCATTTATAAATGAATAAAATATAATAGAAATATAGACTGATAATCATACCCACATACACCTATACAATCTTGATTTATGACAGTCGGTGAACTATAATTGGTGTTATTTATACTTTGATGATTATAGATTACTAATTCATATAGTTCTTAGTCTCACTTGTGTCTTACGGGGATATTATCTGATATTTCATCAGACTGCGTGATGTTAATAGCAGGTGGTTTATTCGCTTGCTCGATGATAACTCAATAGACATTGTGCAGATGACGTCACAACCAGCCATAATGGGCTGGCCGCCATATTGGTGATCAACTTATAATGGTTGTTAGGAGCATTTATAATGTAGTTTGATGCTTTAATCATTTAAAATTTACCCCACTGGGCAAATTTTAGTAATCATTATCACTTAAAGTTTTTTGTATAAATTCTATAGCCACATGGTCTTGATCACCACGTGGTGATCACCAAAACGTGATCACATGACCACGTCTGCACAAGGTCTATAAAGATAGTTATGATACAAAATTAGGGGAGTTCTTCGTTATTGTTCAGTTATTAGCTAGCTCTTTGTTGTTAATCCGATAAGGTCCAAATTCACAACGTACTCCTGCCAAATTTAAGAAAGGTTACCATATCTGACTCTAACTCTAAAGAATATTATAATTCTTTTTACACTGTGCTTCAATGCATATGTTTACATGCACCACAAATATTTGCATAGTTTCCAGCCAGATTGAGTACATGGGAACCTGTCAACCTAAGCCTTTGATTGGTATAGGAATCTTTGATTACAAGAATATTGAACGCTAGTTGTTGTTATGGGTGGTTTACTTATGAAATGGGGAACTGCTGACACTTTATTATCCGAATAGTCTTAGTTAATCTTCCTTTATCCTTACCAGTTAAGTGGTAGACTGATCTATGAGATGGGCACTCATATCCACAACGCAGACAACACTTGGTTGAGTGTTGAAGTTTATTAGTGGACGTCTCAATTGCATTACAATTGCCAGTGTAGTCACAACCTATCCTTATCCTATGTTCACATATGATACCGCCTGAAGGTAAGCTTCCTCTGTAAAGTCTGCCCGACTTTGTGCGGCCATGCAACAGTAAAGTTCCATTACTAGTCACCAGATGTCACGCATATGGCTATCCAAAACCCCCGAATCCCTAAGACTCGTATTGTTCCAAATGTGTATCGGATTGTTCTCTGCTCTTAACTGAAGATTCCCACCTTAATAATAGTCTGGTTATTGATTTTCTCCAAGGCAGTGCTGCTTACTAGGAGGTGCAGCCTGTTTGCCATAGCTGACAGGTATATTACACCTACCAGAAGCATATTTACATTACGTTACACAGTAATTTGTATAATTTTGAATACCCTTCATGATATGTCTACGATCTGCAGCTGGTGACTGTTCTCTTTTTTTGTTTATACACAACTAATTGTATGGGCAAGGTGTTTTTGCTAACTACCTTTGTGCAATATCTTGACGGAATCCAATTTTAGAAATATTTCTCACATTCAATCACTATCACTCTAATCTCATCTTAAACTAGGAAACACACAGACATGGCAAAATAGAAATTGTCAAGGCACGACATATATAAGCTGAAATGATACCTGATGGCTTCATATATATATATATACATTTTTTCTAGACCATTGGATTCATGAATATTTGGGGCAAGGGCCAAACATCATTTTCAATAATCAGTGGCAACTATTTGCTTGAAATTGTGAAATCACAGTTACAATGTTAAGTATTAGTAGTGCAGCATAAGATTGCTACATCCTCTAAATGAAAACTGTATTTCGTTGCTACAAATTTGTACATACAGCCAAGTCATGTTCATAAGTATCATATGCCTTGATTTTAAATTACGAAGTACATCAAAAATCAAAGTCTTAAACTATCCAACACATAGATTATGTAACCTCTTTCTACCCCTGCACGCATATATAGAGATCATATTTTGTAAATCCAAATCACCCAATGTATCATATCTTCTAATTTACCATCTAAAGGCGGGTCCCCATAGGGCGACTACTTTGAAAGAAATTGATGGTGACCAACATCATTTTCGACGGTTTGGTCGCCCGACGACTTAGCATTCAAGGGTGCCGTGATGTTTGGCGACTAAACCAATAATCGCCATGGTTTCTTGGCAAAATATTTGACATGTTTAATATCTCTCCATAGCCATGGGCGACTAGTTAGTCGTCGGGTGACGTACTAAAGTGTCCCTTAGTTGCCCACAGATTTATAGCAAGAGCGTCCCAACATGCAGATTAATTTTTTAGTGGTAGGGTGACTACTTAGTCACCTGACGACTACCATTTCCTTCTTGGTCGTCGTCATAAACCACTAATCGCTGTGGTTTAGTCGCCGAGTGGGGACCCGCCTTTAGTATTTCATTTCCTTCATGTACTCACTCAAAACAACGTTATGCACCTGCAGACAAGTAGTCTACGAGTTATTTTCATTGCAAAACTTATGCTGTTACATACTGAGGATGGAACTCTCATATACATCTATATTATTGTACATGCTATAATACCCTATTGCAACTTTGAGATTCTGCATCTAGGTCTGAAACTGACAACATATGAACGTGCAACGATCAATTTTTGTTTATGTTAGGTTGTTGATAATTTGAACTGTGTTTTATATTTGAATATGACCCAAATGAATTTACGGAAAAAACCCATACATCAGCTCTACATTGACCTTTCAACATTGGTCATAACAGGTTAATGGAAACTCCTGTCTTAACTGTGATGCAAGATCTCATTTGTAAGTATTCAACATTCATAGTACATTCAACATTCGTAGTACATTCTAGACAATCTTTGGTCATTAGTCTGACCTGACACTGATAGGAACAGAAGCATTGTGCTGTTGTAACTGCACAGTAATGGGCATTAGTTCAGATCGTTCTATGTTTAAGTCAGTAGCTGAATCTTATTGATACACCCTTCGAAATGTACTCTTTCTCCAAAATCTTATGGTATATTCCTTTTATATATATCCTGGTCTATTTGGTCAATCTCAACACAATCCTGACAGCCAACCCCTTTAGAGCCCCCTCCAAATATATTTTGCTTCAGATACCTTAAATTACGCTCTTTATGTATATATTTTTGACAAGACAAATGAAAAATAACCTTCTAGATCGGAGCAGCAAATTGGGAACTTTGGACTAGCCACATTCAAGGCCATCTCAAACAAAATCAAAACAAATTTTTTAACCCAAATAGTTTTCAAAACAATATTACAGTCCTCATCTCTGATACCATACAATAAAAATCTAATTTAAAGACATTTTTTGGGTGAAATAATCAGTATAATAGCAAATACCTGTGTCTAAAGCCCAAAACTGCCAAAAAGCTGGCCCTTTCAAACACTTTGATTCAGCAAAAATCTTATACATCTGTGAGATACATTCCATAAACATTCTCCAGGACCCTCTATTCACAATGGTAGGGCTTATAAATGATAGTATGTCTTGAAGAAAACCTTTAGCAATATGTTTAAATTTAAAAAAATATAAAAGACAGACTTAATTGATGTTTCCAGCCATTAATTTTACCTGTTCTGATTAGACTGTGCTACTAATCTATCATGACCAGGCCATGACTCAGATAACTGTGTCATGACCTTGACCTCTGTTTCTTAATTCTGAACCATAAAAACATGACAACATGTCATGACATCAAATATTTTGTACTTTACACCTGTGAATATGTTTGTAGTTGACATATCTCTTTCATGTTGTTTAATTAATTAAATCATCATCAAATTTTTCAGTAAATATCAGGAAATAGTGTAGATACAATCAATGACATCAGTGTCAAAAGGTATGAAAATCACGTTTTGGGAAAACTTAATTTCTTAACAAGTGTTGATAAATCAACAAATGCAAGGTGCATCATAAAAAGGAAGACATTAATGGAAACTGTGTGAGACATTTATTCATTTAAGATGAAAAAATTGAGATCATAGGAATTCATTATGAATTTTGACGCCAGCTGAACAGATATGTCATAACGTTTTGACTTTTTTTTCCAAACTTTTTTGTTCACTTTGCAAGGGATTATGGGTAATATCCTATACAAATACCAAGATAATACATACCATGAGGAAGAGAATTTCCTAGGCTTTCTTTTGATACCCTTTTTGTAAAGATTGATTGAAAACTTATTGTGCTACTACATTTTTTGAGTTTTAAGGTTTGAAAAGGTACCTTTTAGTTCCCAATTTGCTATATATATATATATAATATATATATATATATATAGCAAATTGGGAACTAAAAGGTACCTTATATATTATATATATATATATATATTCCTATATACTTATGGCCTTCTGGTCTATACGTAACTCAACTAAATGAGAATGACCCTTTCTGTATATTACTTGTCTGGAGTCTGGTCTTCAGAAAATACCTGGCTGACCAAGCCATTTTAGGCACTCAGTTGGATATTCTAAATACTTAGTTTCTTTTAAATATACCAGAGTGTTTCCCGGGAGACCCTTTTGTGTTTGCTCTGTCGTTTGTCTGATTTAAGGATGTTACTAAATGTGTACAACACTGAATCAAAGTGTTAGGAACACAAGTTTAAGAGAGGTTATACCTGTGTATAAATCCCGTGTGGCACACAAGATTTTGTGGACCTCATTTCTGGTGTTTCCAACGAGTTTTTGACACAAGTTTTTGACACGATTTTAAACATGAAAAACTCGATTTTTTTTTTCTTCTGGTAGAAAAACTAAATGGGGATCGAACTTGGCACTTATCACACACATTTCCTGCACTCTACAACTGAGCTATGCAGAATGAGTTGGGATACCAGGCCAATCCATAGCATTTAGCTCATGTGGACAATTTGTATTCATGGATAATCCTTCTAGTTATATATCCCAATGTCAGGATGTATTTCAATTAATTTTTCACCATACTCTTAACTCATTAGAATTTACAAAATAAAATCAGTCTACTTTCAGACGAGTTTACACTGTAAAATTCTGGTATAAAGATATCAACTCCCAAAGGATTTCTGTGTGATTTCTCAATGAAATCTGAGAGAAAACTCGTGATAAACCAGACACATTATACTCTAACATAACATGTGTTAAAAGCTGGTGTGAGAATAAGACAGTTTTTACATGTAAAACTGTAAGTTTTACACATCACTGGTATTACATCAAAATAACACAAGTAAAATTTAAGGTAATACACATGTTTTACACAGAGATTGTCAATACACCAGAATGTACCAAAAATGACACCAAAATGTGTTATAATCCACAAACCTAGTAAATATAAAATACGTGTTTCCATGATGGAAATGATCATTTCCCTTACGTAAATGTTGTTATATTCATTAAATTGGCATAGGTGTATTACTGTGTGAAAATTCATGATAAATCCTACTAAGATGCTGACTTTACACAGAGATTACAACGACACCAGTTTTACATGAAATTAACACGTGGTAGATTGGTGAATACACGTGCCCTGTTTGCTTGGTATTCTGCGATACATTTTCCGGTGTCCTCGGTAAATGAAGACAATGAGGATGACCACAATAATCACTAATATAGCAATCAAAGTGAGAAATGTAGTCTCCCAAATACCAAATTTACTTGGAGTTTGGGACATTTCCAAGGCTGCAAAATGAACAGAGCACAGCTATATATGTATGTAAACCTTACATGCTGTGTGGGTACACTGTAAAAAAAAAACCGTAGATTTTACGGTAAACTACTGGCAACTGTGGCTCCAGTAGAGTACCGTTAATTTGATGGTTGACCGTATTTACTACATGACCGTAGTTGGTACGGAGCAGAACTGTTTAATTTTCACAGTGTTTTACCGTAGAAAATTACGGTCAACCTTCATTATGACTGGCCAATACCGTTTTTTTTTTTGACAATTTATTACCATTGTATATAACCATTGAAATTGTTCAAATTGCTGGCCAATAGGCTCATGATCCTGTAAATGACTGTGACATACAGTGACATCCACTATTTCTTCCATGCCTTATAATCTCAAGCAATGTTTTGAATACATCAATGGCATTTGATCAACCAAGAGGTAAAGTTCAAGGTTAGAGTCAAAAGAGTCAAAACTCTTTCAACATCATGCATATACAAATGCAGAGTTGACCTCTGAACCAAGGTAAGGTTGGGGTACCTCTTGTGAGTCCCAGAAACATGAGACCTATACCCTAGTCCCTGCCTCTGTCCACATGTGAAAAAGGTGTTTAAACAAAGTACATCTTCAAAACTCATACAAGACAATTTTCCTTAAACTCAAAATACATTCTAATACATTCCATATGTGTTTCTTTTATGTTCTACAGTGCCAAGAACATTCTCAGAATTATATAATGAATCTATATTAACATTTAGAAGAAAATAACTGCATAGAATTGGCATACACTGTCACCTGGTGGAGGGCTATTGAACTACATATAAGGATAATGAAGTTGGCTCTGGCCATGCATTTGGTCAGCCTAAATTTTACATTCTACCCTTCTGGTCTAACAGAGCAAACTAACACTGTGCTATTTAGATCAGGTATTGCGATCTAGTAACTGCGATCAAACAATGAATTCTAATACGCATGTGCCTGATCTGATACTCTGTTGATGTCTCTTACCTATACCCAGTCTTATACCCCTGTTATTTCAATTGAGTAAAACTGCTTTCCTTTGTCTGACCATGAGCCTTCATAGCTCGGTGGTAGAGCACAGGCTTTGTATGTGAGAGGTCCCTGGTTCAAGACTCAGCAGTACCAAGTTGTAAAACTACAAATACTTTGTGGTATTAAGGACACACACTGAATGTTTTTCTCCCATATAATTAATATAAAGATCTGGAACTTAATGGCAAAGGATTTAGGTAATTATTTGATTTTTTAAGGAAATGCTAGGTCTATGTAGGGACGATATAAATGTTGGAGATGTAAATGGTGACTCCCTTTAGGCTGTAATACTGGAAAAAAAATTGAAACCTACCAGGGTATAGCTGACAAGGTTATTGTACTAAAAAGGTGTGCACCTGTAAAACCTACAGAAAAGGTGTTTAAAACATTTTGCAAATGTTTTTGAGGTGAGGTAGGACCTACTGAAACACATGTTGTAACACTTAAGGCCACGGCCACTCAGATCACAAGGCCTGACTCATTATGTTCATGTTGAGTCCGCCTTACCAAGACTATCAGTGATTTGTCATATTTCAATAATATAATGTTTACAGAACTTTACCGTAAAAATCAATAACTGTTATTTGTACGGTTCAATACCATTATATGCATTAACTATAAGGTTTTTATCCGTAAAATAAAAAACGGTAGATTACCAGCATAAATAACGGTGGTTCCCTGTATATTCTACGGTTATTTTTTACAGTGTATTTAACGTGTTGAATTTTGGTCAAAATCTATCATTGACATTTTTGGCATTTTAGACATAATCCATTTTATAGAGATTCATAACACATTGACTATTGATGTTTTGCCCCCTTGTTTTATAGAATGTGAATAAAGCTGTTTACTTCAACAAGTATGCTTTCTGTTGCATTGATTGAAGAGAACTACTTTTTTGAGCCTTTGGGTACTAGCAACTGGAACTTTCTTCGCCACTTGTTCCTGGTGAGGTACACCAATAGCCTATGGCTGATACCCAGTGACCAAAGAAAGTCATTCTCCTCCTTATTGTGTCACTGATCTCAGCTACGGGTGTGCCTGCATTTATGATTACCTACTTGGTCTCAAGTATTTGTGTCTATATTTCTAAAATGTCCACATAATTAACGCTATATGATGTATGTGCTTGTTTCTGCATTATGTTATATCATCACCTATACGGAAGATCACAGTTATGTGAGTATGGTTCAATAATAATAAAAAAAAATATCTAAGTGTAACTTGAGCACAAGAAATGCACTAGGGTAGCCTACAGAAGTTGAATGTGAATCATTGAAATACTACGTTATCTATGTGCAATTAATAAAATCATTCCATCTTAACCAGAGATCCAACAGGAGAGTATGGTGATCAGCTATTACCTTGGGTTAATGAAGTTGTAATTCTTATTTCACTCCAAGCTGGTTTTCCAGTGCTTTGAATTGCACCTTGAGGTGGTAGATGACATGATTTAATCCCTGTCCATGATCCGTTAATACAAATGATTGAAAAGGTAGTTTCACTTCTATTCGACAGCTGGTACCCATCATTGCAGATAACCGACGTGACAGACCCATAAGTCTTGTTTACGAGTTGAGCATTCGGTAGTTCAGGCGCGGGACAGCTTACTGCAAATGACATTTTTAAAAGTTTTTAACTTTGTATTAAAGTTTAAAAGTCGGAATTCTCCCTCCCAAGGAAAGGTGAGTTATGGTATTTTAAGCATTTGCAGGTAAAGTCGGACTAATCTTGCAGAGAAAAACACAGAAAAACTATATAAAAATATTTGCTATATAATATGCTATATAATCTCTTATAACTTCATTATCAAACCAACTCACAAAACATTGAATATATATAATTACCAACAGAAAACATAAAATGCTATTTGTACATAATATTAAACTAAGAATAGTGCCTTTATTAATGGAAATGCACAATTCCATGAATAAGTAACATTTCAACATAATTTCCAAGCATGCACCTTTATTAGCGCTAGTCTGGAGGTTAAAATTAAGAGGTAATACTATATGTGGTTGGGAGGATTGGTTTATAAAGCAATACCTGTGTCCAGGCTCGAGTGTCACATTATTGATTTTCAGGGCATGTATTTAAATGACTTGGACAAAACCTAGCTGGACTAAACCTCGACTGCTTTGGCCTTTTGTTTCTCTATACTATGCTATCAAAAGCAGCTCATTGGTTACGGGAACTAATTTGATAAAGCTAACAGTTAAGGGAATTTATGCTTAGGACAAAAGAAAAGCGCCAACTCACGGAAATCTGTAGAAGTTGTATCATGCTGCATTCTGCCAGTTGTTACCTTCATCTCTGTTAGAACGTAGATTTAGATGTAAGCAATGCATAATAAAGGTACACCTTTATGTTTATTGGTCATTATTCCTATTCATTGGCCTAGTCTGTTTGATCAATAATATATAATTCAGGGGGCTATCCCACTAAACGTTACGCGCATTTTAATGAGTCTAACTCGTTTCACAAATAGGATATATACAGAACACATAATTGACAGAAGGGGACACAAAGACAGTGTTAAAAACATTCCGTAATCTTTAATCACATAAATAGACATAAAACGAGTTAAGATAAAATTAAGTAAAATGTCATTAAAGATGAATTAAGAATATGATAAATTAATTTAAAAGTTTGACATGATTGATGTATCCACAATCACAGCGAAGAGTCATCGGGTTAGGAGCCCAATGGTGAAGCCATGGAGAGAGATGAGAGGTGACCAGGGTAGGTGGATGGGAATCGGCAGCGGTGGTGCGTGTCCGGCGGAGGCGAGGAGAGAAGGGGCCGGCCACTTGTATTTATAGGTGAGACAGAAGACGGGCAGCACCCACTGTGGTGCCACCTGTAGGGAAAGAGAGATCCCCATGTCAATTATAGCCAATGTATGTACATTATCCCCAATTCTGTGTACTGTTCACAGGTATGCAAAAGTGAACGCAAGTCCTTTATCTCCAACAGGTATTGTTCGTAATTCATATCAAATTTGCACGTCCGTTTCATTCCAAGAATTAAGATGCATGCTATGATTATAATAATTATCAAATGTGATTTACCATTGGAAATGTTATTCAATATGGGACATAGTAGTGCGAACCATATAACAATCAATTAGAAACTCATAGAGTTATCAAAGAAAAATGAAGAATTATCCGACTTGAAACTAGTAGCCATTTATGTCAATCTTTTGCATAAACAGCAAGTTAACAGGGGGCCATTCCACAAAAAGTTACGAAAATTAATATACATTTCATTCCAGAAAAAGGATATGTCTGTGTACTGTACGCAGGTATGCAAAAGTGTGTGTACCTCTCTAAAAGCTGCGACAGCTATATTGCAGTGTTCATAACTCATTTTTAATATTCAAACATTTTTTTCATCGTGAAGTTATAAGGCTATTTTCTAAGGAATCCGTTGGTAAAAACCAGAGTAGAATCGGTTGAGAACTTTTGGAGCTATAAAAGAAAAGCTGAAAATTATTTAAAATCCCATATTTTGTAATTTGTGTGCATTTTTGTATGTAAAGTGTATGTAGCAAGCTAATTTTGACATTACTCACAGTATTTCTAACTTACACTATTTGCGAACTAATTCAAAGTTAATCCTGGTACTTACGAACACTTTTTGTGGAACAGCGCCCAGATGTTTTGACTTTATAGACACATTTCCCGACTAACAGTATTTTTGCACGGAGTCAAAGTAACATTTTGTGACTTACGAGCACTTTTTCTGGAATGGCCCCAAGTTGAAACCCAAAAAAGTGAAAAATATGGATAAAATCTACAAGATAAGAAGGTTTTATCCTAATACACTTCATGAGGTATGTTTTAGGCTATTGT
Source organism: Lepidonotus clava (assembly GCA_936440205.1). Lineage (NCBI taxonomy): Eukaryota > Metazoa > Annelida > Polychaeta > Phyllodocida > Polynoidae > Lepidonotus > Lepidonotus clava. The sequence goes on from OW387137.1 coordinate 49,474,732, forward strand.
TTTAATAATATTGTATTAAAAGGTTTCAATTACTTACCTTCGCATGTTGTATTCCCACCTATCCACTTACCTCCTCTACTGCAAGTGAGGTTTGGTGAGCCTACTAATCTGTAATCACTTACACACATTACATGAACTGTTTCGTTAACAGTGACTGAAATGTTAGGGTTGACGATACCATATGCAATATGTAAAGGATTGCAATATTCTGGAAAGAGACATTAGGTTGAGAATATTTTAAAAAGTGAATTGTCTTATCCTGGGATGTATCAAATGTGGGATGGCTTACTGCTAGCCATCCAAGATTAGTGATCTGGAGAGGTAGCTGTCGTTTGCCATTCCTGATATGCTTGATGACGAGATGCACTTTCAGAACGTAATCGGAAGACATCAATGGTGACATCCCAAATTTGATGCATATATGCTGTCGCAACACACCAATTTTGTCTGTCTCACTGATGATTCCATCCATTTAATGAATTTCAGCGTTCCATACAGGAGACCATAGCTTAGTATTCTTTCTTCATAGAGATTCTTCTGTAACAAATGAAAATTAATTAGAATATGAAAAAATCAATTCCAATTTGACCTTAATTGCACATAGTGCAGTTTGACTTTTCTGATGTCCATTATCACCAAATTCTACTACTGCTGCGCCTTCTTTCTCATAACCGCTAATGTAACTAATATCTACAGTTTGATTAAATGATTCAGAAGAATTAGGTTTAATAATAGCATGTGGGATATCTAACGGGAGAAACATTTCTGAAAATTCAAAAATAAATGTGCATTAATGTGAATAACATTTTAAAGAATAAACTAATAGGTGGTCATCCATTATATAATTAATTACATACACATGTAAGAAACATGAATGTATTAAAGTCTTAACCCCCTAAGAATATATTCCACTTTGTGGAAAGTTGCATTCGTCATTCCTATTTCTAGCTGCCGCTAACGGGCTCAACAAGGGGAGAAGTGTAAAACTAAATGGGAACATCCACAACTTTCAAATATTACTGACATAATATATTCAATAGTAGGGAGTTTCAGATCCCACGACGTATCTCTCAACTACCCATTCATGTATAAGGGTATAATTGGGCAGTTTGGTTATGATAATTATGGGGTCTTGCAGATGAGTTGTCAATTACTATACATATATACAGATATAATATTGAAATACATTATAACAGCTAAGAAACAAGATACGTAACATTGACGTTACTTTATGCCTCGGAGGATCTGAAACTCCCTAGTAATTCTTTGGTGGATGTAGTTATAGGAACATGTTTCTCTTCATCTTCGTAAAAAAATATACTTGATCTGTTCACAAGCAGCGAGTCTGACTTCAAATAAGAATAGTAAAGCTATTTTATTACGAGCAGTTTCAAATATACATAACGTTTCCAGGAGCTCTTTGAACTGTTGGAATGATGACCCCTCATTGGGATCATGGCTGTTCTGCACTTTATATGCACCCCTTTCCCCTTTAATAGACATCAGTGACATTAATGAGCTCATCACTCCAAGAAGTACTGATGGGTCAAATTAAGAGGGAATAAAATTATGCAACCTTTTAATGTACTTCTCCTTTTAAGAATCCTTTCTTTGCTGCATTCTCCGCTTGTCATCTGACAGCTTTCCAAACTTACCTTTGCACTTTAACTCAGTGCCTTTATTAACCCAGTTGCCTGAATAGAGACATTCCATCTGCATCGTGTCCTCTCCTGTACTGCTGTAGCCCTCCTCACACTGGTATGTGATAACAGAACCTGGTGGCCACTCTGCTGGGCCTCCATCGTGGGTAGCGTGGCGGACATCGGGGGGTTTGCTGCAGACCTGTCTCCTGCCTTACATAGATATGATGACATGCTTTGATAGTTAGATAGTATGACAACATCTTGTTATAATAAGATAATGACCCTGCACGCTGGTCTCCTTCTGACTTTCCATCATAGACAGCGTGACGGACATCACCAGACTTCTCTCCTGCATAACAAAGTTATAATGTTAATATAATCAAAATATTTTAGATTAGAACATACATATACTAACGTTATTCTTTGTCTTATTACAAATATAGAGGTTGGCCTATTACTTACTGAAATGGCATGTTACAGTTGCATTATCCATTTCATAATAGTCTCGATTGGTTGAAGTTTAATACTAGAATAGTGATATATAGTTCATTACAGTCCTCCAAGGGACATGTATATCCTACACTGAAAACACAGAGTCGTCAGAGAGCTGCAAACAGGTTGTCATAGGATTGTCATATAGGTTGAAATGACTACTTTTGGGTTGTCATAGGTCTATAGGATCAGATTCAATGTGAAGTGACGACCATATGACGACCCTGGAAGGTTGTTACAAGGTTGTCATTGCATATTTTGTGGCTGATTGACGACCCTAGAGTTGTCACTGCTGAGTGACAACTTTGGGCAAAAAAGGTCGTCATAGAAAGATGTTTTAAAAACATATTTTCTCACTATTTCTGTAGGTTTATAAGCATGTATATAATCGGATTGACTCAGCTAATTAAAATATCTGCACAATATATGTTGCGATTTGAATCATGTCACATTTTGCCATTTTGCTTTCTATCGAATTTATGTATATGATATTCTTACAATGCCAAGATTATGTCGCAGAGCATAAACATATATTGTATATACACAAGGTGGCCAGACCTTCATAGATTGTCAAAAGGTCGTCATACAGGCAAGAATACTATTGCTAACAACATAGCTAGAGTATAGAAATGTTCATTATGCGTGATATTAGCCTAGCGTGTGCGATATAGTAATGTAATGTGCATGTATCAGACTGCCAAATACACCACTATAACCCAGCAGATACTCAGTTGGCTATTGTCCCCATTGCCCATGTGAAAGCTCCCAGGTTCGACTCCCTTGAAGGTCAACGAAAAACGTCAACCCAGTAACAATCTAAGAGGTCGTCAGTGGGTCGTCACTGAGACATATGACAACCTTGCTGCTTTTTCTAACGACCCAGGGTTGTTGGTTTTGGCACCATACACTGACGACCCTAGGGTCGTCAGAAGACCCCCTCAAGGTCGTCAGAGGGTTGTGGGTTTAGGTACCAATAAAGTTGTCATCCTGACGACCTTGTGTTTTCAGTGTATTCCATCAACTTTACTGAAAAAAGAAAAATATTGGTTGGGAGCCAAAGAGTCATAAATATTGATCTAATAGTGTATCACAACTTATGATATGATCAGACTAACGTGAAACCCCTTTTACCATTCTGTCAAAATAATGAGGGATTATTTAATTGAACTTCAAATTGCAATCTCATTAATTAACTCACAGATTATTGTAGGAGTTGACCAGGTCCCATCCCGGTTACATCTAGACGTGGATTGTCCTCGGATGTAGCTGTAGCCTGGAATACATTCATAATTCACCACATGTCCTATAGTGTTTGATGTTTTAGGCTGAATAGGCCTGATTCCTTGATCCCTGTATTCTCTTGGTTCACTACAGCCTGAAAAAAAAATGTATATGTTTATCACATTTCAAGCCGCAGATTGTTGAATAAAGGCGGAAGTGAGTATTGACGGTCTGTATGTGCTGCTTTTTTTGTTTCCACATTTTCTACAGCTTTTGGAAATTGCCTGGGTGATGAAAATTTAATGAAGAAGAATCTTTGGAGCCATCCTCTGGTGGGTGTATGACTCAAGGGGATTGTATGGGCCTCGGGCCTTGCCTTCAGGCAGTGACGAACCCCTCTGGGTCGCATAGCCATCTTGGATACCCATCGCAGATCTCCTTATATTAACATCCAATCAAGGGGTCTGTCAGTCACTTTATTTTCAGATATTTTCTCAAAGTGTTCTGTTTTGTTCTGCGATGTTATCAGGGCCTTCTGCAACATCATATCCATGGCTGTGATGCTTTGCTGTGTATGTCTAGATATAAACATTGGATATGAAATTATGTTTTGTGTGCACCTGGCAGAGCTGAGAGGAGCTGCCACCTAGTGGTTACATGTGATTTAATAAAAGTGGCTTAGTATCCCTCTGTTCTTTTTGTCAGGGCAGCAACTGTTCTGTAAAATAAATGGTCAACAGAACACAAAAATCCTTCGCTGCGATGTTTATCTGTGTATATTGATAGTATGTGGATGTCGGCATTTACAAATTCATACAATTTAAAAGTCTACATATACATGCATTTATTTAATAACAAATTATTACACAGCAGGACGAGTTTTATTTAAAACTCAAGTGATATTGATCCATACAGTTTATAGCCCGATGCCTAATTGGCTGAATATACACACATCCACAGGATGTTACCTAATAGTCCAGGAGCCCAATCCTGAAATCAGTCAAAATCCTGATCTACCCTCCACGGTGAGCCCCCTGTAATTTCTTGATTTTTTTCATCTTATAGCATCCTAGGGATTCATGGTCCCTAGGATGCTATAAGATGAAAAAAATCAAGAAATTACAGGGGGCTCACCATAGAGGGTAAATCAGGATTTTCAGATTTGGCTCCTGAACTAAAAGGAATCGTTTGATTATTGCAGCGAAAAGGATCACTAATATAATCGGTATGCAATTTTGAAATGTACACATTTGATATGAATCACATGATATGAATCAATCGGTCCAATGAGCTTACTCAAATTCGCATTGTGGGTATAAGTATACCATGGATATCAATCATACATATTATATTATAATTAGGGATTATAATACTTTAAGTATAAAAACATTTCAGGAGTTTACCTATGAGACAGCTGATCCCAGAGCACGGCGCTGCTGCTACCATTCCATTTGTCAGGGTTGTCAGAGCCACCATTGTTCTCCAGAAAATATTCATCATGTTCACTGTAAAGGAAATTATATTGAACATGTTATTTTTTTCTTTCATCAAAATCAAGCTAGCTCCTAGCTTAGTATTTATTAAGTCATTACATTACCCCACCCGGACAAAATAATTAGAGGCTTGACTGGGGAATAAGATTTTTTATCTAATATAAGATTTTATGATAATAATAAATATGTAATATTTAAGATATATTTTCCGCAGTGCGGATATAAGTATTTTGTATATAAAATATAATAACAAAAGGTGTGGGTGGGTGGAAAATTGAGATTTGTGAGATAAGAATAATGGAGTGGTGTTGGATGTAAGGTGAAGGAGGAAGTGTATGAGAGAGGGTAATGAATATATGGTAGTTTGTAAATCAAATGGTAGGTTGGGTATGAGTGGTATGCCCAGTGTGGGTATGCAATGATCCCGCCTGCCACCTACCAGGTGGTGGATGCGGACACAATTAAAGCCCGGTTAACACAGGTGATCTGAGCAACATGCTCTTATGACATTTGACTTAGGATTACTCTACTATTGGGGAGGGGAGGTGGTAAATTGGTCAAAATTATCAGGAAGAATATTTCTTGTCATGGAGCTTTTGCAAGTGTGTTCTCATGTCCACTTTTTTATTGATCACTATTTTGGTCGCCATTACCACGTGGCCATAAGCAGGTTCGGGAATATTTCCAAAATGGAATCATTGTCAAAATTGACATCGAGGTCAAAACTTGTCACACTGTTGCACTCATAAATCACGGTGCATAAATTGCATCGTTGTTAAAAAGTGGGGTCCTATAGTAGTCCTATATTAGAGAGAAACAAAGGGATTTATAAAATGCATAGTACCAATTTAATTTCAATTTAACTACTTCATGATGACCGTCTGATGGGATTCTATGTAAACATCGAACAAGTAAAGTTATACAACTAGGAAGTTTTGAATGGGCAGACACTAAGGTAATTAGGGAATAACGCACGGAGGGGCGGGGTCGAGGCCAGTCTGCTGCGAGGAGCCCGAAGTCCCCGTTCCTCTAGCCAAGCACTAGGAAGTCGAGACCCCACCCCGAGTGCGTTATTCACGTTATAAGACGGAGAAAATTATCATATTATTGATTATTTAGAGAATTAAACTGTGGAGAGGGTAATACCAATGGCCCAATACCAATACCAATACCAATAGGGTGATACCAATGGCCGAATGACGGTCGACGTCGGCCGAATGACGGCCGCCCATTTAAGTCTCTATTATATCAAGAATATTTAGTGAAGTGTGAAAATTTTGTGATTTTCCAGTAGCATAGGTCCATACTAACAACTTTGTTGCTTACTGTATAGGAATTCAATGACCATTATAAAAGATATGACCAAAGTCGTACAGCAAGTTGATGAACAAATACATCCTGCAGTGAGACCTAGCAACGGGACATGAGTTCTGCTCTGGGACCTAACAACAAACCTAGCAATGCATAGCAACGTGACCTACATCTGAAATAGTGTGCTGTCATTGGTCAGTTGCTTAATTTGTGTTTTCTAGCTCAGGCTAGATGCACGGCAGGGGGGCAACCATAAAACCCTGTTAAAATGCTTATATTCAGAACATAATATCATTTTGTAAAATATTTCATCGTAAGTAGGTCATGTCAGCTTCAGTTACAAAGTTTGGTAGAGATTGAACCATTTACATTGCTTTTACAACGTTTGTTACAATATATGCGGACGTCTAGATCGGCACGTTGCTACCCCCTTGCCGTGTTATAATAAGTATTGTGAGGCACATTCTGCTCCAGTGTACACCACTCCAGTCACACTGTGCATACTGTTTGCACACTCTAAAGGGCTCAGAACCTCTGATAGGAGTGTGTACATGCGCAGAGTGACCACGTCATTTATGGTACCGACATGGTTTATCAGAACAATACCAAAATAGCATCGCATCTCAAACCTGATAAGATAACACTAAAAATGATATTCTAAATAACAGAACCTGATCACTATAAAACATTGCTCTAAGAGAAATTTGGCCAAGATTTGTTCTAGATGTATCAAAAATGGGAGAAACACTCGTTTGAATTGATCACCAATATGGCAACTAGTATATTATTTTGGGAAATATGTGACATCATCCACATAACGTCTTAATGATGAACTTATAACGGACGCCCCTTGTGGATTATCTGACAAGAGTGAAAGTACATCTTTCAAAAGGGCCCCTGAACTCGCACCACTCTTGAGGATACTAGATTGTGGAGAATGCCTCTTTTAGTGCAAGAAGGATAGGCCATACAATTTTGAAACTGAAATTCAAGATAATATTCAGGGAAAATTGTAATCAATCCAGTGTCAGTCTAATCTCACTCTCTCATAAATTATTATTGCCTTAAACTGAAAAAAAACAACTGCTAAACTGAAGTGTTAACAGTTGGCATCGTGGCGTCTCAGAATAAGATTAGATAAAGTTTTATAAAGTGACTGTTCTGAAGCCTTCTTGAGCTCCTTGAGGACAGTACAAGCGCTGATAAGGCACAAAACGCCCATGTATAGTACCAGGTGCAGTGTTCAGCAGATGACTGAGCGACCTATAGCCCCTGTGTAGACGTGGTCCTGTCAATGGTAGATATGTTTCAGAAAAGGGGCTTGCAAATAGAAAGGGGGAGGCGAGGGAAGCGGTGTGTCCCCAAATGTTACCCAAATTTTACATAAGAAATCTATATTTGGCCCAAATGGAGGGATCGCATATATGGCATAACCCTCTAAATCCACCAGGTCGTTTGATCACCTTTTAAAAGATCACACTATTGTTACCATTACCACGTGGCTACAAGATAGTACTGACATTTACACATTCTATATAACAGTTATTGTTGATTACGTATATCAACATGAACAATGGTGACCAGCAAATTTATGAAGGCTTATCTTAGTGCTTCTATGAACACACGTATGAACCAATACTTGTTCTATAACCTTTTAATTCCTGAATTATCTTATTGTACCTATGTATTAGTACTAAATTTACATAATTCCACTAACATGGACGATCATCAATGATTAATGTAGTACAATGAATAAAAAAAACCAGATGTTCGTTATGCATTATCTGACAAGAGTTAATGTAAATATTTAATAACGGCCTCTTTACCCCCACTTCAACTCTTGAAGTTTGATTGTGGACGGACGAAAATTGCCTCTTTCAGTGCATGGAAGATATAGCCATAACATATTAGAATTTAAATTCTAAATAATGTTAATTGAAAATGTGCAAATGGGGAATATTCATAATGAATAATCTTAGAAAATGTTAAGGTATAACAATTCATAAAAACAAAAACGAATATATTATCCATGTTTTTGCTAAAAAAAAAAAAAAAACTTTGAACGTATTCAAATTGTGATTGCAGTAGAGGCTGTGGGGAGTGAGGAGAGGCCATTGGGAATATGTAGAGGCAATGGGAAACATGTAGAGGTGATGGGGAGTGAGTAGGGGCCGTGGGGAGGGTGTAGAGGATGGTTGGAAGTAGAGGCGTGGGAAGGGTGTGCAGAGGAGTGTTGAGTTTTACAGAAATTTAAATTGTATATATAGACCTTTTTCACTAAGAGTGTGGCGCCCCTGGTGAACTAATTTGAAACAGTGTTTTAGGTCTTTTCCCATAGTTAACCTATATGATTCACTTCATATAGGTTAACTATAGGAAAAGACCTAAAAATGTATTTATATTTAATTCACCAGGGGGCACCACACCCTAATGAAAAAGATCTATAGCATTGTCAAACTGATGAAGTCAACGAATCAATTTTGGTAAAATTGCAAAAATATCAGAGAAAAAGATTTCAGTGATTGTGTTGTTGATTTTCCCTTGCCTTAAATGAAACTCTGATTTTCCCTACTTCAAATGATATATAAAATCGTCAATGATAGCATGCCATGATCTATCGACTTCCCCAAATCTCGAGTGGCACGTTGCATAATGAATTTCAAAACAACAATTATGCTTATAACAACAAAGGTCCTTGTCGACTTTGAGATTCTTGTCGATTTTGAATTGATCGTTGTTAGGCCATCTTTTGCCACATCAAAACACCTATATTTTACAGAACATAGACCTACAGTGTCCCTCCATACATCAATTTACAGAATTCAGTTTGGTCTAGTATAAATACAATATAGAATCAAATCTTATTGGACCAACATCACTACAAGATGTATATATATAACAGTAGGAACAATATTCTATTGTAGTACTCCAACAGTCTTTGTATTAATAACAATCGTTCTCAATAAATGGCTGCAGAAAAGATGCTACTCAAAGAATAGTGATTGTAGCACAAATAGCTGATGGTTATCCATGCAAATAGCTGAAACGATGTACCAACCTTTGTGACTTCAGAAGATCTTAGACGAAATGGTTGTTCCTGAACCTGAGAAGTAATAGACATTGGAATTCTACTGCATTTTCAGGCAACCAATGAACGTCCTCCGTGAATGAATCCACTTAGAGTTTGCATTTCAAAAGCATGCCAGATGGCCATGTCTACAAACATTTGTTGACGCCGAGCTACTTGTCTGATAACCGAAAACGTCTACTTCACTTGGCACAAAGGTCGCCAATATCTTCGTTGCCTAGTCTCATCTGGGCGATGAGGTGTTGGGTAGGGTGTTGATAGGGGGTCCAGAGGGTATTTCATAAAAAAATCTGTGAAAGAATCGTTGTTGTACAATTTTCTTAAAACCTAAAGAAATGTTTAAGAATTTTCTTAGCTATTTTCTTGAAAACGCGATTGTAGAACTTTCACTGATAACATACAAAATTCTATGTTAGTCACTCTTGTAGTATTCTAGGCCTTGGTTTTTCCTTTCTTTTTATTATGGAATCTTGACAACCCTCCCTCTATGTCAGTAAATGAATACCAAATAATAACTTAGATCAAACAAAACATAGACTAGGGGGACCTGATACCAAATGTGACTAAAGCCTGGTCCCCACAGGGCGATTACTTTGAAAAATATCGACGGCGACCAACGTGATTTTCGGAGGTTTAGTCGCCAGACGACTTACCGTATGAGGGCGCCTTGATGTCTGGCGATTAAACCACTAGTTGCCGTGGTTTCTGAGCGAAATATTTGACAAGTTTAATATCTTTCTTTAGTCGCCGCCGATTAGTGCAGTTAATCGTCGGGCAGGACAATTAATGTCCCCTCTAATCGTTGGGAGTTTGATGATAAGAGCATCCAAACGTGACGATTAATTTTTTGATCCCCTGGCGATTAGTTAGTCGCCCGACGCCCAATATTTCTTCCTTGGTCGCCGGTGAAATGCCCTAATCGCTGGGGCTTAGTCGCCACGTGGGGACCCACCTTTAGTTGAGAAGTCTAACAATGATTTGCTTATGAAAGGGTTTCACAATGAATTCTTAAAGTTAGAATATAGGAATTCTAATTTATCATTTTGAAACAGAAATTACTATCTTTGTACCACATTTTTGGCACATGGTCCTTATGAAATACTCAAGTCAGAATTATTTCTTGGCAACCCATAAACCATTGAAATTCTCGTGTCTGAGATCACATCTTAGGTCATCTTAGACCTCCAACTACTCATAAATCACTCACAGGAGAGAAACAACGATACTTTATGAAAGGCTTAAATGAAGAATTCTCAAATTTGTTCTGAAAGAAAATCACACAGCAAAGAAATTGGAGTAAGGAGTAGCAACAAAGATTCCATAAAATAAGAATTGTTCTGAAATTACCTCCTGACGTCACGTGTCGAATTTAAGAAATGGCCATGTCGCTTGTCACTTAAATTTTGAATTTCCCTGTTGAATCCAAGAATCTTTCATGTCGCATGTTGAATTTAAGAAATATCCCATGTCGTGTCCCTTATTTTTCTCTCCATGTCACTAAGCTCCATGTAGCATGTCGATTTTAAGAAAATCCCTGTCAATTTAGGGGTCTATTTTAGGGGTGACAATTTTCCGGTAACGGTTTAATCCCTTCATACTGGGCCTGGTATAGAAAAAGATATCACTGGAATTTCAAATCCTTCTAGATAGGTACAAGTACCTTGCAATAGGTACAAGTAGCACCGTCACTGAAGTGAAGACATGGCTAAATATACCTGGTTGCTGGGCGAGACACAATTAATCTGGTATCCACTGCTCATCTTTCTAGTGGGGATGCAGCTATATACCAGGAATAGACACCAGCCAATTATTGCCAGTCCGGATTAAAGGACAAATCCAAGTTCAAGAAAACAAAATAGAAAATAGGTTTCTAATGACAATATATACAAATCAAATATAATTGCACAATAAAATGTATCAACCAATAGAAAATAACCCTTTTTCGATTGGTATATTGTATGATATTGTAACTTATTAAGCGGGTTGGTAAAAATGAAAAAACTACACAAAACTGTACAAGTATTTGGATATGAAGAGCAGGATTTGACGAGGTGGCAAGAATATGTAGACAGTCTGGGGGACAAATCCACTCTGCTGCATCGACACCTTTGAATGAAAATTATTAGTTCTCAAGGAGTATCTTTTCTGGCGCGGAGGGTGACTCGCCGCAGAGTGGGACAAATCCTGATATCCTTCTGCCGAGGCAAATCCAGTAGCTGCTCTCTGCATCTGAATATGAGTTTGGTTTTGTATTCATTGTACTTTTCCTGAATTGTGAAGGTTAAATGAGACTTACTTCTCTTTACTCGATAAATAGTTTCAATTAGGTAGTTTCTTTTGGAACTACGTTTGATTCTAGCCCTAAATACACTACACGTTGGGTAATTGTTCACGTTAAGTTCAACGTCCCAACCCGTCTGGCTTGTGTTGTGGCTATATTACACTATGCGTCAGACCCAACGCAAAATATATTACACTACGCATTTTGGCATGCGTTGGGGGTAGCGTTGGGTCACGTTGGCATGCATTGGGTAAAGTTGGGTTGCGTTGGCACGCATTGGTACACATTTTTTTTTACAAACATGTTGGTAAAATAAAGTCAAACGCATTGGGCAACACGGCCCAACGCGAACACGACCCACCGTGTTGCGTAATATGGCCTTAAGGTGTGCGACAGACCACATGGTGATGCGGTTTGTTTTGAAATCTGTGATATCTTGTGACAACATCAGAGGTCGTTTTGTCCAGATTAAATCACTAATGTCAGATCTAATGATAGTTATTACTGATTTTGTCAAGTTTAGGTTGGTCGATTCGTTAACTTTTGGTCGTTATAGGTATTTAAAGGAAACCTTGCACATAATTACTGGACATTCATTTTTCAATGAGATTAATTCAACATGTCATTCACATGTTAAGCTATCAATGTGAGAAAAATCTAAGGAAAATTCCGAGTTTTGAAACAATTATGGGACATTAAATAATTTACATTTCTTATACTTATTTGAGAGAAATCCCCACATATATGACGTCACATGGTGAGTAATTGGGAAACCACATGTCCTGGAAAAAGGGCCCGCCCACCTGCAGGGATACACACATAAACAAAAATCATATGTATTTGGCCAAATACAGCAAATCCTTAATTGAAAAAAATTCCATCTGGAATCATTCATTAATCTAAGAATTCCAATTTATCTTAAGAAGGATTTCCGATAGTTATGTCATTACACAGTGACTATCTAATAGCCCAGAAATTAGAGAATTTCAAAGTAACATTTTCTTTCCTTAATCATTCCCTAATACCTCAAGATTTCGCCTTTTATTCTTTTAAAATGTTTTAAGAATACCCAAGTGAAGTTCATTTAACAAGAACAAGAGTAATTTGTGAATTTATGTGCAAGGGACCCTTTATATTGTGATGAATTATAGTAATCAATTCAATGCCGTGACACAAGTTTGTGCAGTTAATTATAAAGGTTAAAAGACAAGTGAATGTTTGTTAGGAAATTATGGTTAAAGTCAAATGTTTAGTGCACTATCACGAAGTACACAAGATCGTGTTGTAGAAGTTACACGAGCTTGTGTTGTACGAATTACACGGAAATGCATGTATGAGTTACACAAGAGTCACAAAGCATGAAATACACGAAGTCTGTAATGCATGATATCTTAGTGACTGGAAGTGACAGCGGCGAAAGGTCAAAGTGACCATGTGATGTTGTTTAACCAATCAGGAGCCAGGTTATGGCTATATAGCTAGGAGAGTGATTTCACGAGAATAAAGAGTCCCGTCTTGGTACTCACTGTTTTCACACATTCCTTCTTCGTGGGAATGGACCACAAAAAGTAGGACAGCTAGAGATAAAGGTCCATGAGATAGAAATAGATTGAAATTATGCCAAAAAGGGGAAGTTGGACATAGACGAACTCGGATGTACGAAAATGGGGACGAAACGACCGGAAACTTGAGCTCGGGCCAACACCGAGTTTAGGGACGAGAACATGGGAGATCGGCTTACACGCTACCACCCTTTAAATCTTTTGAACATGGTCCCCATCCTGAGTCTGGAATCGTCAGCCACACGTGCCTGTTACACTTTGGGCCGGGACCGAACCGCAACACCCGCCTCGCTCTGATCCAACCTGGACCGAAGACCCGGTGACTCTATGAGCCCCATGAACAGTATCCCAACCACCGTCGACCCCCGTGCATGGGGCACGTTTCTGAGAACATTACAACCACTTGCCCACCTCGTCCCATGCAGCTTCGCAGCAGACTCAGACGAGTGCTCGTATGACTCATCCTATTTGTGCTCTCAAGATATCAAGCATGACTGGACTGAGAACCGTCAAGAGTACGGATTTTTTAAACAAGAAAACCATGGAAGAGCTACTTGCTCGTCCTGGCTCCTAATCTTCCCTGAGAACATCACAAAATCATGAAAATCTGCCAGATTTTAGATTTGTTGTCAAAATTTGGTTGATTTGGGGTCAAGGTTCATGCTGCCAAACAAAGACACCTCTGATTGGTCCAAAGACGAAGTTGGACTACTTTCCTGTATTACAGCAGAGAAAATGTTACCACAGTCGACGTTTTCACTGTATTCTGGAAACAAAGAGTTCCCTCTGATCTCTACAGAAATGTTACACACATAAGAATTAAGACCATATGACACTATGCATTGGCTGGCTTGCGTCTGGACAATTTTGGGCCAATGCAAGTACCTAACGTGTGCCGGAGTACCCAAAGCGTAGTGTGAAATAGGAAAATTGACATCAAACGTGAACTGGATGCCCAACCCGACCCAACACATCCCCATTGTGACCCAAAACATGTAGTGTGATACACTTTGTCTTGGGTCCGACATGTAGTGTAATATAGCCTGAACGCTAATCAGACATGTTTGATACTGGGACCAAACGCGAAAAGATACCCGATGCATAGTGTAACTAGGGCTTTAGAAAATATACTCTTTTTTAGTTATTTCTAAATGGATTGTTTTATAAGTAGTTATGTTCTAAATGATTAGTATCTCACTGGGACAGATATATAATATTTCTCACTGTCCATATGCAAATGTTTTACATTATGATGACTGTTTACAAACATATTCACCCGAAAGATATTATGTCCAAATAATGCTGACCCCCATATATGTCTTTTAATGTGAGCTTTATGTTTTCATCTGTTATAAAGGTAGGGAGATCACTTCTGTTAACAGTTCTTCAACTTGCACCTACCAATATCTTATCAGATCGAAAGGATCAGCAAACCAATGTGTCCCACATATCATCATTTACCGGGTCGCGTCGGACTACTATCAATATATAAATAATTCAAGTTCTACCTTCATTGTTAGGCTGTCAGCAATGGCCCACTCTCCAAGCAGATAATTCCACAATGTTAGGTATTCTTGTGTAGGGCACAATAGTGTAACCTCTCTGCCGGGAGGCTGGCCAGATAATAAGAAAAGGTTACCGCCACCTGTGGAGTGATGTCAGTACTTTTTTTCTAATAAGTGCTGGGTGGCCGAAAGAGTATTACTCAACATGCAATATATGAGGTTTCAATTCCCATTCAAGCACATATTGTATTATCAATTTGTATCAAAATATATTGACGGAAAGGAGATGAACACATCACATACAGACAGTCCCATAGTTGATAATAATATTGATAGACAACAAGTGGAAATTGATGTAATGTGTGACATATGTCATTATAAACCAGAACCAGTAGCTCAGTTGGTGTCCACTTCGAGTGTGGGAGGTTGTCAACCCAGGCCATAAATTATAATGGGTTGGCTTGGTGTCAGCATAATGTGACTGGGTGGGGTATTGTGTGGGCCTATGACATAATAACTCAGTGAAGCAGCACTATAAAGAGGGCATTGGGTCCCCCTACTACAAATAAGCTCTAACCTTGATATGACCCTGGAAGTTCATTAGGGCATAACATAACCAATAACCAACCGACCAACCTATTTCATTATAGAGTCAATATTTTGACAGTTCTTTGTATCCTCAGTCAAGATCTAATGTAAACAGCAACATAAAAGGTAAGACAATCTTACTTCATGACAACATAATGCTAGAATCCATAAAAAAAAGAAGTGTAGGATATACAGCCTACTATTTAGTATAGATCCGGATGATGAAATATGTCCCTACTATCATTCAACCACAGTTATAGTAAAGTGATATATAGTAGGGGTGTAGATGGGGGATCCCTATGTTGTATGTCAAATTAAAGAAATGGCCATTTGGCCTGTCACTATATTTTGGATTTCCATGTCAATTCTAAGAGCTTCCCATGTCGCATGTCGAATTTAAGAAATACCCCATGTCGTGTTGTTTATATTTTTCTTCGTGTCACTAATCTCTATGTCACATGTCGAATTTAAAAAGTGGCCATGTCGCCTGGTCGATTTTAAGGGTCCACACCCATTATAGTAGCTTCTTAACAGTCCTACACACACTTAAAGGCGAGTACCCATTAGGCGATCGGACTGGTTTCGACTCAAATTTGGGTCGTTTCCTGTCGCAAGCGACCCAAATTTTTTTGGGTCGAAAGGTATCACTAGCGACTGAAACTGTTTCAGTCGCTTCCGATCGCGCAACCAAGGTGTTCCCACCAAACGATTTAAAACTTAAGTCAAGCGACCCAAATCAAAAATATAATCTATTTGTGTCGCTGGTGACGTCATTTCCGTTTTTGATCTCCAAGGTCAGACATTGAAAATGCAGGAGTGACGGTGCATGCATACGGCATCATAATGCTTCCAATTCAATGTTATTACATGTTTATGTACATGTTTGCGACTGAAGACGAGAACCATGGCCTTCCACCACCACCTCCGAAGAAAAAAAACCGTAAACATGAGGTTTGGGAGAGAGAGTGGATAAAGAGAAGAAGGTGCCATACAGTGAACACATTGTTCAAGCTGCAGAAGGAACTCATAATC
This sequence comes from Lepidonotus clava, assembly GCA_936440205.1. Lineage (NCBI taxonomy): Eukaryota > Metazoa > Annelida > Polychaeta > Phyllodocida > Polynoidae > Lepidonotus > Lepidonotus clava. The sequence continues at coordinate 49,490,948 of OW387137.1, forward strand.
GTAAGTAAAAATAAATACCTAACAATTTATTACAAACAATAATGTATCTAGTTAAAAAAAAAAAAATTCGTCGCTCTAGACACGGAATAAAATTGTGTATCTTAAAATTATTTTTTGTATCAATTAAACATTTTTAAGAAATTATTATTCATGTATATTTTGTCAAATTTCAGCTACGAGATAAAAGGGAATATCGATCAATGCTGCGAATGGACCATGATGCCTATACATTTCTTCTTGATCGAGTCACTCCCTTCATCAAATGTCAAAACACCAAATGTCGTAAGGCTATTTCCCCAGACGAGCGACTCAGCGTGGCACTACAGTTTCTTGCTTTTGGTAAGATCTTTTTAATGTTAAAAAATGAATTAATTTAAAAAAAAAAAAATTAATCGAATGTACAACATTTCATAATCAATATGAATAAGATTAAAATGAGACCACTTTTTAAAAAAAAATATTACAATAGTGCCTCAAATAAAAAATTCATTATTTATAAATCCTAAATACCTATGTAACTATTAATTTGAAGGCTTGTAATTTATGTCTATAATAAATATATTTACAGGTGACACGTTGGGATCTCTATCTCGACAATTCCGTATTGGAAGGACGACGATAAGGCGCATCAAGAAATCTTGTTTCCGGGCTCTCTACAAAGTGCTTCGTGATGACTATTTGACAGTAAGTTAAAAAATAAATTAATACTAATAAAGATAATTAATTGCTTAAACGACCAGAATTAAAAAAATTGAAGGGAATAAATTGCAATAAAGGCCGGAAACTACCCAAATTGATATTTAATCAATGATGAATATTGTACTGAAAAAAAATAAGAAAAGAAACCCTTAAAATTCTATCTTTATCTAATCTAATAATTGAATATGCTGTGTTTTTTTTTCTTTAAAGACACCAACGTGCCCTGAGGGATGGAAGGAAATTGCACTTGGATTTCAAAATCGATGGAACTTTCCAAACTGTCTAGGGGCTCTCGATGGCAAGCACATCAACCTGGTCGCGCCAGCAAAAAGTGGATCACGATATTATAATTATAAAGGGACTTTTTCAGTCGTTCTCTTTGCGTTAGTTGATTATAATTATGAGTTCACCTATGTAGATGTTGGAAAAGAAGGTCGAGTCGCAGATGGTGGTATTTGGTGTAGATGTTCATTAAATCAGTATTTGAAAGATGGCGATCTAAATATCCCTCCTCCTCAAAATCTACCAGGCACTAATGTGAAATCTCCATTTGTAATTGTTGGTGATGGTGCATTTCCATTGACTGAAAACTTAATGAAACCATATGCAAGAAGGAATATGACGAAAGAGCAAGCGATTTTTAATTATAGATTGAGTCGCGCACGCAGAATTTCAGAAAATGCATTTGGTATTTTGGCCAGCAGATTCCGTGTATTCTTGACCCGAATTTATCTGAACCCAGATGATGCTGTAGACTTGATAATGGCTGCAATTTCGCTTCATAATTTTCTGAAGAGAAATTTTGGTGTTCAATACATTCCTACTGGTACAGTTGATCACGAAAATGAAAACTATGAAGTCGTTGATGGGGCTTGGAGAAAGGAAGGACAATTAAATCGTCCGCGCGCGACTCAACATAAAAATGCTACTACTTTGGCCAAAGACATACGGGAAACGTTAGAAGCATATTTTGTGAGTCCTATGGGAAGAGTGCCTTGGCAAGATCGTATGCTAGCAGGTGGACACCGAATTAATTTGATTTAATTTCAAGTTAATGTTGTTTAGTCTATTGAAAACATTGAACTCTGCTTGGCATGTCTAAACTGTTGTGGAAATCGATCCGGATTATGAATTGTGTAATACATGGTTGAAGAAAATAGTAATTAATTAAAGATATTTGAATTGCAATCAGTATTTCTTATACTATTCTAGAAATAAACCTTCGAACAATTAAATAATGTCTGCAATAATTAACCTATATGAACGACACTACGAAAATAATAATATTTAAAAGGTGTCACCAATAATAAAAATAACAGAGACTATAATTATTTTTAATCGTTTATGTTCCAGAAAAAAATAACATAAACTCACTAAGTAACTCTGTAACAACGTGTCTGCTTTCACAAACAAGGGATTTCTTGTAAATCCCTTAAATCCACAATAAAATGACTTAAACAGTGTTATTTCTTATACAATTATTTCTAATACAGTGTTATTTCTTATACAATGGGAATTTATTAGATCAAAAAATGATGTTTATGTTTTTTAATTATTTTCTTTAGTTGACACTTTTGGGTAATGATTTAGAATTTTTTTCTATCTTCTATTGATAAATGAAATGCTGAAATGAACGATCTAAAAACATACCAACTGGTGAATAAAATAATTCTGTACGTTAATACTAAACTTACCAAAAGATTCTTGTCTAATGAATTTAGTATTTTGAACTTTATCTACAAAAATAACAATCAGTCTTCGACCCAAACTTTTGGCTACATATTAATCGATCCTCTCATTATCTTAAAGAAATGAAAAATTGAATTAAGAACTAAATCACCTTTTTCAGGGTAATATAACTTAAAAGTATGTAAACAACGAAAATAGTTTTTGATACCAACGTTTTTTGCAAATTGAAAAAATATGTCACACAACACAATAATTAGTCTGAGTCCCGTAAAAAAAACCTTAAATTTAAATTATAATCATTAAGAGATTGGTCTTATTTTTTTAAGAAGAACACCAAAAACAATGTATCCTTTCAACTATATAATTCCCACCCACCCCAAACAAAATGTTTTTTTTTTTTCAGTTTCGCGATCTAATATTACAAGATTTTTTTTACAAATTTGTCAAGTTAGTATCGTCGATGATGTTGGTAGGGGAGGACATGTTCGAAGTTCTCTGCTGTTGCTGCTCGTGCTGCTGTTGCGGCTGCTGCTGCTGTTGATTTTGTTGTTGCTGTAGTTGCTGCTGGGGAAATTGACCTCCGAATTGAGCAGATTGATGCATGTGCGACTCAGGCTGTTGTCCAGCGACCATATGCCGTAGGAACATCGGAGATCCAGGAAACTGCCAATAATTTGGCATGGGGAGCGACCCAGGACCATGGTAACCGGGTTGGAATGTAGGCGCATGTTGTTGAGGTGGCACATTGTGTTGGAATCGTTGAAAATTCGGAAGAGGCCGCATTTGGGACAAGTTGGACATAGGCAGGTTTGATTGACCACATCCACCATCATTTCCACCTCTCGATGACATAGGTGAAGTTGGAACTGAAGTGTTCGATTCCGTCGCTTGCGAAACAATTTTCATGTTTTTTTCAGCTTCCAAGATCAAAGTGTCGTCGCTTGGCATTAATTGAGGTAGATTTGTTGATGATACCTGAAGTGGCGCACCAAGAGCTGCGGAAGGCCTTTTTTTGGGTGTTTCTGGCCAATCTCCGTCCAATGCTTTGACAATGATATCATTAATGCAGTGCATTAATTTTTCTCTCACGCGATCGTCATGTATACAATTCACCTTGGCCTCTACCAGCCTGGCCCACATATGCACCTCGCTTTTCTGATTTTTCAGTTCGTTATCAAACTGTTGGTTAAACTTCTTGATGAAGTCTTTTTTCAGATCTGATTCGTCCACAATTTGAACATCATCTGTATGTTCATCTTTTTCTTTGGATGGTTTGGCCTTGGACGATGATTTTTGTTTCCCTTTATCATCTTTCTTTGCAGCGACTGTTTTTTTTGATTTATCGTCCATTTTTGGTTCTTTTGTAGTCAGTTTTTTGGTATCGACTGGAAAATGACGTTTTCTTGTCGGTGGTTGGCTGGGAAGGATGACATTCTCAGAATCTTCAGTCTCTGTTGGTTGCGTCGCTCCTGATTGAGTCGCTGCTTGTGCCGATGTCCCTGCTGAGGCTGCTGCTTGTTTTGTTTTTTTTTTCTTTTTTGGCTGAGCCGATTTAGGATCAAAATAAGTTTTTGGAGCATCTTTTAAGATTGATTGTGAAGCAAGTTGAGTGTTATCAAAGGATAAGTCCAAAGCCTCTTTCTGGATGGTTAGATCCGGAATTACAATTTTTGGAGCATTTTCTGCTTTTCTCGAGCGACGCTTTTTCTGGCCTGGAGGTGGAGTGATTGAGAAATCAGACGACACATTTTGAGGTACAGGAGAGGTCGGATTTTTTTTCGGTCGCCCACGGCCACGTTTTATTTTGGGCTCCGCGATTGAAGATGACTGAGTTGATGAAGAACACTTTGGATCGTCCTTCTCTGTTTGTTTTTTTAATTCCTGAGCCTTCACTTGCAATCGAGTATTAAAAGTTTTTACTACCCTGGCCGGCTTTCTGTTTGGGTCGATTACAGTCTCTGTTGATTCACCCTTGTCCTCTTCTCCATCCTGCTTTTGGTCATCTTCATCGTCCTCCTCCTCTTCTTCGTCGTCTTCCTCGTCGTCATCATTTTCTTGATCATCACTGTCTGGTTTGGGTCGCTTTGGTGTTGCTATTAATTTATGGCAGACATCTTCTAATGTCTGGTCACCCATGCTGATGCTATGTTCATCATCCACGACTTGACTATATTCCATATCGGTCTCCTCTTCTGATTGGGTGTGCAGAATTTTACTTTCTTGTAGAGGAGAATCGTCGGGGTTACCTTCGGAAGAACTGTTGCCTGCTGTTGGGTCGCCGAGGGTGCTTTTCTAAAATGATAACAAATAAAGGCTTTTATTAAAAAAATAATAAAAAATCATAATATTGAAAAATACGGTCAATTAGTTCGATATAGCTAGTATCGATTTTCATTAAGATATTTTTAATTACTAAATAAAATACATTCAGTTGTTTTCTTTACTTAAGCGATGGAGATATTTAGACATAATATTTTTTTATTTGAACAATAATAATTAAAAAATCTTTTAATATATTAAGATAGACATTATCGAATTCTATATTATTTTAAATAATTTTCAACACATATACTGGTTTAGTTTGAAGAGTGAGCGACTGTGGGATATTTTAAAAATTATTTTCGTACACAAATAAATTTATTTCTTATTTTTGTAATAATAATTACATATAAATATTACTGTAATTCGTAATTAAATCTCTGAATAATGATTTATTTATGAATTAAAAAATGTTACCGATGCCATAGCTGGAAGGGTGGAGGTCGATTCACGTTCCCTGAGGTACGGCTCAAGGAAACTCAGTCGATTATACAGATTTGCTGCCCTTTGAGAACGATTTCCTCCAGCACTACCACTTTTCTTCTGGGCGTATTTGCGCTTGTACCTGGGATACTGAGACCTGAAGCTCTTTATTCGAGTGTCGATGTCATTGGCTGAAATAAAATGATTAAATTAATTTTTTATATTTTTATAAATACATTAATAATTGTTTCACCGAAAAAAACGTTTATTCCGACGACCATATTTGGATTTGCATCGCTTAAGCCTTCAAAATTTTCAAAAGTATTAAATTACCAGTTAGCAATGACTTGCACATTTGAAATATTGACATTATATTGTGTAGCTGGTAATGATTGTATGTGAGATTCTATCAGAGGCTTGCATGGTGTAATTGTGATATATTTGTTAGAAATAGCCTAGATAGGCATAATGTAATACTATTTGGTCTAAAATATTGGTTCGTTTTAGATTTACAGTCGCCCAAAGTAGACAAAACAACCACGTGCGACTGAGCGATAATAGAGGAAAATGACACTCACCTGTTATTCCGTTACCCAACACCTTCGCAAACTCTTTATAGTAAGTCATACGAACATCACGATTCGAATAACCGTCGACGTCACAATTGTAGAGGACTGGGTTAGACTCGTACAGGGTTACTAGGTTATCTTCTTCGACTGTTGTCCAGTTATGATGGTGTTTACGTGCCGTTCGCGACGAAGAAGATGCGGCCATTCTTCGAAAACAACATTTGCGTCGTGTACGGACAGCCGGTGGTCATGTGATCTCTAGGAGCAATCTGATTGGCTGACGCATTTCAGTCGCTTATAAATTTAAAAAATTGTTCAGCGACTGAAATAAATAGGTATGCCCACTATGCGATCGGATCCAAATAATACCGGAATTATGCGCTGCGTTCGACTGAAATCAAACATGTCAAATTTTGGATCGCTGGACAATTTGGCCCATTTCAGTCGCTCGGCACCAAAAATAATCTTGCGATCCCTTTCGACTCGTTTCGACCGAATGCACATAAGTGTTCCCATTAAACGATCACAAGCGACCGAACCGTGCGACACCTTTCGACCGAACAATTAAAAGTGGTTTATATGCGACGGAAAGCCATAAATCGCGTAGTGGGTTCCCCCCTTTATACTTACGCACAGACACCAGTGATTTGGACGTGCAAATCGGTAGCGTATTTTCGGTATGTGGAATACGGCCTTAACATTGGATCACTGACTTTTACATTTCAAAAATTCAATATTTTGTCGAAAAAAGCGGACTGGCCCCTGCAACCATGTGCCCCTCCCCCCACTTAGGTTTATCTTTCTTTCTTATCCGATGAAAGGAGATGGGCACCGCGGTGTAGTCCAATGTAGATCCTAATGTGTTCTCGAAACTGACTTGAAATTCAGCTCTTACTGAGGACATCAGGCAGATTTCTATTTTCAAAGATAATTATTACACAAGCTACTGACACATCTGAAAAATGAAGAAATCATATAAAAAAGGAGGTGTATTTGTGAGTTCTTTACATGATGGGACATCAGGGGTGACGACCAAAGAAATTTCACGAATCCGAAATTTGGATTTGTGAATATACACAAAATTTTAGATTCGTGCCCTTTTTTGGGGGTTAAAAACACTCTAATTAAATTGCAGTTTGTTTCTAACAGTTATGATAAAGGATTTTATATAAATATCTATATTCTACACATGACTTTATATGGACATTTTCATTCACGAATCCGTCACGCATCTTTTTTACATTTTCGCACATCAATTTTTAGATGCGTGACTTTCTTCTGGAGCATTTTGGAGGAAAAAATTGATGCGTGAAATTTCTTTGGTCGGCACTCCAGGCCAGTATACAGGTTCTGCCGTGGGGAGGGGGGGGGGGAGAAGCGAGGTTCATTAACTGGAACTTAATTCCAATAATTTTGACCTAAGAAGGGGGGTGGCGAGGTTCACTAAGTGGAACATTTTAACACGTTCTTTAAATTTGTATAGGGTTGTACAGTGAATTTGTGAAGGAAAGGTGGAACTTTTTGAAGTTCTCTCTGGGTGGCGGGGGGTGGCACATCCCACTGTGTATGGGCCTGTAAAGTGTATGTTCCTCGGTGATCAGCACCCTCATGGACTATCTTTTCTGGCGAATATTTTACATAATTACTAGCTCTTTTAGCTTATAAATGTGTATACAAACATGTGATGTTCATCTGTCTCTTTGTGTTACTTTGTTCTTGACAGTTAGTGGTGTTAAATTCCCGTGTGGTGGGCAGTTAAAAACTGTTTTCTATGGAGATAATAGTTTTTAAATTAACCTGTTTCAGTCGATAAATACCTTCATGATACTTTATGCTCACATCGTACACGTCGAATATGATATACAAATACAGTAACATACATTCTTTATAAGGACTCTAAAAGATCGTTACCTCGAGAGATGATGTCAACACCAGGTGACACCGTATGACAGAAAATCACTTTGCAATGGCACTTTGTCTTTCAAAGACATTTGATGTTGATGTTCCCTTCAGCGGCCAAAATAAGAGTAAGTACTTTGATCTCATTGACATGTATCGTCTCTCTATATAAACACAACCTTCTTGGCCTCCCAAGACCTTGTGCTCAATCTTATAACAAGAGTGTGGCAATAGATATTTGTCGATTAATTTTGCGAAGGACACAGCGCGGGTCAGTGCTATTATGGATGTGCTTAGATACCAGCCTTTACGTATATTAACCTTTCCACTAAGTCAGATGGCCAGTGAACACATCCGAATTTCCGGATATATTCCAGTACTCTAGAGGTGTAGTCTGTTTTTATTTCGTTGGATATAAAACATCTAAATAAATATCGCCAAGGTGCGACGTTACGGTCACGTTCTGCGACGTTCTAATAACGTTCTGAGACGTTATTAGAACGTTCTTCGGCGTCACATCCTTGGCTGGGTTCACCGTGAACAATTTTCATAATATTCCGCACGTTTCACTGTTCTTTTATTTGTATTTCTACACTAAATTCCTGTTCCAGAACCACCAATAAGCGTGCTCTATAATTCCCTTGAAACACGCCTCTGACCATTCTTGAATATTGGCAAAGTGAATACCAGTTTCAGCAATTTTAGCCAAAAGGTTCTTCTGATAAATACAGGCTGTCAAATTTGTTATCCTAAAGGTTATCCTAAGTTTAATGAAAGTGCTGACAGTTGTTTTAAGGGTCTCAACAGCCCTATGGTATTATCAATATTTTACAAACCATTTATGTTGTTATCTGTGGTTTACATCAAATTTTCTTAAATTCTGTCCTTGTTGTTACTATCATAATAATTCTTCTACGGTTAGCTATCGGAATCTGTAAACTAGGCTTTAATCATCAATAGTTTTGCTAAGTTTCGTTTTTTTTGCGGACCTGAGATTGATTCCAACTTTCTTACAAATCTACTTCTGTAATTACATTACAGAGAGAAGAATGATGTCGGTCCCTGATGTAATACTCAAAGCAGCTATGATACTCAGCTGTGTTTCTTCATGTTACTGTATTGGTCCTTGTAGTGGTCTTAGTTGTGTCATTGGTAAGTTTCATTTCTTAATTTTATTTTCAATTATTATCTACAACTGATCATGAATCAAATGCCATATTAATGCTTCTCATGTGTTTACCAAACATGTTCGACTAGCATGAATAATATGCGATACAGTACGAGAGTGAATATCACTTTCATTACTGCCCACGGGGGGAAAGTACAAGTCAGGCACGAGTTTGGCAAACTAAATTTTATTTGTATTAAACTTTTAATGTGATGATAATAATAATATAATTATATGCGAATAATAGAGAGTGGAGTATCAAATTATTATTTTTTGTTTATATAAAAATTATAGATATATGATATAAATGTATAAACGGAGATATGTAAGGGAGGGTGGGTGGTAAATGTTAGAATATATGGTGAAATTGTTTGTTGTTGTGGGTTTGATTTGAATTTGAAGAATATGGGATTGTGGGTAGAGGGGGAAAGTTGTATGGTAGGGTTTTATGAAGGTGTTATAAGGTAGTGGTTGTAGGTTGTGTCCCCAGGTGGCATCAATGGGCAAACCTGCCAACACAAGGTTGGCTTGTGTTACAGATTATTTAAGATGCCATATTTTTCAAAGAGACAGTCCCTGATCTCTCATTGAATCCCATAAATCTTATCTGAATAATTACCTCATTATCAACTGTACCGTTAATACATAGGCTACCTTGAAATAGTCGGACAGGGACTAAGATGACATAGTTTGACTGTGAGGATATTTGACATAGTCACAAAAATAAAGTCAATGCTGACTATGTATGACGTCACAGGAAGTGACAATTTTGGAGGGAAATTCAAATCTCAGGACTTTCAACCACCAACAAAACAAACAGGATAGTGAGGTTTATGTTACTTCCTGGGCTTACAGGCCTAATCAGTTGGTTATATGCATATGATATACATAATATAGTTATAGGTGAGTACAGATGTATCTAAACCGATTTTAGAATAAATCTGTGTGTATTATAAAGAATAGACATTTGGAAATGGCCATGGTGTGAGTGTGGAGGCCTAAACACATGTCTGCATTATGTGAGGTGTTTATAGGGTACTTAAAGGAGATCCGAGATCAGATAACCACTTCCACTATTCTGTTAATATCCAATTTAGTGTAACAATATGTCATCACTATGGGAATGCCCTTTTGAATTAACTTAGCTGAGCAATATAATTACAATAGAAAATAGCCTATATCAAGCCTAAAATCCACATTCTTTGACATTGTTTAGGGTTGAGGATTCCCTTTGATTGAAATATGGATTTCCTATAAATTCCTTATGACGTCACATATTTGAACACAACTAAAACCTGAACAATATAAAATTTACAGTTGACACTTGACAACAATTTCCGCTAGTTTGTTTTGCTTTGTTTGCATCATGTAACATGAAAACTGACTTCTCTTTGGTCAAACACTGCATCACAGATTACAAAGAATCAGCACAGTAAAAATCGTAGGCCTTAGTAAAATCACTGTACTGAAAAAGACAATAAAGCAAGATCACAATAAGTCTGTGGAAAACAAATAGGAATGGCACAATCGGCTGAATCCGCCTGAGGGTATACTTCCCAAACCGGCCATAGCCACCCAGAAAAACTGCCATTTTCCCATAAACTGTCAGATCTTGAATTCATCTCATTACATTTAGGTGGATTTCGTTTACTTTTTTCGTTGAGTTATATTTTGCTTCAGATTTATATTTCCAGTCAAATTCATATCAAGACCTGGAAGCTTCTATTAAGTACATATACATACTTTCACAATATAGTGAGTGAATTATGAGCAGCTGGTACCGGTGTTAAGTAAAGGTTCATGTAGATACGTCACTAACTTAGTCTATGTTGACTATGAGTAATAGCCACCCTTTGCTATGTATGTCACCACTCATTTAAGCATGACTCACTCAGGTTAGTCACCCTAGTCACTGCTGACCAGAAAAAGTTAGTCCTCTCAGGCCCCATCAAGTTGACTAGCAAAGTTAGTCACTATGTGACTAATATTTTCACCCATAGGATTATCAGTGTGCAGCATGTATTATTATGAAGAAATTGATCTCTAATCAGATAATCAGGTTATAATCTGATGACGTAATATAAGAAGGTATGAGATCTGGATCTTCACTACCCTTTGAGTTGAACAGAATGTCTATAGATATGATTATATATCGAGGGAGAGAAGCCAATATATAGACCATCTCTAAAATAAAGGGCCTTTAGGCCTATATGAGTATAACTTCTGCACCTGTGACCTCCATTTACCAAGGATTTCTGTAGTATTGTGGTGTTTGCTGATTACCCCCTTTCAGGTTGCAACAAACCAAAGGAGCATGAAAGCCAAGGCATCACCCCTACCAACCCACGGGCATCCTACTCATTAGGCGAGGTGGTGCAGTACCAGTGTCTGGACGGTCTGGTACCTCAGGGTGGGTCGGCCATCTCCCGCTGTCTGCAGGACGGAACCTGGTCACAGCCTACACTCAGGTGTAAGTAGATCTATGTGTTTTTATATGGTCTGGTACAGGTGTCTGCAGGGTCTGGTAACTCATGATCAGGGCAGGGCGGTCTCTTCCCACTGTCTGCAGGACGGAACTTCCCTGCCAAGCTGGGACGTAACAGAAATGTTCTGCAACCATACTTTTTTTAGTCAGTCTGTTACTTACTAAGATGGGACGTAACAATTATGTTATTGATGGTGAGGTTTAAACCTTCACAAATCAGAACATTATTACATCATTATTTTTTGGTGAGGTTAACCCGAAACCAAAACAGAATGTTATAAGAACATCCTGATTAGGTTGAAGAACATAACCAGAATGTTATAATAACGTCGCAGTGACACATCACAACAGTACATTGCAATGTTATTAGAAGCCATCAAAATAACGTAACAAGAACCAGTACAGAACCAAACAGAATGTTGCTGCAATGTTATAATAACGTCACATGCTTGCCTGGGCTGGTCACTGCCTTCTCTCACATGTAGGTAGATCTATGAGTTTTTATATGGTCCAGTATGGGTGTCTCCAGGGTCTGGTACCTCAGGGTGGGTCCCCTCTGCCCGCTGTCTGCAGGACAGAACCTGGTCACAGCCTACACTCAGATGTAGGTAGATCTATGAGTTTTTATGTGGTCTGATAGGGGTGTCTCCTGGGTCTGGTACCTCAGGGTGGGTTGCTTACTTCTAGTTGTCTGCAGGACAACACCTGGTTACAGCCTACTCTCACATGTATGTATGAGATTTTCATATTTGTATTTATTGTATACCATACATCTGTGGCCTAGGCCTGTTTCATAACAAACCTCCATATGATTTGCATTTCATAAAGTTACGATCATGTTTTTTGTCACCGCAGCAACGTGAGTTTTGTTCTTGAATATGTGGGTTTGAGTGGATTTATGTGAGTTTGGGGTCAATTTCCATTTTATTGTTTTATTATAAAACGGCTGCATATGAGAGTTTCAAACACCCTTACATTTCCTTGAGAGCATAATAAAACCTCCATACCTATTGAGTTCATGAAAAAGGCCAGTGATGATGATACATTGAAAACAAATAGAAATTTGAAATAAAATGCAGCAGTTGTATACTAGGTACGCAACCAAATACCTTGAATACATTATTATTATTTTACAATGATATTTCACTTCATTTATACATATATAACACTTTGGCTTTAGCCTTACATCCATATAAATCCTGACTATTCTGTATATCAGATTTCAGTGAATTCCAAAATGTAAATTCACATGACTAAATTCATATCATTTTTCCAACTGCTTTTTCCAAAAGTTTCAAAATTACATTTTCTACCAAACAATTGTATTAGACTAAGATGATAGAAAGTGTCTTTCAAAACCTTGCCTTATTATTGCTTTCTTTGTTTAGTTATTATTATTTTAATTGTTTATTTATTCTAAATGATCAAATATACCTGTATCAAAAAAGGTTTTAAATTTTCTTATGACTGTATTGGTTCATTGAAGGTATAGCGGAACCTATGATAGGTGCCCTCGGCATCCATCAATGCAGCCCTATCCCAGAGTTTTCACACACAGTACATGACAGAGGATCGGCCGGTCAGGATACTGGCTCCATAGTGAAGTACCACTGTGAGGAGGGTTACAGTGGTGTTGGGAGTGGGGAGATGAGCTACAAGTGTGACTACTATAACAACGGGGAATGGGCTCTGGTTGGTGAAGAGCTGGAGTGTAAAAGTAAGAATACACAATGCATTATTGTTGTAAGTTGGTAAGGTCAGGTAATCAGAAGGATTTCAATGAATCAATATTTCTTATCACAGAATACCTCATCATGGATAACCATACAAGTAAGAGACCTAGTAAGCCTGAACATAACTCTAGAGGGAGCCACGGCTATGGCACAAGACAGAGAGGAGTGGAGAAAGATGGTGTGCATAACTATGGTGCCACGCACAAGCAATGCATGCTTGGTGCATAACAGAAGAAGAAGAATCACATGACACCTATGCGAAATTCAACATATCACGTTTTAATAGTGGTATTATAACCTCCATTTGGCATCTGACTCTGTTATTTTATTTGCAATTTGTAATTTCTTTGTAATTGATGCATGTTTTTAGCAAAAGTTATGTTTTGCAGCGTTATCTATACAAGTTTTTCAAATATGTTTGCTGTTAAATATCTGTTTCAGAAAACCATACTGAGAATAATAAGCAATGCTTTTTATTTCAGAAAACTGAAACATTTCAGTCATAGTATACCTTTGGGTTGCTTTATATTGAATCATTCTTTGAACTGGGCGTGCCATTGGTAGAGACGTCGCATATCTTTAATCCTGCTCACAAAAGCCCCAGTCCCCAAGCCCTCACAGCCCCAAAGTAATATCAGTGCCTCATCATCATTGATATTTTTAGAAATGGCTTCATTTGGTAATCTAATATAAATACAATTTGTTTCAGAAACTTGTCCAGAGTTAAATATTTCCCACGGTAATGTGGAGCCTCAGGGCCCAATACTTGCCAATTCAAGTCTGACAGTGACCTGTGAACAAGGATACCTACTTCGGGGTTCTGTCCTACAAACCTGTACCGAGAGCGGGCAATGGACGGGAGACACGCCCCAGTGTTTAGGTAAGGAGTTTAGGAGCAGTGGGAGGATACTTGCTATCTGTTTTGGAACAATAATGGAGTATTAGAATGCTCCACCATGTGACAGCAAGCACATTATGTAATTAAAGAAAGTGAGCACTAGTGTTATCTGTAAATATGATGCCTTACAGGCAAGTTGGTTACTTTAATTTCTAAAGTCTAATAGAGAACACATTTTTCTCGGTTTGATTATACATTTTTAATAAGTTGTTGTTGTGTCAAATTTGTGGGAAACAAATCGAACAGAAAAAAACATATTTGATGGATTGCTCTTTGTGTATAAACCGTAGTGTATTATTGAAGTTGATATAACACAGATCCCCTTGGTCTGAGTTAGGATATATATATGAAACAAATAAAGGAAAAGAAAAAAATATTTATACTACTATACTCTTGAGTTTGCAAAACATGAGTGTGTAGAAATCCAGGTGTTGGGCATCTTTCCATAATTATTTTCATACCTGAACATTTTAGGAAGATTCAACTTGTCTAAATATATATAACGAACTCTCATCTATGAAATAACATTTATTATACAAGAACCTTATGCCAACATCCTAACGTAGTTATACAGAAATATTTCTGAAGAAGTTAGAAAAAGCGAGATAAAAGAAAGTTGTTTCAACCTCCCTCTACAGTACCGCTCTTGTAAACAATGATATAACAAAAAAGAATCATGTTCATATCAGGAGGTCCACGTGTTTTTCTCTTTTATCCAGTTGTTGATTGTGGAGAGCCAATTATTCCTAACGGGAGCTGTGAGGGAACAGAAACAACTTACAATGTAATCTTAGGCTGTAGGTAAGTGATTTAGAATAAAATTTGAACTGCACAAAATTTGACATTTAACGAATCCAAAGTTTAGCAATTGGGGCCACTCATACACATACACATGGCAATGACGTATTGGGAAACTTGGAACTGTTGGAAATGTTTCACGCAGTATTGTTTTCTGTCAGTTATGTCAGGTTTTTGACCTTTGACTAATGTTGTGATGATAATTATCATATGAGGATTTCCCAATACAAGTTCAACTTCAGATGGACAATTGTAAACTAAGCTTTTAGAATGATTTTAGTAAACCATGCACTATTACAACCACTCAACCTAAATCATTTCAGCTGCAACCCAGGATATTACCTCAATGGGTCAACCAACATAAGGTGTACCAACTTGAGTGAGTGGGCTCCCAGTCTCCCCATCTGTATTAAGGATGTCAACATAAGTATGACCACCAGTACCTTTCCACCCATTCATATAGAGATTAGCAGCAACAACACCATGCAAGTACAAAGTAAGGGCAATTCTTCTTATGATTCCCTATAACACCTTATTATAATATCTGTTAGAGGTTTTGTAGTTGAGTGTTTAATGCATCACTGATTGGTAAATTAGGGGAAACGTATCAAATGGCTATTCAAAACAACACTATTCTTTTAGAGTAAATCATTTCTATGAGTGTGACTTTCAACTGAGATAGAATATGTTACGTTTTGTGATTCCTTTGAGTACCTGAAAGGCCTCAGCTAATAAAACATGGCCTTACAGAAAATGTATTTCTCAAAATATCTTGGGTAACAACAGTTTCATTGTGATAACTAATACCACCCCTACGTAAAATTACCGTTTTTTTCTGAGAACATTCAGAGCACCAGCAGTATTATTCTCACCATTGTCCTTTTTTCTAAGTTTCAGAAAATGGAACAACATTGGCCCCCAATGAGAAACGAGTGACAGTAATAGCCATTGCAGCATCTATTGGCGCATACCTTCTACTAGTGGCTGTCATTTCCATTGGGTTTCTTGTAAAGTGTATGCTGACAAAATCAAAACAAAAAAAGAAAGAAGACCAAAAGGGAAACTATGATCAGGTGACACAAAATGAGGAAACAGTTTAATATGAGTCAATCTAAATGTATATAATTATGTATATTTATTGCTCGCTCAGCCGAGGAGTGGTGAATATGAAAGGAAGTGTGCATTGACAGTCTTTATGAACTGCTTCTTGTTTTCAGTATTTTAAACGGCATTTGAATATTGTTGGGCGATGAAGTATAAAAGACACGCCATGGGATGTATGTCACTCAGGCTTCACCCTGACGAACCCCTCTGGGTTGCACAGCTATCCAATGCAACCCTACTGGTTCTTCTTATATTGTATATATGTATTTTTATATATTTGCGTGATCTGTTGTTGTTACCATAGATTATTGTACATTGGCCCAATGAGGATGTGGTTAAAGATAAGGCTATATTATGCGTTGCGTAGCATTTGCATTTGCCATAGGTAAGAAACACGAGTTGCTTGCACTTAGGATCCCAACATGTTGGTATCTGAACACAAGTGAATGCGTATTTCCTTAGAAGGAACGCAAGTACCACTGAACGCCTAGTGGAATATTGCCTTGCTTCATACTTGCATTCAGGGATACTTGCGTTCAGGGAACGCAAGTATGAAGCAAATACTTGAACTCATAGGGGAATACAGCCTCAAGGGCTGCTATACATATTAAAATATGCAGTAGTTTAGTGTATATTCTTCTACGTTACTGTCACGTTAAAAGTGCATAATTATGTTCCAATGAACTCACAACCTACATGCTCAATATTCATATATATCAGCAAACAGCCGTCCACAAGTATTAATGCATCAGTTGATGTGTATATACAGCCATATTTATGGAAAGGGGTCGTATCTGGAATTCTATTTACTTATGCATGTGTTTCTGTACAAATCCAACATGTGCTTTAGCCCAACGGGTTTGTTGTCTGTGCTGTTGTTTGTGCCTTCTGGAAACCAGTATACACACTAATATTGACTCAATATTGAACCAATGCTTGCCACTAATATTCAATTAATATTGGTTGAACAAGTTTTTTTTCAACTATTAAAAGCTAATGTTAGTTCAATATCAACTTTCAATGTTAATTCAATCTTGAAATATGAAAATGAATCGACATTGTTGATAAAATGTTTCTAAATAGTCAGGGTATATACTAAATTAGCATTAGCATTTGTGAACATAATTATTCATTTGCTCTTCTTGGAACTTCCGTTCCATTAATACAGGGAGAAAAGATGAAGACCAGGAAGAACAAATGACAATAACAAAAAATGGCTCAGAATATTTAAAGAATAAAGTTGTCCCTAAACTACAATTTTGTTATCATAAACCTTTCTTGGTCATAAACCAAGCTTGTGGCTATTACTCAACATTTTCCAAACCAAGTCAAGCTTTGTCTGGATAAGTCACACTAAAGTCAAATGGTCTGAGAATGCAATGGACGAGATACACAGGAACTTGAACATTTCAACCTGCATTTCTTTTTTGTGGCAGAAAAAGTGTTTTGACATACCATGCTTCAATATAATATACACAATTATAAAAAGAATGATTCTTATGTGATACAATATGCAATGGTAAATTTAGTTGGAAATGCCTATGGTTCTTTCTCAGTCACTTAGATAGTTATGACTCTTTTAAATTTTGAAGTACTCAACAAGTTGGCAGACAGGACAGTGCCCCCTGGTGTCAGATTAATGTGCAATCGAAAATCCTATATTGTTACAACAATGATGATCTTATTGTAAATCTATATTATTGTAAGAAAACATTGACTTTGAATTGAACATAGAATATCCAGACAACGTTGGCATAAACATATTAGAAAAATATTAAAACCTTCAATATTGATAACTCAACATTAAATTGACATCAGTTGCCAATATAGAATGACGTTGGTAAATCAGCATTGTGAAACTATGAGAAAATAAACTTTAACGTAATAGATAATAGACCATTTTGTCATGATCATTTGTATAATGCCTAGGTGGTCACTACAGACTCAAAGATATGTATTGTCAGGTTGCAGACAATTAGAAAATAATAGACCACACCAAAGATGTTTTTAGAGACTAAAATGCTCTAAGTGGAGGGTCTAGATCTACTAAGTGACATATCAGATAACAATCCGCCACTATCTAGAGACATGTAACACATAACTTTAGACTTTTTGACAAAGCCAACACTGGTCAGAAGTCAAGAAGTCTTTAACTAGTACACTATCATGATACATGTGTTACATGTTTATACAATAATTTAATTGAACCTCCATAGCTTCAGACATTCTCCTTAGGAATGCACAACAACTTTGGTAAGGTATTTCTAATTAATAATCTTTGAACCTCAGCTTTATTATTTTACCATCCACACCCATCACAATGCTCCATATTGACATCAATCACACTCTCTTTTATTGCAACCACAACTAACATACATACTTACGTTAGCACCCAACTAATAAGGTTATCAGGCAGCAAGATTAGTGTAAGTACGTAAGCGGAAAAAATAATTCAGAGTTCCTGTACCAGAGAATAAGAAAATCAATAAAGGCTGTATTACATTGCGTGTTTCCTGGCTCGTCTTGGGACCATTTTGACCAACAATAGCAGCTTACACATACCAAAACACCCAACGTGTAGTGTAAAATGTTGTGTGTCGGGATTCACAATAGCTTATATTGGGCACCAAGTTTGTGTCTGATTTACAAACATGTATGTAAAATAACGCGAATAAGTTGCTTCATGAACCGTTACCCAACGCAGACCTGGGCCCAATGCAAAGTGGAATACGGGCTTTAGACAATATAAGCAAAGTAGGTTTCCTTCAAGCTTTTAGTCAAATTTAAGGTTACCCATGTATATATGGACCTATATGGCGTATATATATTTACCGCTGTACATAGGCGGTCATAAAAGGGATGGACTCTACATGTGAAAAGATCAAACCTAGACTAAAATAAAAGAAATGGGGGTTTGGGAGCATAGCCCCTGATTCAAATACAGTTTACAAGTGATATCTATGATGTAAAAATAACGTTGTTTCTATTATATGCAGTTGCTCTCTGATGTCATATAACAGCTCATGTCGAGTAGTGTAATAGGGCCTTAATATTATTGATTTGTCATAATGGAAGCTCAGGGGCTGAAGACGCATACCTCTGGTGATTAGTGTGGAAGCACATAACACACACAAAGAACATCTTGTCTAACACCTACAACTTGTTACTGTGTGGTCAAAATGCAAGACTTCTGACGTTGTCATATACTTACTGGTGTGGTTGTTAATTGTCAACATCACATCCAGATAAGGTAGGTGTCAAATATAACAGTTTTAATTAGTTAGTTACCAGTTTGTTAACAGTGAAAGCTGTCCCATTTAGGCCTTCAGGACTTCTATTTTGCCATAGCTATACTTTGTAAAACCCGTACATGAGTTAGTCCAGTAATGTAAATAGTAGTCACTGTGTCTCTTTTACTCGTACTTTTACTTTTGACGTGTTTGTAAAAGATAGTGCGTACGTGTTGACAAACATGTAACATGCAATCAGTTCACAGGTTGGAGATATGACCTTGTTTGCAATGCGTCAGAATATAGTAATCTGCTATAAAACATATGAATGCGCATGTGGATTGGATTTCACTGTGTTACTGTACATCACACGGATTTGTTTTGGATGGGATATTGCTATAATGAATTCAATTGTCATACTTCTTTATAATTTTTCAGAAACATAAATCAGACGTGCCTTATTGATATGTCTGCCCAGAGAGGTTATATAACTATAAACTCTCTCGTCTACAAAGGAAGAATTGTGTAAAGTATTCGTTGAGTTTATCAGTACTATCGTTATGGCCGTAGATGATGATGAGATGTGTCATATCTAGTGACTCAGGCCTCACTTAGTCATTCCCCATACATGACAGGGGTAGCTTTAGTAAGTGACTAAGTGACTAAAGTAAATAACGGTATAGAGAGTGTAGAGGCACTGTATCATGTCTGATTCCTTTTCCATGTCTCATTTCTCTATTAATACCTTATCACTTTCCCTTATTTCTTTCAACACATATATATGTATTGAAAACAAAAAGTTTAGTTTTATTTATAAATTGTCTTTGTTTTAAGATGAATAATGACATAATTCTATAACACATCAGGTATTTTGAACAATAAACATAGTAATAGAAACATCAAATATTAGAAATAAGTCTAAGTTAAGAAATACTATGCAAGGCTATACTCATGTTTTATCTTCGTACGTGGAAGAATGTTGGAGAGGGCTTCTGAAGAGGCTCATGTGATTTGAGAGGCCCTTCTACTTGAGATATGAGTATCATAATCGATCCGGCCTTGTCTCATATTATGATAGGTTAATAAAAATATTATATATGTATATATGCTTGTATGATACAATCCTTCATCTGTGTTTATCATATCATGTTTAAAAGGTACGAACACAAGTAAATTTAAATGCTATAATGCCAGGTTAATATAGCATAACATAATGTAATAAGAACAGTAATGGGAGATTATGGACAATAACTTCTGACATCACTGGATGATAGCATAGAAGACTTCACCATGAACGGAAGAGCAATGACTAATACTAATTAGGAACGTAGTAAGTGATATCAATGTTCGACTATGGACTTATTCCCGTCAGAGCATTACAACTGTGATGTCAAAAAGGTGGGAGTGTTATCAATTGAAAGTGTCACAGGGTCAACTATTCATGAATGTAATTGTCAAAAAAGTGTAGTGGGAACCACATTGTATACTGGTAGGTTTGACACACACTGTTTTTCTCAAATTTATTCTACCTTAATATACATGTGTTGATATGTCAGTATGTTTGTTCGGTATTTATACGTTGATTTAGGGAGAGATTGTTTTTCAGATTCTGTTTAGGCCTTCTTTGTAGAGTATTTATTCCGTTACCCTTTGGCCTGGATGTATGGCCTGAACATTTTTTGCCTGTAACAGATTTACCATATTATCGTCCATGAATCAACAGTAAGGATAAATTACCTATGGCTTAGAGTTACCACTTGCCAGTTCTCATTTAACTGCTATCTAATCCATCAACTATTCAGAAATTTGTCAACACGAATAAAATGACAGAAATGCAACACTTATCATCAGGTTAATCTGTACGTATTGAAGTACTTTTGTTTTGTAGTGTGGATATAAATGAAGACTTGAAGGCAGGAGTTGTTGGTAATGTAATAATAATGTATTTCTCTACAGAACCAGGAATATAGGCCTAAAAGCCTGTTGATGCTGAGTGGTTACATGTTATTTTTTCTACTGCTGGACCCAGAGTGCCCCTTACAGTCTACCTGCTCTTCCCCACCTGATCTCTGGTCAGTGACCTAATTACAACTGACCAATAGGGGCAGGGGGAGAACTAACTGTCTATTTAACATAACATCTAAAATGAAGTAAATAATATGCATATAATATGATATATCTTTTGATTAATATGATTTAGACATATTGAAATGTGTAAAATAAAGGGAATATGATATATTTTATGTTTCATATAAAACATTTAAATTTGGTAAATACTTTTAATTGTTAGAAGGGGATATGCCATCACTAAACTTATGTATGACAGTATGTTTCTGCACTGGTGTTGAAATAACTCTATGTAAATAGAGGGATGTTGAATAATGAAGGAAAAACACTGCACCAAAAACCTTGTCTCATTCATTTTTATTCATCAGCATTGCATCCTGTGAAAATTCACTAGACTTCCTGGCAGTATTATGGTTTAAGCCCCGTCCCCATGGGGAACAACTTGTCGGCCGATAAACGTTTATCGTCCAGAAATCCCGCCATCAACGACGAAAAACTCATCGTCGACGACGGGAAACTAATCGTCGACGACCGGAAACTCATCGTCAATGAAAAATGTTATGTTTTTTTGTTGGGACGCGATGGACGATGAGTTTGTGGACGATGAACAGGTCTTTATCGTCCAGAAAATGGTGCCAGACTGTCTGACGATTTAAACCTTATGTCGTCGGACTTTTCCACCTAAATATTAGGCCTGTTTAATATGTATATCGTCGACGATGAGTGGACATTCTTTGTCGTCCCCTTTAATCGTCGGAAAACAGTGTGGCTTCCATAATTACTTGGTGCCAGTCTGTCTACCAGTACATGGCTTCACCGACGATAAACTCCAGTTTATCGTTCATAGTTTATCGTTGACTTTTTTCACCCTTGGGGACGGGGCTTTAATCGATGCAGATATATGAAGGTCAAATAGAAAGATAGATTAGTTTTAACTATGTCCTAAGCGCCATTCCCACTGGGCAATTTTGGGATGAATTGGCGCCGATGTCGGCACGGCCGTCAGCTGACTCTGCTAAGACAAGGCACACCCACACACAAATGACACCGACGTCAGAGTCGGCGTTGGCCATCAGCGCCGATGGCCGTGCAGACACAGCCGATCAATATTAAACACATTTAATAATTTGACGCCAACACCAACGCCAACGACCGACGGCCGTCGTCGTCAGTCGTTGGTCCCTCAGTTAGGGGGTATGGGGCTTAATTCTACTGTATATATATGGCATGTCTACTGCTATTGTCTTATGCAAGGCTAGTTCTGATTTACTTTTCAGCTAAGGGTAACATTGTATTACCAGAGCATTGGAACAATCGATTTCCTAAGGTTATCAACGTATATTGCATGATGAAGATCCATGTTAGTATAATGTCCTCACCCTTTTTAACTAGGTCTGTAATTAGAAGAAGGACACAATGTTATCTGTAATCCGTTTGAAGCTACACTGTATCACTGCACTACTCCTGACATTCTTCACTTTAACAAACGGGCCATGTTCTGGTCCAAGCTGTGAACAAGGTTGGTATTAGCTATGTATTATTTAAAAAAAGTGGTTTGTTGCACAATAACTGATCACGATAAAGAATACTTTAAGATCTTCTTAAGCACATCGATTACCAGCGGCATTTTAATCAGAAAATATCTGTTGTGGGACCTCTATAAGATTTCTACAGTGGCCCGTTGTGCAACAACTACTTTGCGTAACAATAACAACTTTAAGACAACTTTGAGAAAGTTGTCGTTACAGAGATAGCTATCATTATTACAATACTCCCCAATATCTCTGTTTCTAGTGGATCATATTGAATTTTGTTGATGTATATACAAAGTGGCAATGTAGGGCTATAAATTATGAAAATAACAGTTTATTAATAGCATTCTAAAAAAATGTTATTTAGTTTTAAAAAACACGTCATTATGCGCAAAGTTGCTTACATAAGGTATGTAATAACGAGGGGTATCATTTCAATGATAGGTGCAAATTACTGATCATTTGCTGCATTTACGGTTCATTTACTGCATTCTAAAGAATTTTGTCTTATATATGAAACATGAATAAACAACAATCAAATGGACACACCTCATTTATTTATTGCTTGTCACAACCAGTATCAGGCAACAAGCCAAAAAACCAACAAAAACTAATATTATCAAAAGAATTCAAATACATTCTTACATTCCTGGACACAACAGAGATTATTGTCTTTGATACCTATGTAAAAAAAGAAATTGTGTCTAATGAATATGAGCTTCCACTTGAAAAAAAAAGTGAAAGAATTGCAAGCATTTTCAACAAATCTCAGATCAAAGGCTAGACAAGAAAATCCTTGCACCTGGTATATAATAGGAAACCCTATTTCATACTCTTAGGGTAATTTGATGAAAAAGAAAAGGCCCTCTATAATGCTGATGAAAGGATAGTAATCCATTTTCAAGTTTGTGGGTGAAGTATCAATCTTTGTCAAAGATAATGCATTTAGATTTGCAATTGTTTCCCTAGGTCTGGATCAGCCTAAGGCTTTACCTTTTGGCATCCACAAATGTCCCTCAATACCAAACTTTGACCATTCAACGCATGATGAAGGGACTGACGGAACAAACCCTAAATCCATTGTGACATACACATGTGAAAAAGGTTACAACAATTTAGGAGGCAGTGAACTTGAATGTGATTACTATAACACAGGGAGTTGGAAGCCCATGGGAGATGAGCCTTCATGTCAAGGTAAAAGTATTATTGACTTATAAATAAGTGTATATTTTATTCTTCTACATAACAGTATAATCTTTACTATAAACATAAGAAACTTGGATGAGATATTCTTTGAGAACCTACCCCATGGGGGTTCAGGTAAGAATAGGCCCCCCAGTAGCCCCTGCTGATAGAATGAGGTGTCGATAGGGGGGACCCTGCACTGATCAAGTGGTTCTTTGGGTTCAATTCCTGGTTGGTGCCGTGGTTCACTG
The DNA here is from genome assembly GCA_936440205.1 of Lepidonotus clava. Lineage (NCBI taxonomy): Eukaryota > Metazoa > Annelida > Polychaeta > Phyllodocida > Polynoidae > Lepidonotus > Lepidonotus clava. The sequence goes on from OW387137.1 coordinate 49,514,997, forward strand.
CGGGATGAGGTACAGCAAAAATGATTTCCCACAGGGGACTGATCCCACAGGGGACTGTAAAGCCTGATCGGCCAGTGGCCTAAGGTAAATCAGTAATAATTAACTGTAAAGCAGGTTATTCACTACAAGGTACAGGAACAGTTACATGTGGAAGTGATGGCAAATGGACAGAACATAGCTCATCGTGCAGAATTAGGGCTTCAATTTTTGAAACATCATTCCAAAACATTGTTTTGAACACACTTGATCAGTTACCTAAATCTACATTGATTCACAAAAGATACTTTGAAACTGCTCAGTTTTAAGTAAAACACTTGTATCAACAACAGTGATTATTCTAATGGAACTGTTGTTTAGGAAATAAACAAATTATTGGTTCTCAAAAAAGGATACTTGTTCCTTCTAATTACAGAAAACTGCAAACCATTTCCTATACTTGATGGTTATATAAAACCAGGTGGCAATATACTGTTTAATGAAACAGTACAGATTTCATGTATATCAGGATATAGATAACTAGGGCCAAAAGCCAGAAGGTGTGTTGGAAAAAAAGTGAAAAAATTGCAAGCATTTACCAAAAATCTCAGATCAAAGGCTAGACAAAAAAATCCTTTCATTTGGTACATAATAGGATAACCTATTTCATACTCTTAAACAAGAAAACTGTAAACCATTTCCAATACTTAATGGCTATCTAAAGCCAGGTAGCAATATACTATTCAATGAAACAGTACAGATTTCATGTATATCAGGATATAGATGACTAGGGCCAAAAGCCAGGAGAAAAAAAGTGAAAAAATCCAACCATTTTCGACAAATCACAACCACAAGTCTAAACAAAAAATTCCTTTCATTTGGTATATGATAGGATACCCTATTTCATATTCTTAGGGTAATGTGATAAAACAGAGAAAGGCCCTCTATAATGCTGGTGAAGGCAGAGTAATCGGTGTTCAAGTTTGTTGATGGAGTATAATATTGTGACAAGGATAATGCATTTAAATTTGCAATTGTTTCCTTAGGTGTGGAGCAGCCTAAGGCTTCATTTCTTGGCATCCATAAATGTCCCTCAATACCAAACTTTGACCATTCAACACATGATAAAGGGACTGACGGAACAAATCCTAAATCCATTGTGTCATACACATGTGAAAACGGTTACAACAACTTAGGAGGCAGTAAACTTGAATGTGATTACCATAACACAGGGAGTTGGAAGCCCATAGGAGATGAGCCTTCATGTAAAGGTAAAATATTATTTATCTATAAATAAATGTTAGTTTTGTTCTTTTACATAACAATATATATCTTTATGTAATGGCTGGGGGTAGCAGCGGTGCTTATTGGGGCTTTCGAACGGAAATACGCCCCGGAGCACCCGAGGTAAAAATCTCCCGATTATACGCACCTATAGAAAAGTGCTTGGAGAATGTACGCATTCTGATTGGCTGATGTACGCCACGTGATGCGTACACTCTCCTAACAGAGCATCACGTGACCACTGTTGCCATGGTTTGGGCCAATCAGCATCAAGAATTAGGTAAACAAACAAGATGGAGGGAGCATCGCCGTCGGAACTATGACAGGGCCGTCGGAAATACGGCACGGCCGTCGGCACTTTATTTATTATGAAATTGCAGTTTTTTCTGGATAAATTGATGATTTACAGGTGTGTAGCCATCACATAAAATAAAGAAGACACTTTTATGTCGTATTCGGTCCGTTTTATTAACCTCTGGGCTGTTAGAACCTTGGCCTGACGGCCGCGGTTCTAACGGCCCAGAGGTTAATAAAACGGACCTCATACTCCATAATCATGTCTTCTTATTATATTACTATGAACATAGGAAACTTGAATGATATATTTTTTGAGAAAATTTTTCTTGGAATCCATTTATCTGTTGTTTTTCATATTAAAAAAGTAACAATCATGATAATAAATGGTTTTTTGATCTTTCTAAGGACCTTGTGCAGACGTGGTCACGTGATCACATTTTGGTGATCAACACGTGGCGATCATAACCATATGTCTAATATCAAATTTTGAAATTAATAGATTGTGAATAATTGTTATCATATATCATGTTTTCTTGAGTTTGTATAGGGTGAATTTAACATAAATATGTGATTTAAATGCTCATTGATTATTAATTATAACAAATTTAAATTGATCACCAATATGGCGCCCAACCTGTTTTGGGCATTATGACATCATCTGCACAAGGTCTATACATGCAACTTGAATCTAATACAGGACTGATGTCATGCAAGTCTTAAACATTTCCTCTCTGGGTTATGCTTCCAAATTCACTCTCGTAAGAGGTTTGATAATAAATGATACCATGCTCTCTGTGATAATGGTGATTAATTTGGCCTTGTTTATTTCCTTAGAAATGTGTCCAGCTCTTAGTATCCCACACGGGGCTGTAAAGCCTGATGTGCCAGTGGCCTTTGGTAAATCAGTAACAGTTAACTGTAAAGCAGGTTATACACTACAAGGTAAGGGAACAGTTACATGTGGAAGTGATGGCCAATGGACAAAACATGACCCAATGTGCAGAGGTAAGACTTTAGCTTTTTAATGCTCATTCTCAATCATCGTTATGAATACATTTTAACAGTTTCCTAAGTCTACACTAATTTATAAAATACATTTTGAAACTGCACAGTTTTAAGTACAACACATGTGTCAACAATAAAAATGATCTTATCTTAAAGGAACTGTTGTTTAGGAAATAAACAAATCGTTTGCTCTAAAAGAAAGATATCATTATTGTTTCTTCTTATTACAGTAGACTGCAAACCATTTTCCTTACCTAATGGTTATCTTGAACCAGATGGCAATATACCGTTCAATGGAACAGTGCAGATTTCATGCAAATCAGGTTATAGATTGGTTGGGCCCAAATCCAGAAGATGTGATGTTAATGGCACATGGAAAGGTTATTTTCCTCAATGCATAGGTAAGATTTGGAGTTGTAACTTTAGAGGAGTGTTTACTTTACATAAGATCAGTTCAGTTCTAGTGACCAATTTCTGCATTAAAAACATCAGGACCAAACACTTATCATATGCATGCACATACAGGTTTATCTACACATGTGGAGATATGTAAATAATTCTGTAGTTGAGTTGCGAATTTCTGTTTTGAAGCCATGCACTTTCTTAAAAATCAATCAAAGTATTGCAGGAACCCACAGCTTGAGATCAACTTCTTTTTGGTTTTCCTTTCATTTGCAGAAGTAAAATGTGATTTTCCTCGTGATCCAGACAATGGCTATATCTTAAACAAAAATGACACAATTAATACAACAGTTACATATAGATGCAATAAGGGGCACCGTCTTTTGGGGGACGCAGAGAGGAGGTGTAAACAGAATGGAAGTTGGACTGGAGTGGAGAGACTTTGCCAACGTAAGGTTCTATGCACTTTGTAACTGCCAACTATAGTCAACACCATGTTCGTATCAGTCTTTGGTTGAGACATTTCCCTGTAGAAGCAGTATTTTCAAAATCAAGAGATATCGTGAAGAACTTTGTAATATAATTTTATTTGTTGTTCAGTCAATGTGCTTCCATAGCTAGGCCTTGGTCCTGTGGAGCCACTAGGTGATTAGGCTATCAGTATTACTTAATAATAGCATCACAGGGCCTAGTATATGGCTATCCTCTATATAAATTCAGGTTTGATCTCACTTAGGGATAGGTCACCCTAGTCATTAGAAAATGGAAATACTCTGGAACAAGATTCTACACTGCAAACATCTTACATTTGAAAGCCAAACCACAATATGATTCACATAATTAATTTTGTTGAAAAAATATTTTGTGACCTTCCCTAGAGTGATCTGAGCGGGAAAAGGACAGTTAACTAACTTAGTGATGAAAATAACCTTAGTGCATTCATCTATTTCTTTATTCCTTTTCTTTATACTTAAAACTACATTCCGTTCATGCCGATTTACAGTTGTATCCAGTGTTACAAACAATCATTTCAGGGTTTATATGTCATAAGTAACATATTAACACTATATACAGACATATGTGTCGAAATACAGTTCAATGCAATTTACTAATAACTTCCTTAATTATAAGTATAATACATATTATGATACACAAGTTGCCATCTAACTCTTATAATTATGCACTCAGCCATTGACTGTGAGATACCGGTGGTACCACTCGGACAATGCGAGCTTAAAGGAAAACCTACAACTTACAAAAATAGAGTCAAGTGTTGGTAAGTTAAGGTCATTTTTTCAATGTATTGGATAGTAGAACACTTGTATCTACACCCAAGTGATGCACTAGAATTGATACTAATGAGGTTTGTGGTATATGGGAATTATGTTAACACTGCCTTTGAATTATCCTTTTCGCTTTGCTTTTTAAATCGAAGCCATAAAAATAATATATTTCATTAAGATGTCATTCTCAGGTGTTGTATTATAACAATATGTGGTTGTACATCGTTGACATTTCCACATTCCAAAAGGACAATTTTCTCAAAGGCTCAGATTTCTCTAAGATATGCATTGTGAAATGATAATAGTTTTCACAGTAAATGGCCGTTACACCATTCTCTAATCGCTCGAATTTAAAGAAAGTTTATCACATTTGGTTTCCAATACAGTAAGGCATGATCTGACTTCAATTCCAGGTGTTCTGATGCCTCTGGGCAGCCCTTTGACATTATCTGTAACTACAAAGGTCAATGGCAGCCAGACCCACAGGATAGATGTCACAGTGAGTAACATGATTCTTGACAAGAAAACCTGCAATGATTGCATGTTTATCAGGATCACCAATTTGATATTGCAACAATGATTTATCTTAAATACCTTTTATGATCACATGGTAATTTTATTTGGCCTCGAATGCATCTTTCACTTGTGGTAAAGGAAAACAAAATCCCTGACATACGAATTTCTGTGAAGCTTGTTTAATCATTGATTGCATGTTGATTGGTCATGTGTTATTACAATCTAATACTGTAAAAGATTAATACACCTTTATTCATACTCCCTTCAATCATCATTAAAATCAGATTTTTTATGAAATATATTATTCAATTTTAGTGGATTGTGCTATCCAAACTCCAGGATCCAAACTCACAAAGATAAAACATCTGTCACACCAGCAATGTTTATGTGATGAGAAGAAGAAGGCACAATGTAAGAATGGTACTCTTGATAGGACAAAGGGATGTTTTGCAGGTCAGTTAAATCCCAGTGGACTGTTATATGCTTAATGGGAGGTAATGGATGTCTTAAATTTTGTTTTAGAGTTTTAGGTCTGTTTTGTTTGCATCAGAGCTTAGATTGATACAGTTTTATTAATTTACTTGATAATATCTTGAATTCAACTTTTTTAATGTTTACAGAAAATGTGTCATCCTTACATCAATAGCACAAAACATGGTCATTGACAGCTATATAGAGCCAAAGTATAACAACTTCCAAAAATAGTTGTTGGTGTTTAGGTAACAGATTAAAGATCTAATCATTTATATCCAAGTTTCTATATCAATAATAGATTTTGAGAACATTCTAATTGTTAACTGTCTAAATTCAATTAAACAAAAAAGGTCCCTTTACGTATGTAGTCTATAACAGAACTGGATTTAATCTAAGATTGTTAAGCATGAAAGATGAATTTAGGGACAGCAGGCTGTTAACGGCGACTCTCTATATTTCATTTATGACTAAAATGGAGCTGAAAACTATACGTTTGTTGTGCTTCCCTCGTTTTAGAATGCTTTCCACCACGGTTGCTACATGGAGCAGTAAGAGAAAACACTCAAGGAAATGCGAGTCTTATTCAGAGCGTTATCACCATAAGGTTTGTTTGACCTTGACATTGTGTACGCATAGTAAACTTTGGTTACCATAAGGAAAAAAAGACCTTTATTATTATAATCCAGAGCTACTTTCTGCAGTGCCCTCCATGGTTAAAACGATTTAATTTTCACCCTGGGCCTCCCTGTGCCTGTGTTGCATTGAATTCCTAACTAGCTTACCGACATCACCTCAGGCCTAGGATATTATAAAGTTAATTGTATTCTTGATTATTAGCTTATAAAATAATTATAGGAAACATGTATACGATGACGTAACACTTCCAGTCTAATGAACACATCTATGAAACTCCTGGCATTCAAATAATGGTTTAAAATGCTACAATTAAATATATCAAAGTGTACCGAAATGGAAAAGTTAAAATTGTTATCTTCACATGATAGATCATAATATGGGTTTATCATATAGACTTCTAATGTTTTTCTTTTATTTCTGTTACCTTATATCAACGCTGTTATGTCTTTTCATAGCTTCAGTTGTGATGAAGGATATAGTCTAAATGGTTCAGGAAAATCTGTATGTATGTGCTCTGGGAAGTGGAAGCCTGAGCCACCTGTATGTGTCGAGAATACCAACAATAGAATGCTTCCTGTTGAACCTTCTCATTCTGACCTCAACCAGGAAACTGCAGGTACATAGCTTTGTGTGTTTTAACTGTGACTGTAATAATTTGAAATAAGTTTTCCTCTCAATGTTACACAATTAAAGTTAAAAAAGAGTATTAGTTTCCATCAAGGATATGAATGTGACTTTAGATGTATTTACTAGCTTGGCATAAGTGTTAGGCATAGTCACTATTAACAAACCCACTTTTCACTTAAGCTGGGAACCCATTGAGCATAGTTGGTCTTAAAACTATCAACCATGAGTGACCAGTGTACACATCTCATACCTTAAAATCGGTAGGACATATCTATAGTCTAAAACATATTACTTCTAAATATCATTATGTGAGAACTAGTATAAAATAATACACAAGATATTCAAAATTAACATTATGTAACTGTTGTATGAAAGTACTAAACTAAAGACGTTGTGCAGATGACATCACACCTCAAAAATTGGCATGGGCGCCATTTTGTTGATCGCTTTGAATTTATTACTTACAAGTCTAAAGCATCTATGATGCACAATTTTTGTTTATTTTATTAAAAAAAACGCTCATTCAATCATAATGAACGATTATTTTCAATAAAATGTTGATATATTCCACAGCTATGTGGGTATAGTGACCATATGGATTTTTTTGGTTGCCATTCCTAGACCTTTTATTATTCATGGTATCATATGACGTAATTAAGTACATTGACTACCATGTATGGAACTTAATGGGCTAATGTCTCTTCAGGTAGACCAGGATTGCTTGCATTTAGTCGTCTTTGAATATACAGACCTACAATATAAACTTAAACAATTCTTTTATAGGTAAAAGCGAGTACGAAAAGAGAACAGCCACGGAAAGACGTACAATATACTGGTTCGGACGGGCTGGTGGCATTGCCCTTGGTATAGCTACTCTGCTGGGGCTTGCACTTTATTTTTTACTGGAGGTAGTAAAACCATTACGGTTGTTATTTTTAATTAGATAGTTACTAACAGTTACATACCGTCACCAAATTTTGGAAACCGTTAGCAAACCTCTTTGTTTCTTTTTTGTAATAATGCCTTGAAACAATTACCCATTGTATGTGTCATATTTGGACAGCAGAACGTTTTGACGACCTGATAATGGTTAAATACGGTTTAGATATAGACATATCAGTGTTTTACATGTATATAACACAATATACGCTTTATGTAAAAAAAAGCTCAACCATACTTTCATATCTCAAGCTTTTCTTATCGAAAGTAATGTAATGTCAGCTTGTAACTGCCGTAGTTTATTGGCATGGTGACCACTGAATGTTAAGTGTTACAAAATAATACTATAATGTCATGATTATAAGATGTATCTCTACATTTGTTATTTACCTAGTCAGAGTTGGAACATAAGGTTTTAGTATGTACTTATGCACTCCTGTGTGATTCCTTACCGATATTCCCTATAATGTGTTTTCTTTTTTTACAAATAACTATTTTACCTTGTGATTTGTCAAATGAAGTTGGAGAAGAATGGCAGATTGGCAAATGTTTGACAGTTTAGAAGGTTAATCTCTTCTTGTATTTTTAGAACAATTCACTAATGAGTTGAAAAGCCATTACAGATCTGTTGTTTTCCCTAGGAAAATGGTGCCATCTATTTAAAATAATGTTGATTGGGCACAAGTTAATATACTGCCTGTTTTACAACAGGTTGTTTTGCATCACTTATTGTTTAGAATTTGTAGATCATTCTGTTGTCCTGGTCTCAACCAGAAGGTCGTGTGACTTAAACAATTCACACAAAAAGTCCCCACCCCGAGGGCCAAACTAGTGGAGTTGAGGCTTTTTCCCATTGCATACTGTTGAATCCAATTTATGTTGCCACTTGGCCCGACCAACAAAGTAAGGCCATGCCATTCATTCATTATCATCTTTACAATGTAAAGAGGAAAAAGATGCTTCAGTGACACTGTATAGGTATTTCCCTAATATCTATAATATGTTTAGAATGGGCATCATCTGTATTATTATGATTATTATTGGCCTACTTAAACATAGGTTCTAGGGAGCCTTGACGAGAAATACCCGGATGTAGGCTATCAGAGGACTGTCACACAGTATAGATACAGACATTTGCGTCCACCTGAATTGAAGTCAATCTCTTACTTTATGTAAACAGTCATGTCAAGAGGCACTTGGTTATTTGTTTCAAACCTCAACCATCAAACTGCAGGTACACATTATTCATGACATTGAACTATGACTGTGATTAACTAAGATAAGTTTTACTCTTAGTGTTATGTGTTTAAACAACTACAACGAAATCTAATGTTGTATTGCGTATATATACAAATGTGACTTTAGATACATTAAGAAACATACAATTTTTCTGGAATGAGTGTCAGAGCCACAATAACAAACCCATGCCTCACCAGGGTATGAATACCCAGTTAGGGTTCTCATTCAGTTCATACTTTGGCATTCATCACCTTCTGTCTGGGCCAATCTATGATCGCATATAAATTGTACTAGATGCCACACCAGGTTTTTACCTGAAAGTGTTAGGATTGTCATTAGTATGAATGTTGGAAGCCTTCATTCATTATCTTGAAACTTATTATTCCACACATTGTCTGATTAATTAGCTAATATTTGTGTATCTATTGGTTTCTATACCTTGAAAAATCTCTGTGATAAAATTTGTAGTATTAACCATGACCATCCTAATGGCAGGTAGAGTACTCCTTGACATTCTGGACAAACCCAATGAGGCATGACTTTATAATTGCAATGGTATGGTAACGTTTTAACTTAGCTAATATGTTGTCTTATTGAGGAATACATAAAAGGTCAGTCTGCCATTTGAGTCTGGTCAAACAAACTTGCACTTTGTACTTGTATTAAAGAAACTAAATCGGTTATGGTTTGTTCAAGTTAAAAGAGATGGCAACATTGTTCCATGTATGAATGTGGCAATATAGAAATATAGAAAATGTATTAAATATGTCAGTCAATGTGAAAAACTATTATTGTGTAATGTTGGGAGCACCCTGTATCTAGGGAGGAAAGAGTCGGAGAGCCATCTGGAAGAATAACAGAGAACTACAGGCTGGAGATATCAAGGCAATTTTACATTTACCCTCCAATGTATTTGTTTGTAAAAAGATATGTGTATTGATTTTGAGTTTTGTATTTCGCACTGTATATGAACTGCTAATATACATTGGATATGAGATACTACAACTTTTGTATTATCTAGTGTGAAATGGCATTGTCTTAAGGATTGACAGCGGTGGTTGGAGCATGATTCACATTTTGGCATGTACCTCCACACCTAATTTAGCTACAGTAATACTATATATATCATTTGAACACTTGAAAGCTCTGATTTTTCACTATTTAGTGATATAAGTTATTAGAAAATAAGGGGAGAATTTGAAAAACTATTACTGAAAAACCTATTTTCCCACTTTTACTTTTTGAACAAGGATTTCTCAATAACTAATGAAGCTACCTGCCCAATCTTTTTCAAACTTGTCAATAACTTTCTAATGCAGGGAAGCGTGTCTCACATATTTGATTTAGGGTTTAGATTTCATTCTATGCCCAAAAACAGATAACTTAAATGTGAATTATTTCTAATTTTTACATTATATTTTTTTTAAGTCTGAAAAAAGATATCAACATTTTGAGACACTCTTCCCTCCAGTAGAATGTTTCGAACAAGCATCCAAAGTTTCAAAGGTCTATCTTTAATGGTTCCCGAGAAATCTTTGTTTAAAAAATAAAAGTGAAAAAATAAACTTTTCTCTTTGAGCGACCACAACTGAAAAACATCATAACATTATTATATATAATTTATATCTTTTGATAGACCATATAGTAGGCATTTGAACTATATCTATTACACCAGTGTAGATGGAGAAACACTTTAAGAAAAATGCAAAAGTCTAAAGTACCGCGAATCACTGTGTCAATCCTTAAGGGCCATACCCACCGGGCGATGGGCGACGGTAATATGAAGTTCAATATTTTACAGGTTATTTTATCAGTGATTTTACTGGCTATCCCGTCAACTGTCACCGGTCGCCCAGAAAAGCACCATACCTACAATGAGTCGCTGGGCAATCCTGCATTCCTTTGCGACTTTACTGCCGGTACTCCCAGTCGACAGTAAAGTCACCTAGCGGGTATTAGTCCAAGAGATGCGGCACTTTTATTTATGTGACTGAGGCCGAAAGGTTTGAAGGTGGTTTCCTAACCTAAATTTTCCATAGAATTCAAAAATCCATTTCTTAGTTGTCAAAGCCTCCGGGTTTTGGGTGAAAAATGACGTTTTCCGAGAAAAAATTGCATTTTCTGAGCAAAAACATAATCCCAGTATTTCCTTAGGTTAGGAAACCACCTTCAAAGCTACCCTTAAAACAATGTTGGAAACTTGTGTATGCAATCAAATTGAAGGAGAGGACCTAGTGAACATGAGGAATGAGCAAAACTAAAAAAATTGGTTGGTTACCATGGTAACAAGTGGCAGTTTTGGTGGATAATAGTCAAAAAATGATTAAATCTTTTTTTCCGTTACCTATGGTGACCACCAAATGCAAGTTTTCAGTCTAAATCTTCTTTGGCACATTCAATAGCATCCAAATGTAAATGTTTTACTATCTTTGGTTTTCTGTATGAATAAGGTCCCAAGTTATGATACCTTGATCCTGTGTTAGTTCACAAAGCCCAAGATGTCCTACTTAGGTAGCATAAGATTGTGCAGTATGGCTGTCATAGGCCCAATGGATTCATCATGCATGAATAATAATGATAATTACAAAGAATAGTCAGATTTATTGATTAATAGATTCATAGATGTAGGACAACAGCTGAAATGACAACTAAAAGCAGTCTTATCTTAAATTGTACATTGATCCCAGGCAGTTCAGCTTATTCTTTGGGCATTTATAATAAGAATCATGAACATAAAAATAGAAGTCTATTGCTATATATTCTGTATTGATCCTTTTGACTTAAGGGTGATTTGAGGTTCTGTCAATCACACGAATCTGTAATGGATCATTTGCCATATCTAGTTTCCCTAGTGACATATAGTTCATGAAATGTGATCTTCTAGGTATTACATTTAAGGCAATGACCAAAATACATCAACATCAAGTGAATGAGTTCAAGACCCCACTGCATATGTAAGTGTGTCTATTATTAATAGGCAACTATTGTGACAATTGAAACTAAGCAAAGATTTTGAATTAGAAGAGATAAAAATATCCCCCTCATGTCACCCTAACTTATGTTATCAACACTTTAGCCCTCAGGGCAGACCATCAATAGCTAGATGAAGGGAAATGTAGCATTTAAGTGAAGGCCTAATGCAGCTAATCAAAGAGAACTGTTGTCTCCCCATATCCAGTTTGAGACATGTACACAAATATTAAAGGTTGATTTAGGAATTATCAATATTTCAAAAATAATCTTGTGAGGAAAGCAGTCATATAAAACACCCTTTTTATGATTTATATGAGAAAAAGACAATAATACTCTAGAGTTTGAGACAATTATGTCTCTTAACATTGTTATTCAAAATTTTTATTGACTTTTCTTACCAATTTGAGTAGACACAAAATAATGGTAACTGCCTCAAGCAGGTCATATCTCAATAACCTACTCTCACCTTGATCACTCGTTAGTTCTCTAACAGTCATTTGACAACTTGTACCTCTATAAAGGTAAATAATTGCTATCATTTACACATTATCCTAAACTGATGGACTGGGAACTTAATCTTCTGTAATTATCTGTCACTAGGCAATAGACTCCTTACTACCATAAGTTGCCAAAGCACATGGGCATACAATGTTGCTGCAGTACAGTTATGAAGTACTTTTTAATGTTTTTCATGAAAATATGTCCCCCACTAATCAAGAGATTGTTTAGATACCTTTAGTCTATTTCACAAAATTAACAGTTTGTTTGTTTGTGGGATTAGTTTAACGTCCGGCCAACCCTTCAGGGTTCTTTTACCAGACTGCACAAGGTAAAGCTTTTCAGGTCATTTTACGCCACAGGGGCGGTGATCGAATCTATGTTATGAGGTGCCTATTTGTAGCAGTAGGACCCAATGCCCTCTTTATAGTGCTGCCACACTGAGATATCCTGTCATAGGACCACACGATACCCCACCCAGTCACATTATACTCACACCAGGCTGACCAGTCATGTTTTGTGGTTCTTACTTTATACCGAGTGCCAGGCAAGCAGTGACCACTGCCATTGTTAAAGTCTTCGGTGTGACTCGGCCAGGGATAAATCCCAAGACCTCCCAGACTCAGAGCGGGCACTCTACCAAAGAGCTACTGAGTCTAGTCCCCCCCATTTGTCGCCTTCTGCAAACAGCAAGAGGCTGCTGGGGACCTATTCTTCCCAGGAGGCTCCCGCAGGAACCCCCACCCCGGATCCCCAAGGGGGACAAAATTAACAGAGAAAAAATGTAAAGACAATGCAATTGGACTTGATGGGCCACATTATACAGCACTTACCTTCACATGAATTTCTACACTTTGAAGTCCTTATATCAAAGTGTTTCATTCTTCATATTCTATACTTGGGTTCTATGATAAATTTGAAAAGGTGCCCTAACTGGCTCCATACAGGTCTACCAAGATAGTTATGTTGACTCTCAGAAGGGGCTGGTTCAGAGGAAAAACAACCTCACATTTATAAGAACTAGATAGCAGAATCCAAACTGGGACCAATAATGGCTTTACCAAGGATAATACACAATTCATACACAGTACAAGTGTGCACACATTAAATACACATGTAAATACACATGTAAATCAGAAGCTGAAATGGGAATGCTCTCCCCCTCTCCCAATCTGTTCTTGGGATTGCAGGGGGAGGATACTCTCTGGACTTTTACATAGATTCAGGGACAGGCACTAATTAAGACCTCCACATTACATACAATTAGGTAGTCCACTTGCTCTTCAAGCCAACCAATACCCAATTGCTGCCCATAATGTTTGATCCATCGAGGAAATAACCTGTGAATTCAATAAAGAAGGAGGTATCTGTTACTTAAACTTGTGTAGGTAACTATCTCTATGATCTATGAAGAGCCATGCATACAAAATATGATTGATAATTGTTTGTATAAACATTATTATATTCTTCTAATGAATTCTTCTTATGAATTCCACAAAACTGTTATTATTATGTTCATCTCATGAATTCCACCAAACTGAATTTATTATAGAAATACTAAAGAACAAAGACCTTTTTTTTATATTATGACAGCCACTTTGCATTATCTAATGCTACTTACATAGGCCATCTTCCATTCTATAGACTCACACAGGATCAGGGTCCCACTACTTGGGATCCTATTCATACAGCTGCAGATAACCACAGATACTAGAATAATTCCCATTCATGTACATAGTATATGTATTCAAGTTGGTGGTAATATTCAAAACTGGTCAGCCATCTTGGATTTTGGCCTCTGCCACAGACTCAAAACATTGAAATTTAGATTCCCAGACCTTGAATTCCTAAAATAGACACCAACCATGTCTTTCTATCCATTCTAGAAGATAAGATACAAGCCAATTTCCATCAAGAGGCGGCCATGTTGTTTTTTGATACCTGCCTGGCTTCTATTGATTTTTCTATGTAATTCCCATTACAGAATTAATAAGTCAGCAACTGTGGTGCTCTTAAATGGTCTTAAACCATCAATTTGTCAATATATATACCAATGCTGTAATTTTCATGAAATTGGCCCTTATCGGCGGATTACGTCAATTTAGACCCAATTTCTTCAATATAGTTCATCATTTTTAGCATGTTAATTTACATTTGGATGCTATTGAATGTGCCAAAGAAGATTTAGACTGAAAACTTGCATTTGGTGGTCACCATAGGTAACAGAAAATACAATTGCATCATGTAGCCTTATGCAATTGGAATGCCCCATAGCGTCCCTTTGCATGTGGGCCACCCTGTGAATTTCTGAGTGGTAATATAAGGGCTCAGATTGGACCGCCCGCATTCAGGTGCGAAATAAATATAATATTTTTCATAACTGGTCGATTGACCGAGAAAATTGTTTAATTTTGATTTAAAAGGAAATCCTTAACTTAACCGGAAAATCAATAAAATAATGAAATGAAACAATTTTTGCATTTTTTAAACATTGTGCCTTGACTAATGTTTCGACGTTGATAAATGGGGACAGACTCAACCTATTACGCTGTTCACAATGTTTCTTTTGTATTCTATACTTTCAATATCCATATAATTTAACAGAATTCATGATAAGATCATTTATATCCTTTCTGCTATCTTGAGTATTCAACTTCACCTCTTTGTCAGGATTGATTTAATGAAACGATCGATAAATCCTAGTAGATAAGATTACTCAAAAAACTTACCATGTGAACCTTGGAATATGGCCCTTGATATCTAGATCAATTCAGGCACAGGTTGAAGAGGCTTAGGTGGGGGGGGGGGGCGGACCAACATCAATGCATTTATGATATAATTTAGTGTTGAGAGAACAAACTGGTCTACTTTCTTTCTTGAGACCACCAGCCTGGTAACAGTTGCTCATTTTATTACCATCTGCGAGAAAAACACATTGAAACAAGAAAAAGTCCGTGGATAATGTAAATCACATTTGTCCATCTACCTGTCTTATGTGAAACGGCATTGGATTATTCGTAGATGAAGGTTACACGAAAGTGTAACTCAACATCATGGTCTGTCTTCAATATCTTACCATTTTGTTGCTAACAATATCTTTTGAAGCCAATGCAATTGGTCCCTGTTCTGGTATAAGCTGTTTGATAGGTGAGTACTGGTTTCAATTAAGTAAGTTTTATTCACATTTTTGACATTCATATAAATTCAAACAATTAATTTGATTTAGGACCATGATTTTTGCAATGAAAAACATGATGCTAACATCATCTTTTGCAATAGAATACTTGACCAAAATTTCTAAACTATCAAAACATTCTTCTTCTTCTGTAAGTGTGTGAGACAGTGCATTGAATCCCCTTAAAACAATTGTCTCTTCACTCATTACCCAGGAAGGGTCCAATGCAACCCCCTAGTAATAAAAGTATTGTTTTAAACATTCTAGATCTTCGGTATTTCAATGATTCAGGTTAGAGCTGAGAATTCAACTTTGGTTATTATTACACATGTAGGCTGTGATAAACCCCATGCATATGAGCGACAGGGCATACAACCCCTGGATTTTGACCACTTCTACAGCATAGGACGTCTGGTTAAATACAAGTGTATCAATGGCTTTGTGCGTGAAAGTGGATCTCCATTCTCGAGATGTCTACATGATGGAACTTGGTCTAGGCCTACATTGAAATGTGAGTCTGTTTTGTTTGTTTTCAGGATTAGTCGTATAAATGGACAGGCCAGGACTCTTTGCAAACAAAAAAAGATATCGTTCTCCCATCAATTGAAGAGTCTCTTTTAGTTTAGTTAAAAGTAATTATTTTTGACACAGAGATGATAAATAACCAAAACGAAATCAAACCAACTAATTCTTATAACTTTTGAGGTTGTTAAAGTAATTAAGTTTAGGCAACAATATATCCATAAAATAAAATTTCATAGAAACACCAAAACCTTTAGGCAAAGTTAAAGTACAGGAACGTATGCAAAATTTCTAAATTCTCAGACCCCCCATCCCCCCCTTACCAGGGATAATTTTGCAGTCTAATGTTCTAGTTTCTGTTTCCTTAGTGTTATATTATATACTTTAACAGTGAAAATGTTTTGTGAAAGGAATGTTTGAAAAGATACCCCATACACTGAGCCTGTTGCTTGCATAGTTTTTCAAATCTCGGATGCCAACCAAAAAAACGTCCATAAAATTTAGTGGGGGTATTCAAGGGCCACAGTGAGGAAATTCTGCCCCCCCCCCCCTAAAAAAAGAGGGAAAAAAAGAGGGGGGGGAAAATTCATAAGCACGAAAGTTCGTTGAGAAATCAAACTAAAATAGTTGAACAAACTGAACACACTGTCCAGCCATTGCGGTTTAAAATTGGTTGGAATGTTTTTCTCTTCTTCTTTTTTTCTATGAAATCAGCTTTGACAAATTGTTTGGCATGAATGGGCCTATTCAGAAACCACTTTGGGCTGACACATGGTTTTGGACTCACACTAGCACTGTCAGTCCATTCTTCGTCGTGTCATGGATCATCAGCTTAATAGTTAATACATATCACTTAGTTCCTGTGCTCAAAGCAGGGACGGATTGGGGGGGGGGAGGGTGTGCCTGAGGTGCGCGACCCCCCTATTTTTGGACAAATTTCGATTTTTTAATGTAAAACTCTAGCCCCCAAAGGGCGGCCCTCAAAATTTTCTATAAGGGCGACCCCCTTTCTAAAATCTCTGGATCCGTCCCTACAAAGCGTGTATTGACATGAATCACTAATCTTTGAATCAGTGTTAAAACTAAACTGTCAAACTAGAGATATTATATGTAGTTTTTAACTATGACCTTAAAGTGTAAATATGTGACCAAAATATTTATCAGGTATACCAACAGTACATTGAAAATTTTAGAATAGTTTCAACTATATTTTCCTTGCTTATAGGCACGGCTGTTAGATCTGAGTGTAGTCCGATTCTTGAGATAGAAAATACCTTGCATGGTAACGGAACACTGGGCAACAGGCAACATTCAATTGTCTCCTACTGGTGTGAGAATGGTTACAGCAGTGGTACAGTGAAGGAGATGAAGATGCAGTGTGATTCTTACAATGGTAGATGGACTATAGTCAGTAAACCTCTCTATTGTAAAAGTAAGTAGGCTAAGCCATTGATAACGTGGTGATCTTGAGTAAAGGATAGGTAGATTATCAGAGAAGTCAACACATTGAGTAGCACTATCATGTATCTTTTTGAGACTTTTTCACTTGTGTTGTATCAAACAATTCTGAAATGTATTAGACTTTATAGATGTTACCTTGATTCTGAGTTTGGAATGAAAATTTCTTTGAAACAATATGCATAAGTCTAGTAAATATTGATGTTAAATTTGAAATGCATATATCTTTGAGTTGTGATATATAATGGAATTTGAAAAATACATATAAGTGTGTCATATACAGATCCTCACAGTTGCAAAATTACATCAATACATCTATGTTCTTCTACCATGATAACAACAGTTTTCGAATATCAAACTAGTAGACTCAAATGCAAATTCATAACAATAATGTAACAAAGTTCTATTTTTAGATAGAATGTCACATAGTTATATTTGAAATAGGATATAGATAAGGTGTATTTAGAATAAAGAATGCTGTAACAAGTCACAGAAGTGTATTTGAAATAGGATGTAGAAATGTTGTATTCAACATATTGAATGCAACAGTATAGATTATTGAATTATTGTGTGGTTGTAATTCTGAAGCCCTTGATTATTGGGTTGTATAGCTGGGGAGTGGCTGTCCTGTTGTCCTTGGCTCTCTGACATACATAGTCCCTTCTGATGTAAATGGAGACAACTCACAAAAGGGATCATGTGACCAGTCACAAAAGAGTGACCACACTACTGGTTATCTCTTTGTAAGGTCCTGCATTGTGACGGTTCATTTGTGTCAGTAACTTCTGCATTATATCTGTCACCAGCTGGGAATGGTGGGAGCTTAAAAGTTCCCACAGGGCTGGTAATGGGCAGAGTTGGTTTGGGCTTAGAGAGAGCAAGTAGGAACTGTGCCTGCTGCTCCCCTCATGTACTAGTCTGTACCACTCTACTGTATACAACTTAGGGTGAAATACATTTCCCCACACCAAATCCTGGAAGGAGTTGTGTTTTCATTTCAAAAGTCTCCACCTAGCCACCTTTATTATTATAATAAAACACAAAGCTGGGCAGAAATCCCTTGGGAACATTGTTATTGATTAGTGATTGGCAACTGTTTAGACAGGAATGATTAACTGGATGACTGAGAAAATCTTTATGAAAGTGCATCAGCAGCAAGGTTAGAGACCATGATTTAGATGAACCTCCATTGATTTTTCTTCTACCCTCACTGACAATACTTGTAAAGAAAACATGATTTATGCATGCAACATAAACAGACGTTTGGATGGAGGGGCCAGTTACCCCTCAACTCTCAAGGGCCATACCCTCTAAGCATCTTTGGCGGCAACGGGTGACAGGTAACTGGTTGCTGGGCTACTTTGGATTGCCCGGCGAACCCTTGTGGGTATGGTGTGATTCTGGGCAATGACCGACAGATGATGAGATCACCAGGTCAATCATTGGGAAAATCACTGGAATAATATAAAACTCGCTAATTATTGCAGTCGCCCGGTGACGGCGATGGCAATCTACCAGTCGCCCGTCACCCATCAAGAATGAGATTGCCTAGTGGGTATGGGGTTTTATGATGCAGCTTGAAATAATCATGGTTAAACACAACCTTGAATGGCACCTATGCACAATTTGGGAAAATATGATCCAAGAGATAAAAGGGATTGACGTAAAAGTCAAAATAATGGTGGAAATAGTGAAAACTTTTCTTTTTTGTTGCAGAAATGTGCAAGTCCATGAAAATCAATAATGGCCATGTAGAACCTGTGGGTTCACGTCCCTTTAATTCAACAGCTATCATTGTTTTGTCTCAGAGTAAATGAACACTTATTTATTGTTTTTTGTAAGAGTAGGTTTGCTATTATGCAAAGCAATAATATACTGGTTTAACGTGATTTCCAAACATCGTGTATTCTTTCAATCCTCTACTACATCCGTAATGAAGCTCAAATCTAGTTAACATTATTTTCAAATTTTCTTGCAATCAGCAGCTCAAAGTTTGAAATTAAGTTTGACATATTGTTTGAAGTTAATTCATAATCTCATTGCTTGAAAATCTCAGCCAAAACAAAAGCAACTATTCATTCCAGTTTGTAAAATGCCATCAGTCATCCACAGTAGAATTATTTCTGAGAAAGCACCAGAAAAATGGTTTACAAAGAGTTCAAGGCTAAGGTGAGTTACATTCAAATAACAGGTACACTAAGGGGTGGAAGAAGGAACTCTGGAAAGGAAGGGAGCCCATAAGAAAAAGGTTCCCGGCCTCCCCTCCAGGATCCCTAGTTTATATTAACAAAATATATTTCATCAAAAAAATGACAAGTAAATAAAATAAATAAATAGATAAAAGGGGGAGGGGCCCAGGTACCATGTATCTAGGCCTCCTTCTAAAACCATCACTGAGGAGTTGATAAGAGTACCGTACTCATGCATACCACAAAGTGATAACTTATCCTTTTCAATAAAAGAGTGCTGTCCTGCTGTATTAAATTCAAGCCTATGTGAAATGAAGGGTTCTCTTTTATTTCATTTTTAGTGTCAGTTGTGAAGAAGGATATCATTTAAATGGGACGGACATACTTAGCTGCATCTGTCCAGGGAAATGGAGTCCTCCAGTACCTCAGTGCACAAGGACATTAAAAGAAAAACAAGGATATAAGGCATCTGGAATAGATAGACTAAAAACTTCAAAACTAACAGCAGGTACCATTATCAAATTACTTATAATTAACAAGAACTTCCACAATATTAGTGTAAGAAGACCGGCGCGGGTCGTCCGCGGGTGTCTGTATGACCCAGAGATATATATGATCCCCATGGATCATACATACACCTGAGGACAACCCGAAAGGGTCTTCTATTTCATCACCAAACAAAGCTCCAAATATGTTTCAAATACTCTTAATGAGTAGCAGTTTGTACAGCCTGACCATACGTCCCTCCCCTTGTATGTACCGCTCCTCAGCCGTGCCGGTGATAATGACTCATAGAATGTTTATGAGATATAATGCATGAGTATTTTGCAAAACAACACATTATGACAAACATTGTTGAGCTTCTACATTTTAATTATATATAATTTGTATCATTAACTACATCTGGAAAAATAAGTGTTTCCCTGAACTTATTCTTTTGATACATTGACATCGGCCGACTTTGCTTAATTTTGCCTCTTTGGTATTTGGCTTTGAACTACACCGATCAGTCATCAATTTCCTTAAACAGATTGGGATAGGACCATGTACACGTGATGAATCATGAGAAAAGAACTCTTGTATAAATGCTGATGTTATGATAAGATTCTAGTGTTTGTGAATTATTATCTCAAATGTCATATAATCACCGAGCTTTGACTTGATAATACCTTTATTTCAAAATATTTGCAAATCTTGAATCTAAATTTGGGGACGTTTCCTGAAAATAATATGAATCGGTCATGTTAGTTAACATTTTCTCTAAATGTCAAACCAATAAAGAATCCTTATCTCGTTCATAGTTGTGACCTCTCCATTGAAGTATAACTGATAAATTGTTTCAAATAATGTGCTATCATTGTTTTCTTTCAGAGGTATCGAGTTTTAGGAGGCAGGCTATAGAAGAAAAACATAAAATTTTGAGTGTTGGCAGTATTGGTGCAGCGTATATTCTAGTGTTTTTAGTTTTGGTAATTGGTGGATTGATAATGGCTTCACGCAGTCCAAATGACCTCTGTCAATTCTTCAGAAGAATATTCCCTTTCATCTAAGATATTTCTACACAGTGTTACTTTCCGGAATCTTAATGACTGAGCACTTTGATAGTCACAGAACCTGATACTTTATTCCAAGTTTCCTTAAAATTGTGCCTCGTACCTTTGTCCTGACTTTATGGGATAATTGTGCAATACAGTTTTCGTTCACGTGCATAAGAGATCAAACCCAATTATGGCAAAGACAAATGTTTGGAAAAGAAACCGGGGTCATATATAGTCATATTCACTAAGAGTGGAGCAATTAAACAATTTGACAAGAGGATAATACAGTGGCGTAGCCAGGGGGGGTTCCTGAGTGTCTGGAACCCCCTTTGATTTCCCAGAATATAAGTAAAATATAAAGTAAATCTTGTCAGAAATGTCAGTCGGAACCCCCTTAAATTCACAGGAAATCCCCTCAATTTTACTTGGAACCCCCTTTGACGTCAGGGCTGGCTACGCCCCTGTAATACCAAGTACTGTTCGTCCCTCATGAAACTTTACTCAACTAAATTGTATGATAAACAAGGATCAATAGCAGGTTTACAAATGGACCATCGGTACAGCAAATCTATTTATTGTTAAATACATAATATCAAATGCAAAAGGTGATTCTTTTGACTTATCAGTTACAAATCAGGATAAAGAAACATTGCTCTATCAGCGCTAGCCTCACTTACACCACAAGTGTTTATTTATGATTATATCAAGATAAGTATAAAACAACTTAAACAGAAATGTGTTGGTCGTCACAAGGTGGTGGCCGTTCCTACTGAAATATTGCACGTATAGACCTTTTTCATTAGGGTGTGGCGCCCCCTGGTGAAGTAAATGGAACCAATGGTTTAGGTCATTTCCCAGAGTTAACCTATATGAAGTGAAGCATATAGGTTAACTATGGGAAATGACCTAAACCATTGGTTCCATTTACTTCACCAGGGGGCGCAACACTCTTAATGAAAAAGGTCTATTGAGTCCAACAAGTAAATAGCTAGGGGTACGAGCTCGAGCAAAGAGTTGTCCAAGCTAGGACTCCCTATTATGGTTATGTATCTAGTCGTTGTCTTTAACATCAAAATGATAACATACACTTGTCATTATGGTTAGAAACTAAGGACATATGTCAAATATAGCACCAGTCTCTGGTCCATAAATGGATAGTAACCCAACCAAATAGCGATACAGCACAATCTTCATAACTTTCTGTTATGTTCTGCAATATTTTAAAAAAGGTTGTATCCTCGACTGGCAAAAGGGCATAGGTTACATGTGCAGATGTTCCTAGATAAATGTGAATTATGTGCTTAGCTATAGACTTTGGATAACCAGAGGCATTCAGAAGAACATGGCGGACTAGGTGAGCGCACGACTTGAGAGCCCTGGCAATTATCCTCATTAAATCGGGATCTGTGGAAGAATCGGCTATTTACAACCGAGGAAATTGACTAATACTAATCAGTGACCGAACATATGCTCCATGTCAACTGCTTTTGTAACAAGTAGACGCAAAAATCGGAAAGGGAGCTCTAACTTGGACTACCTAGCTGAAATACCTGACACTGCCATTACCGAGAAACCACTCGAAAATCAAACTACAATGGATGAGGTACTAAGTGAACTACGTGCCATGAAGAAGGACATGGATGAAAGGTTGGTGACCATTGACAAAACAATCAAAGACAGAGCTGATGAAATAAAATTGCATCGGATAAAATATCTGAAGAAATCAGAAAATTAAACGGCACGTTGGCCAATCACAATGATAGACTAACCGAGGTCGAGGTCAAGGTCGCTAATAATGAATATGCATTGGAGTCACAAAAGGCTTACATTGACAAACTGGAACAGAGGATCTCAGAATTGGAAAATAAGCAAAGGAGAGCCAACTTGTTGATTGATGGGATACCAGAGGACGGATCAGAGGTCAAACATACTGTGTCAGAATTATTTCAAGACATAGAATCAGGTCTCAAGCAAGACGACATCGAAAGTGCCTATAGGGTAGGGGGTAAACGTGATGGTGGCCGTCCGCGATCAGTCCTTGTCAAACTTAGATCGCCCTCCCTCAAGAGTAACATCTATAAGAACATTAGAAAACTCAAAGAACTTGAAAAATGGAAAAGAACCTACATAAACGATGACTTGCCCCCAGAGGTTCAGGCCCAACGCAGAGATCTACGAAGTATTGCTTCACTCGCCAAAGGTAAACAATTAGACTGTAAACAAAGGGGCGGAGCCCTAATCATAGAAGGTAAACGTTACACGCACAGAGACATTCCAGACCTACCAAACGGCTTATCCCTGGAAGATGCAAAAGTAGTAGAAGTTGCTGACGGGATTGCCTTTCAGGGAATTCACGCATATCCATCAAATATGTTTTTATGCAAAATAGAACATGAGGGCAAAACGTACAACAGCGCAGAGAAACTGATACAATTGACACACGCTGAGATCGCTGGAGCCCACGATGTGGCGGCAAAAATCAAACATAGCGAGGATCCATACGAGGCATTGCGACTCAGCAAATATATCCCTAAATCAAGGGAATGGGACGACAAAAAATAAAAAATTGTCGGAGATATCTTCATGAAGAAGATGGAACAAAACCCAATTTTAAAAGAAAAGCTACTCAAAACTAAAGGTAGGATATACGAGGCAACGGTCTCTGAGTGGGGCTGCGGGATGACTCTCGCACAACGTGCTAATATTAGAGCAGAGAACGTGACGAAGCCGAATCTGATGGGCCGGATTGCCGAGAATTACAGGGACCGGTGCCTCCAAATAAGCTAAGTGAAACATAACATTTAGTACATACAATATGGCAAAGGTCTTCCACATAATAACCGACAGTAGGGGAAGATACTTGCAGGCCTATCTAAATAAACAACCCGGAAATGAATTCACATTCGAGACCCACTTCTATCCCGGAGCGGATATAAATAGGCTGTCAACCAAAGTGATCGATCTATTTGACGAGGACAGTACAGCCAACGTGGTATTTATAGGTGGTGTGAACGACCTAACTCAACGGGACGCCAAAACTGACAAGTTTGTATTTAATGCTAAATCCTATGATGAACTACACGGGGACGTTCTTGACAAACTTGAATCACTAACAAAAACTATTGATGACAAGTTTCCTGACAGCAACCTGATCTTAGCGCCTATAATAGGGCTGTCACTGGAAAAATACCTGGGTGATACGGACTACCAACGTCAGGCGATGCTGAACCAGGCAGTCATAAATATAAACTGGTCAATTGAACGTCTTAATGAGGACCGTAAGAAACCCACTCCATGGATGGCCTCTGCCGTTCATAAACATAGACATGGGCTCACAACGCATCATTATAGTTATTTAACTGACGGTCTACATTGTAGTGAATATGTATACTTGCGTTGGGCCAAAGCCCTATTCAACATGGCAGGAAAATCCATCAAAGGGAAATAAATATATTAACATTGTCTGAGACTTGGTTTAGGTAAAATGGTACGTTGAATTGATGACCTAATACCTAATACCTACCTATTTATCTACACTTGAGGTCCGTCAAACTGATGACCTCATTTAACTCATTGACTTTTTTGCTACCGAAATTGTAATATTTGATTGAACAATGGTAATTTGGTACGTCGAACTGATGACCATTACCCAATTGATTGACTCTATTACTTTTACTTTTATCTTTACCATCATCATCAATTTGTATTACATTTAATAGTTTTGATACGTGATCCTGTATTCTTATTATGTCTTAATTGTATCTATAGAATTAAGTTTGTTACACCTAGGATACGTCGAACTGATGATCCTAGACTTACAATTGTGATAACTTGATTACATCTAGTGATTGCATTGATTATGTTGCTTATCTAGGATACGTCGAATTGATGATCTGTGATATGCATTATCGATTCTTCTTAACCCTCTGATTTCTTTTGTAATTCTAGTTTGTAAAATTGATAAATTAGCTAATGTACTCATTATTTAAACTATTCTTAACTGATTGATCTCGATTCTTTCCCCCTTTGTACCTTGTTATACTCTATTTAATTGTCATTGCTTGTAGTGTGTGCACACTTACCCAAACTGCTAAAGTCTACCTAAGATTCACTATATGGTGGTTGAAAGAACCCATACCATAATAGTGCTAGGAGGACTTAGCGACATGTATAAATGTATGAATATTCAGTTCATTTACTGTGATTGCGATGATTATGTGACTTGTATCTGGTTTATGATTAATGACTACGGTTGATATAGATACATTGCAGAATAAGAAGGGATTACATATAGCACATCTGAACTCACGTAGCCTACTATCAAAATTTGACGTATTGAAAATACAACTGACTAAGAGTAATCTTGGACTTATAGGGATTTCGGAGACCTGGCTCGGTCCATCAATCCCTTCAAATATAATAAATCTTTGTGGTTATCAACTCTACAGATGGGATAGGACTTGGTCAGATAATCCTTACTATTTGCCGAAGAAAGGTGGAGGACTATGTTTATATGTTTCGGATAAATACTTAGTTTCTGAGTTTAACTATGCCCATTTAAACGCTAGTACCAAGGATATAGAAATTCATTGGATAACAGTTGAACTCCCCTTCCAAAAAAAGCTAATAGTGGGTAACGTGTATCGACCCCCCCAAGGCAACCATACGATGTTCACTGATTATCTCCAACAATGTCTTGATGACATTAAACCCAACTATAGGGAAGAGGTAATCATCATAGGAGACATGAACATATAGATTTCTTTAGTAAAAAAGATCCTAAATTTAAATACATAAATGATTGGTCACATATAAATAATCTGAAACAGATTATAACTATTCCAACCAGAGTGACGAAGAATACTTCTAGTTGCCTTGACCATATCTATACTAATGTCCAGGATAAATCTGAAGCAGGAATAATTAACTTAAATATAAGTGATCATTGCTGTATATATTTTACTAAGAAAAAAATGCGAAAACCAGTTGTTAAATCGAGCTTTATAGGTAGAAGTTACCGTAACTGAGACGAGGAACAGTTTACTCAGACTTTACTCGATAAGAACTGGGATTTGTTTGACAGTATTGATGATATTGATGAAGCCTGGGATTTTTTAGAAAATTGCATCAGGGAAACGGTGGACTTTTACTGTCCACTTAAAGAGTTTAGAATTAAACATATGAAAGAAGAGTGGATCTCTGATGAATTGCTCGAATTAATAAAGGACAAAGACTTAGCCTTGAAGAAGTCCAGACGTACAAACAAACCCTGTGATATTACGACAGCAAAACAATTGAGAAACCAAGTCGTAAAATTGACCCGTAGCTCCAAGTCTGATTACATTAAGAATAAGTTAGAGGATTCCAATGGAGACTCAAAAAAATTTTGGAAGAATATTTCACAGGTTTTTCCGAATAATAAAAGCAAAAATGCAAGTAATGTCTCTTTGGTCTCTAATGGCAGTACCCTTGACAACTCAGAATGTGCTGACTACATTAATAAATATTTTACTGAAATTGGCCCTAAACTAGCTGCAGCAATGAAAGATGAGTGGTCATACAGTGGACAGGAAGCCAATTGTTTATTAAATAATTGCACAGTAACTCAGGACACTGTTCTAAAATTGATATCTGAACTTGACATTTCGAAATCCTCAGCTATCCAGGGTATATCAACAAAAATCTTTAAGTTAGCTCTGACAATGTTAGTTGATAAGTTTACACGTCTTATTAATATGTCCTTGAATTCAGGCTATTTCCCACAATGCTGGAAGCATGCATCAGTGGTACCACTATATAAAGGGGGTGACTCTCGGGAAGTTACAAACTATAGACTGATCTCATTGCTTCCCTTACCAGGCAAAATTTTAGAAAAAATCTTTCATAGTCATCTTATGCAATATTTAGAAAGTAACAACCTTTTGAACAGCAATCAAGGTGGATTTAGACAGGGTCACTCAACTGTATCCACTGCAGCTGACTTTGTGGAAAATATTTATCAAGCTATTAATAAAAAACATATTGCTTTAACCACATTCATAGATTTTCGGAAAGCCTTTGACACCGTAGATCATTGTATACTCCTGAGGAAACTTGAAAAATTAGGTGTCAAAGGCAAAAATCTTGAATGGCTTAAAAGTTACCTTTCGGATAGGACACAATCTACTACTGTCAATGGATTTAGCTCTACTAATTGTGTTATAAGATGTGGTGTCCCACAGGGTAGCACACTGGGACCGTTGTTATTTCTGGTGTTTATTAATGATTTACCTTGTATTTTATCCGATACAAAACCCTATCTGTATGCTGACGACACTGTGTTGATAACTACTGTGAATGACATAGACTTGGCTAGTAAGAATATCCAGAGTGATCTGGATAATCTTTGTGTATGGTGTTCTAGGAACAAATTATCAATTAATTATGCTAAGACAAAATGTATGCTGTTTGGTACTAGACCCATGTTGAAACGAATCGAACCACAAGTCATAACTATGGGTGGATGTCATCTAGACTATGTGAAATCCTACAAATACCTAGGCATTACTCTAGATCAAACACTGAATTTCGAAATGCATATTAATAGCTGTCTTAAAACAGTCTCCTACAAAACACACTTACTAGAAAAACTTAGGCATTTTTTGACTGAAGCAGCTAGCATTACAATTTACAAATCAATGATTTTGCCATATTTGGATTATGGAGACATTTTGTATGCCGGTGCCACTGAAAAAAGTCTCTCCAGACTTCAAAAAGCACAAAACTGTTGTCTGAGAATTTGTGCAAAAGCTGTTAGACGTTTTCCAGTGATAGAACTGCATAGGAAATTTAAGGTAGGAAATCTCAAAGCTAGAAGGATGTCCCACCTGGAGAACTTCATGTATAAAAAACAAACAAATGATTGTCTCACTGATTCAAGAGACGTCAGAACTAGAGCACATGCGGCTCATATGTTCAAAATCACTGTACCTAAAAATCACAAATACACAAAAAGTGTTTATTATACAGGAGCTACCATCTTGAACAACTTACCGGTTAAAACCAGAAATATCCCCTCTTATGATGCTTTTAAATCGCAAAGTAAAAAGCGTATGTTAAATCACAATCAACCACTAATTTGATTTAGGTGTTACGCTGCATACTCAGTCACATTGTCATTAATAAGATACATTGATTTATTACTGGTGTATTGCGAACTGCTGTGTTATTTAGATATAATTATGAATGTACTGTAAATATGTAAATATAACTAGTTAATTTTGTTAGTCACTTTATACAGCACCTTATGGTGCATTGTAAATTGATGGGATCTCACCATCACTGGTAATTGATTAAAACCGACTGTGTAAGCCGACAATTATCAGTATAAATAAAAGAATTTAAAAAAAAAAAAAAAAGAGGAAAGTGAAACGATTTTCTGTAAAAATAAGTTATCTCAGATTTGAGGATATCAAACAAATTCTTAGGCTGACAGCTTAAGGATAGGGAGATCTATGTTTATATACTTAGCGATAATTCGGGACTACATAAATATACATGTATCGCTATCAAAACATACTAATGACTTTGTAGCCCCAATTTATGTAAAACATTTTCAAATTAAAGGAGCGGTCCTGTCCATGTGTTGTTCGGTTATCATCCACTGAGGTAAGGCTAACAGCACAATGGCCGGCTATGTGTTTTGTGTTGTTACAGCACAATCCGGTGACATTATCGGTAACATCACAAATTTGACCCAGTGGTGCATGAGTTACAAAGTATCAAGTTACGTCCCTCGCAAGGACAAGATCCTGGCTTTAAGATTACTCTGTCATTGTACTATTCTAACACTAACCTACTGCTAGTATATGTACTTGATGAATAAAAATATTTGCATGACCTAGTCACTTTTATCATTTACATGTGATAAGATGATTCAACACTCAAAGTCACTCGAGATAAAAAGATATACGCTGTTGTTACGGTAGCAAATTTTAAATCAACTACAATTACAATACATTGATAAGGATGCGCCAATCTCTGACTGAAGATCTTTCATCAGTTATCAAAATAGCGGCAGATTCAAAATCAATAACAGCGGATCGAACAAGTAAGCATGTCATTTCCCATCACCATGAGGTGAACCATTCTAACAACAGGGTAATACTGATCGTTTTATGATAGCATTAACTTGTCATGTAACGACTATGTCCTTGAAGCAGCTTTAAGGCTAATATTTTGAATGATAATAGACCTACCGGCTGCTGGTAGTTGACATTGAAAGGAGTTGCTTGTGTAAATCAAGAGCGGGCATTAGATTGTGGCCGGCTATTATGGGATTTCTATTTACAAGCAGAACCTTGTATGAAACAATTTGTTGAATTTGTAGGACATGTGTTTGTCTGATTTTGGAACAATATTAAACCAACTGAGATTTTCTCAGACTTTTAATTCACTAGACTTGCAAGAAACGGTTTGTTAGGGAGAGACACCAGAGGTGGGCGGCCTTTTCAGGGAACTAGTCATGAATTTCTTGACAGTGCTCTGGTCCTAGCATGCTATACATCATTTAAATGCTCTTATTTTTCCGTATTTGTGATATTAATGAAATATTAAAATATATAAAAAAATAAAATAAATAATAATTAATCAATTTTTGAACATGGATATCTTGCTAAATTTTTAGCTGACCATTAATCAGACTTTGCACACAACACCACAACAATATTTTTGAAACATTAATTCTAACGTTTCACAAAACAAGAACTAGCACCTAGATCAAAGTTCGGAGACAACGTTTCCTCCCAATACATGTAAGGAATATTATGTACCTAAAATTTTGAAACTATTGGTTGAATGATAAGTGAGTTATTGATGCTCAAAACATTTAGGTAAAATGTATGGTTTTTCAATTTGCAACACACTTACATGTGCGTCTAGCTAACTTATATCAATTCATAGCATTTTAAAGTGGTTATTTAATGATATGTTATGTATAGAAATGTAATAAAGAACAAGAATGCTATCAAATAAATTGGAGTTGCGCCATTAACCCCTTTATCACTGGTGTCTATCCTCAAACGTTTTGAGGTATTTTAAAATTGAATCAACCCTTAATTTCCCAACTCAAAATTTTCCAAAATTACAAGGAAACTAATCTAGCCGTGAAACCAACGAAATTATTCCCCAAATGAACTTTCTTTTACATATATACTACTAACAAATGATATAGCTCTGAACTGGCCATTACTTCATGTACTGTTATACTGAATGATAATGAAGATCCAACCTTTTATGTTAATAGCAATTTATGAAATTAATAAATGAAAGAAATTCACCTCAGTAAGCTGCACGAACCTGATCTGGTCAACGATTAAAAGTGAGACAGAACACAGTCAGACCATTGTATAGATCTCCCATAGATATGAGAGCTGCGCTCTGATTGGTCAGGTGTGTGTGCGTCTGTCATTGGTGAGAGGCACTAGTTTTCATGCACCTAATGTGCTATGAGAGTGTAAATATATCTCAGGTCATAGCCTAAAGACAATTTATACACTTACAATTAGTTATACATATTTAACAACATAAATTCCAACCTTCATCATATAAAGTATGGTTCTCCCAACCACGGATAGCAAATATTTTAACATTCACCTGCAGGTTAGCCTTCATAAGGATGCATGCTGGGTAATATGTCGACAAGAACCAAGGCTTTAGTATAGAGATTTTCATAAACCTGATCATTATATGGAGTCAAACATGATGAAAAATGTTCACACTTATATTTTAAAATTTGTAT
This sequence comes from Lepidonotus clava, assembly GCA_936440205.1. Lineage (NCBI taxonomy): Eukaryota > Metazoa > Annelida > Polychaeta > Phyllodocida > Polynoidae > Lepidonotus > Lepidonotus clava. The sequence goes on from OW387137.1 coordinate 49,545,806, forward strand.
CCATGTACATTCTATATTTTCTAAGTTGTTTGAAAATTTACTATATCATTGTTGGATATAGAGCAATTATTTGTTTATTTTCTATAGTTTTTCCAGTTGTTTTGTCGACAAAATCAGCCAAAATTAGCCTGCAGGTGCTTAAAATACTGTAAATCAGCTATCCGTGGTAGGGTGAATTGAATATGATTGACCTATTTCTGCAAATGGTAAATGAGTACACGAATATACATTCTCAATAACGTAAATAACCTTTTTTTAACTATATATTTCCATATCTGTTTCCATTTCAATATATGAAAGATAGAGGTCCCTATAGCAAGTACTGTGGGTAAGATCTACTACCAGATGTGGAGATCATTTTTTCAACTTTTCACACAAAATCTATTCTGTTCGGATTTTCCTTGAGGAAAATAATGTTGTATTTATAACATTGTATATGAAAGAATTAGTGATTCTTGTCAGATTCCCTTCAACATTGTTAATCCTTCTTATGAAATCTTAATGATGCTAATCTGTACAGAATGAAGACCCAATTATTGGCAGTATTTTTCCAAATATGCATCTCATTCAAGCATGCCCATACATGGGGTCCTTGTTTCTATGCTAAACTGTTTGGTTGGTATGTATCGATAACTTGTTTCTTTCTCATTCTATCATCACCATTGTAGAACATATAGTAGCGCCTGCTGTAAACCATTGAATATAAGTTGACAGTATTCCTGAAAATATCAAGTGTATTATATAATGTTACTCTAAACACTATTCAGAAAAGCAAGTAAGCAAATTTAAACCATTAACCAGTTTGCCACTATTCATGATACAAGTATACAACCGGTAATTCACAAAGTTTTAGCAACCTGAAAGCGTTCATCATACATTATAGTATGCAAAATGTTGTTGTTGAATAAATACCAACAATTGCACAGCTGTTTTACAAAGCTGTTTCTATAATATGAGTTGATCCCTTTTTGTTTACAATCGAGGTTGTGGAAAACCACCGATTTATGAAGATAGAGGCATTGAACCTCTTCATCCAAAAACTGCAAATAGCATTGGAGCGGTTGTCAACTATAAATGCTTAAATGGTTTGGAATACAAAAGGGGAGGAAAAACATCTCGATGTCTGTCAGATGGAACTTGGACAGCTCCAAATATGGAATGTAAGCTCCCATTACCACATCTTATTGAAATTACTTCTGAATTACCTATGAAATGCTGCTTTACCCTATTTGATGTGTATTTTCTCAGCATTCACTGCCATACGCGAAGTATCTAAACTATTTCAATCCTATGCTTTTGTTTGTAAAACAATATAGCATGTAAAACAAGAGCTATCGTAATAGACTTGTCCACTTTGCCAGCTAGCCCATCCCTTGTTTCTATGATATCAACATTATTAGAAATATTGTCATCATACTTGATTCACAGTAATTTTCCTAGAACTATTACCCAAAACTAAACTTTATAACCTTTAACTTTCAATATGATGCTAAATATGTAGCTGTAGGTCTGGAAAGCAAAAATGGCATTTTCCCATAGGGAACAGTTGCTCACAATGTCCAACCCTAAAATCACAAAAAACATACCTTATTTTGGTTCACCTAAAATGGAGGTAATTGCCTAATTGAGAGAAAATACTAATTCATCCTCATTTATCAACACCTTATTGACTTAGAAAGCAAAAGTACTAACTCATTCACTCAGATTTGTATCAGTGCCTGACTTTCCAAAAACTGCAATTATGCCCAACCTCTGTATCATATGCAAGCAATACATCCCAAAGTAGACAGGTCTATTAAACAAATTCAACGAGAACTATACCTACACTAGTTTTCGAGGGGCTAAGTGTTTCATGAAATGTGTAGGTATAGGCATTCAAGGATTATGATTGTCGTGGTAGCCGTCGTCTCGTGAAGACCCCCCACATACACCCTAGCATTCAAGGATATTTGAAACTGCTGAAAAACTAAACATTTGTCACTTTTCCAACTTTTGTTCTATTTCTATATCACCTCCCATTCAGATTCTTGTTAAACCTGTGATAAACGATGTGCCAAAAGGCAAACCAATTTTCTTCTCATGCATTTTTCACATATTTGAAATAAATTCCCATGCAAAAATACCATTTTTTCATATGGATCATCCAAAACCCTTTGAGAAATTGTACATTGTATAAGAAAAATGATTATTTAAGAAACAGATTTTGAAAATTGGTTTGAAATTGACCAAAAATCCCACGGTGCATCAAGGACTTTACTGGTCTCTTTCTAATCTTATTAGCTTATAAACAGAATTGACCTCATACAGCATATTGCAAGTGCTGTATATCATTTTTGTACCAAGTAAGACTCTCATCTGTAAACAACATGTTGAAATGCTTAATTCATCCAATTTTTGAAATATTTCTGTTTTATTTTCTTTAGGTGTTGATGCACCTACATTCCTGTCTTTTGGAATCCATGAGTGTACTCCCATTCCTGAGAGAGAACATGCCTCACATGATAGTGGAACCCGGGGTAACCAACAACATTCCATCGTCTCGTACTGGTGTAAGGATGGTTATAGCAGCATAACAGTAAAAAAGATGAGGATACAATGTGATTTTCATGTGAATGGTGGATGGACTCTAATCAGTAAACATATTGATTGTAAAAGTGAGTAGGCTAAGCCATGGTGAAGTTTAGTTAGGGAATAATGCACGCAGGGGCAGGGTCGAGGCCTTCTTGTGCCAGGCAAAGGCACGGGGCCTGAGACAGATTCACAGCATGCCTTAGCCTGCAGAGAATCTGTCGAAGGCCCCGTGCCTTAGCCTGGCACAAGAAGGTCGAGACCCCAGCCTGAGTTCCTTATTCACGTTATAACAAAGAGCATTGTATCATATTATCAACTTATTTAGAGAATAATTAACATTATTGCCTTTATTTTAATGCCCAACAACGGCCGGCGATGATTTCTACTGAATAACAGAGTTTTCTCTCTGTCCTGTCAAAAACTGATCATCAAAATGTGAAAATATTGTGATAGTCTTGCAGCATAGACCCATACAAACAACTTTCTCGTTTACTGTATGGGAATTAGATCACTGGTAAAAAAAATATGATCAAAATTGTACAGATAATCCAGAGAAAAAAACATCATGCTGAGAGTTCTAGCAACACATCCTAACAGCACATAGCAACACCTAGCAACATGACCTAAATATCTGAACACTCTGTGCTCATTGGCTGGATCCTTGTATCCTTGGAGAAGTGTTTTCTAGCTCAGGATAGAAGCATGGGAAGGTAGCAACATGAATAAAGCTTTGAAAATGCTTTTATTTGGTAAAAATTATGATTTTTTATCACGTTTTATGTTAAGTATATCAGGCGACATTTATTTATAAAGTTTTGTGCTGAATAAAGAATTTGAACCATATTTACAACGATTTTTACAACGTTGTTTACAACGTGCAGAAGTCTAGATCGCATATTGCTACACATTGCCGTGTTATAATACAGGATAGATATGGTATCAGATATGTGAACACATACAGTAGCACTATCATGTCATTGAAGTACCAAATAACATTTTTAGATCGTGCCTGAAATCTCTGTTTGGAATGAGAATTTTCACTGAAATAACATAAACTAGTAGAGTAAATAATGATCTTTAATTTGCAAATGTAAATTGTCAGAGAAGAATAGGGAATGTGAAAGTATCATTTAGTGTGTCATATACAGACCCCACACATTTGATTACAAAATGACATCAATATAAAACTGCAGGAAAAGCTGCAAACATTTATACATAATAGTGCACATATTATTTGTTACAGCATTAGAGATAAGGCAAGATCATATACCAATACAAACTATTTTACTTGCATAGATTAATATCAACACAAGTAATGTTAAGTAACATATCGTGGAATATTGGAATTGGTTGCATTGATAGTTGTGTTGGATCAATAAAAGTATAAATGCAATCACATTTCTCTGTATCTTTGAGCTGCTAGTGTTAGCAGACACCAACATGCTGGTATCTGAAATGCCAATATCTAATGGTTGAACCTAAAGCCCATGCAAAGATAACCAACTCATAATGGAAGATATCATTAACACATTTTACTTCTCCTGTCCAGAATTGTGTGGCCCCCTTGATATTGCAAATGCTGAAACGACACACCAAGGCTCAGCACAGTATGGGACCAGGATACAAATCACCTGCAAGGCTGGCTACATACTGAAAGGTTCAGATTCAGCCACATGCAGTTATGACGGGAAATGGACAAATTCAAATGCAGAATGCATAGGTTATTTACGATTATTTGTATCTTAATGAAATTTAGATGTACTCATTATTTACTTATCTTCATGGTGAACCAAGGAAATTATAATTCCTATAACTTTGCTTTGATGATTTAGGAAGACAAATATTATCAAATAACTGGGGTGACAAAATACAAAGATGATATGAACTATCATGCCTGGTCCCCACTTTGGCAACTAGATTTCAAAAATCAGCAACGACTAACATTGTTAAGTGTCTGACAACCAACTAGATACTGGTGCCATGATGTCTGGCGACTAAACCATCAGTCGCCGTGGGTATATAGCCAAATATTTGACATGTTTTATATTTGTCTATACCCACGGGCAACTACTTAATCCAGCCATTAACTACAAGAGCGTCCCAACATGGTGATTAGTGTTTTAGTAGCCCGGCGACTAAGTTAGTCACTTGACAAAGTACTAATTTCTTAATTGACAGGCGACTAACGTTATTCACCTTCGTTGGTTGTCAAAGTGGGGATGCGGCATTACAGATTACTGTACAAACACTGACAAATAATCTAATACTTATTTTGAATGATACTTGTGACCTAATGCATTATGTAGTTTTAAAGACAACTTCCTAATTGTAATTCTAAAGTTACTTTAGCTATGTTATTTTTAACTTTTTCAGAGATAACATGTCCATGGCCAACAAAACCTGAAAATGGGTACCTAGATCAGCAGAAGAACAGTGTTGGGTCCACTTTAACATATGGGTGTGATGAAGGGTATCGATTGGTTGGTGATGCCATAAGGGTCTGTCAAGAAAATGGGTTCTGGTCTGGCCAAGAAGTGATATGCCAAGGTTAGTGACTATGCTCTCTTTATAAAGAGATACAACTCATGTTACTTTTTAGTTATTTTGGTAATTGTCCAGAATAATTTGTTGATAAACACATTGTTGCAACAGTTGTTCTTCTTTACCTTCTTTTTTAACAGCCTTAGCTGAGTTCTGATTAATTTATTTCAGAGATAACATGTCCATGGCCGTCAAAACCTGAAAATGGTTACCTAGATCTTCAGAAGAACAGTGTTGGATCCACTTTAACATACGGGTGTGAAAAAGGGTACCAACTGGTTGGTGATGCCATAAGGGTCTGTCAAGAAAGTGGGTTCTGGTCCGGTGAATAAGTGATGTGCCAAGGTAAACAAACTATACTCTCTTTCTAAGGGAGAAGGGAGAGAACTTGTGTAATATCTTTGCAAAGGTAGTTAATGCTATCTAGTCATGAATATTGTGATGAATGTCCATTCATCTTTTGTAAAACAAGGGTTGATATAATATGGTAAAATAATGTAAATTGAAGAAGTATATATGCGAAGGCAGCTAATTACCCAGACAGACTCAAGTAATTTAGGTAAAGTTTAGACATAATTAGAGTACAAGTAGAAGGAAAGTACGGGGGACCGAAAGACAGAAAAATGGCACGGTGGCCCTAAATGGCCCAAAGATCGACCCGGGACCAGAAGACGGGACAAGTGCAGAAGCCCGAAATAGTAGGCGGCTGTCCCGTGACCACAGGCATGAAGGCGTGACTGCATCTGCCACACGCTACCACCCACTAGGTGAAATCGGCCCGACTCCCCGCGGACGACCAGATTCAACATCAGGCCACCCCATGAACAATAAATTAGTCCTGCTACCGTTGACTTACCCCCATCATTTATCTCAGGCCGGACAGACCGGCACGCACCTCCCCCTTAAAGAACACCGATTTCCCGATCAACCCACTCACTCCCCCTTGTGCGCGAGGCACGATTCTTGATCTTACACCTCGGTTTCTTCCTCGAACTCTTTGTCTGGTTTAAAACCAAAATAACTCCCACGTCCCTTCGGCATAGAAATCGGAAACCCCGAACAACCAAGGAACGTCATAGTATCCATTTGAAATAGATGGAACTTTGTTCTAACAGATAATCCTGCTAATCCTGCTCATCTATAACATTATCACAGACCATATGTTCATTGTGGCTCCCTCTAGCTCTTATTGAGCATTTCAAACCATTGATTTAGTGTTCTGAAGTTCCTCATGGGAACATAATTATAGTGATACACTTGTAATGTTAGACGAAGTAAATAATTTTATGCTTGTTCAAATGGGCTTTATAGGAGCTCTCCCATCAAGTAAAAACTGTTATTGTTAAAAGATGAAAATATAACAACCAAAGTTTTTACCTTCCATTATAATTATGCATCTGCATATCTGTTTGAAAAATGATACTCAATATTCAATTCTGAATCATTTTACGAAAATGTCATTGCTTAATAACTATCTTCAGACAATAAACTTTTCATGTTTTATTAAATGATTAGAAATATTGTTCTTGATTTCTTCAATGTAGCTATCACTTGCCTGCAACCATCTGTGACATATGGGCATTGTAATGTTACAGAAAGGAAAGCATATGCTTATATGGATCAGCTGAACTGCAGGTAAGTATTATCAGAATATGGAATGTGAGACGCTAGGGTTCCTGGACAAAGTTGGCTCATCATTAGTGGTTACACCTTTACCCGCAAACACTTGTTTTAAATTGTTGGTTTACCACATAAAGTCATTAACGGTTTTGCTAAGACATTCTCTCCTGCTTCTATTCAATTTGTATTACCGAAACATACCGAAACATACCGACACTTTGATCTAGAACATGCAACAAGGTTGTTTTGTTTCTCCATTTGCCTTTGCCTTCAGATGCAATAAAGGGTACCACCTGAAGGGTTCAGTGTTCTCAATGTGTATCAGTCCTGGGGTATGGTTTCCTGCTCCACCAGAGTGTGTTCACAATGACAGAAGAACAGTGAGGCCTGGCAGTTTGGATATGGTCAAGATAACTGTTATGGAAATGTCAACTGACTCAGGTATGTTTTATGCTATACCAGACTCCTGGGAGGGGCGAACAAAAACATTTACGAGATCTCTGTACCCTCCAGAAGATAAAATACCCACATTGCTCAAATTGCAATGGGTTTTTTGTTCTTGTGGATAATTGTTTTGTTTCTCAATTTTTAACACTTAAAGTATTCCACTGTCCTTCTAACACTCTTTAAACAAGTATTATATATGAATAAGTATATTATGGAAATGATTTTAGTATGATTGTTCAAGAAGCTTTCATGTCCGAAAGTTCTTGTGGATGTTTTCTTGGTGGATATTTCTTCTCATTGACGTCCAATCACCCCCCCTAGAGATCATGGATGTTTTTTGGTCAGCCCCCCTTAAAATATGATAACAATAAGAGACTGGAATCCTCTTAATAGTCAGCCTTAACAATCATCTTCTCATGCATTCATAAAGATTAAATCAAGATTTCATATGTGTTATCAAAGATTGAAAAGGGAGATATACATGTATAGGGTTCAAGAAACCCTGTTTGTGGTAATAATGTGCAAAAATATTCTGTCTCCTAAAATTTTAACCAGCATTATTTTGGGTCTATTATTAATATGAAATTGATATTTATACTTCTAAGCTTCAGTAGGATCCAACTTCTAAGTCAAGCTCTGGATTTGGGAGAACTTCTTAAACAGTCCCTCTCAACAAAACCTCCCCATTGTAATCTTTATTTTTAAACTTGTCCTTGTAGGAACACAGAGCCTGTCTCCTCTGAAACCAAAGAATGTGATTGCTGCTATAGCCTGCAGTGTGGGGATAAAAGTGTGACTGCAATAGTTGTGGTCACCATCTACTGTATTAAAGACAGAGGGGCCAGGATAAAGGAAGTAAATTTGAAGGGAAAGTATTCAGATGTTCCACTAAATAATGTGTAAATAAATCTAGAATGGAAGCATTTCCTGGTTCAATTATTGACTGTCACCCTTATCATTTAGGTCTCTGAGGTATTAACAATTTTACATGTTTTTCAATAACATTGAACAAATGTTAACCTTATTTCTACATTACTTATATAATTTTTTTCTCATCTTATCAACTGTTTTTGACCTAGCCATTTTATCTTAATTTTCTATTTATGTTAGACCTGCAAACAATCTCCAACCACTTTTTTGTTCGATGCAATGTACGCTATGAAAATAACATAGTTAAGACACTCTATGCAACCACAGAACCCTAATCATTTTGGTTATCCTGTATAACTCTTTATATGCAGTCAGATCATGTGTTCTTATTAATCATTGAATCAGCACAAAAAGTCTTCAACATGGGCGGATCCAGGATTTTTAAAAAGGGGGGCATGCTATAGCAAAATCTTTGCCTAGGCCCTTCAGGCACAGGAATTTTACATTTAAAAAAATTAATTTGGCACAAATAGGGGGGCACACGCCTGGCACACCCCCCCCCTAAATCTGCGCCTGTTCAATGTGTCTAAGTAGGTGTTCCTTAAATAATAACTGCCCTTAATTGATGGAAAAATTGAAACAGTTTTCAACAAAAATCTTTTTTAATATTTTCATTGTGTTGTAGTTTTCTTTTTATCAATTGGAATATACCCAGCCAACAAAATGTCATGTTATATATGATTCAGAACAGAGGTAGTTGAAGACAAACATTATGTGTTGCAATTGTGATGAATTATAATAATCAATTCAATGGCACGACACAAGCTTGTGTAGTAATTATAAAGGTTAAAAGACAAGTAATGTTCTCTGTTAAAGATATAAGTAAAGCTGTGTTTTGGGACACGATCGCGAAGTACGTACACGAGATCGTGCGGTTCGAACTTGTACGGTACGAGTTGCACAAAAATGTATGCACAAGTTTGTAAGTGTGGACTCGTAATGTATCATGTATTCTTGACTGGAAGTGACCTTAGTAAAGGGTCAAAGTGACCACGTGATGTTATGTAACCAATCAGGAGCCAGGTTATGGCTATAAATAGAAGTGATTACACGCGAATAAACAGTACCGTCTTGGAACTCACTGTGTTCACACCTCTCTTCTTCATGGGAATGGGCATGAAAGGACTAAGAAGAGCCTAGTAGACAAGAACAGCAGCTCGAGAGCTAGAATAAGACCCAAGTTCCAGTAAAGTAAGGAGATCAGGACTTAGAAGAAAAGAGGGCCTTAGAGGTGTATGAACGAACTCGTCTGCACGAAAATGGGAACGAATCTGTGCGGCGTATGGACTGGGGAAGTTAATGGGTACAATGATCAGATGATGGGACCTCGGCCTACACGCTACCACCTTTTTTATTTTTTAGGCACGGTCTGCGTCGTGAGCACTAGAACCATCATTCAAGATACCTGTTAGGGGCATTGTACGAGAAGGTCACCCCAAAGCCAACCAACCCTGAGCTTCTTCCCCCCCCACGAGAGAAAATCTTCGAGTCTCTAGCCAGTACTATCACACTTGTACTAATATTATTGGCCACTTTTTTATGGATAGCAATTTTCTGTCATAAGTAAGCACGTTTCACAACCAAATCAATTGGTAAATCCCCATTGGGAGTATCTGAAAATAATTTTTGGACAACTTTCGATTGTCAATGATTCAGCTGTAAAATGAAAAATATGTTGAACAGTTACTAACACTATTTGTTATGCGATTCAGATAGTGCCACCTTTATCAAGATTATGATAATACTTTGTGTAACCAATCTTGCTAGTTCATCCAACATAATATTATTGGAAATCCTGTATCTCATATACAAACAACGTTAGAGTTGCTTGAAAAACATGCTATTTTGCTTGATTTTACGCCACACTTTCTTAATGCATGGTTCTATGGGCAACCAATGCTTTACATTTTGAATATTACTGTCCTTCTACGAGAATTCACCAGATGTCACCACTAGTCACCAGATAGCAGCAGTGAGATAGACATGAACACAGTGGCAGATACATGTCTCTGAAAGCAGGGGTCAGCATATATATGGGCCAAGCTGGTACTAAAACTGCATGCATTCATGCACACACCCCTCATGCCTCCTCCTTTTGAAATTTATGGTTCCAATATTAGAACCAGCTATTTATGTCCCCAAGATCAGGTGGGGAGCCTGAACCAGGGTAACCCATTTGCAAACTCTCAACTGCAAGAGCATATCTTAAGATCTATAAGTTACCGACACATGGAAATGTATGAAATGTCTATGAGTTTAACCCCGTTTTCTTTTTACGGAACATACAGACTTTTTAATCAGCTTTCACTTGATGTATGCAGCATCCAAGTGGCTTAATCATCTTTATTGTCATTTGCAAACTTTGTCTATTTAACAGGCCTCATTGGGACACTTAGCTACAGGCAGCAACGGCAAGATTGAGACCATTTGTTTTTTTTTTATTTATTGAACCAAAAAATCCGGAGGAACAATTTGGGGTCTTCACGCCATAACCGCCGGCTTGTTCAAACAGAAAGTAGGTCATTCAGCCGTATCACTCCGTAAGAGTGTAGTCTGCTGCGAAAATAGTTAAAAGATAATCGCCCAGATCGAATAAATTTATCACATGAACATGGATAAATATTATCACATATGTTTCACTTATGTGATAGAATGGCGATAAACTATAAAATTTTCCAAATTATTCAATAATTTTCAAAAACATAGCCTGATCACCCGCGGCAGGGCGCGTAAGAATACCAGACAGTCTGAAGTCAGGCCTAGGGTGAAGTCGGTCAAATCACCTCTGCGCCTTCATCAAACGTAGTCCGCCGCGCATATAATTCCAAATGAATTGGGCTGGTCGAGTAAATTTATGGTATAAAGATGGTTTAGAATTGCTCAAATCTCTTCTATGTAGATCATTTAACCTTCACAATTCCGGAAAAAGCTCCACACTCGTACTGATATGCCTTCCCGCCTTGGGTGATCCGGCAATCTGTATCTCCATACTCATCCAGTTTTGTTTATGTATTGCTCTACATATTTCCCATCCTCCATCAGTTTCCATCCATCTAATTGTGTAGGAGGTGCATATCGTTTTCTCCTCTATCCAGTTGTTGATTGTGGAGAGCCAATTATTCCGAACAGCAGCTGTGTGGGAACAGATACAACTCACAATGCGATCTTAAGCCCCGTCCCCACAAGAGGTATATCTACCGACGATAAACGCGTTGTCAGCCGACTTTTGGAAAGTCGGACGACAACGCATTGTTGGCCGACAATAACACATTTTTTATCGTCGAAGATCATGTCGTTGACAATGAAAAACCCATAGTTACTCAATGGGACACGATCAACGACCAAAATGGCGACGATAAACAGGTGTATATTGAGCCAAAACTGGTGCCAGGATGTCTGACGATAAAAGGGTGTATCGTCGGGTTTATCGCCGCACTTTTTCACCATAATATTAAGCATCATATGCTTCAATATGTACATCGTCAACGACGACAGGTGACTTTTTTGTCGGCCCTCTTCATCGTTGGAAAACAGGTGGCTTCCACAATTACTCGGTGCCAGCCTGTCTACTGGACGCTGGCTTCCAAAGACCCTTTGTCGGCCGACAGAATTTTCAAAGTTCTATTGCTCATGGGGACAGGGCTTTAGTCTGTAGGTAAGTGCTTCGGGATAATCCAAAGTTCTTTAAATCAGGCATTTGAGATTGGTTGCAGGTAATAGCAAGTTCACCAAAGACTTTTTCAACACTTCTTCAAGTGATTTTTACAAATAAGGTTTTATTATGGCAACTTTTCCAGGAAAGCCAATTTACAAAACTAGAATGTCATTAAGGTTACGTTCCTGCACAATTTTCGCACACTCTTTGCAGCAGAGCCAGATATGAATATATATACATGTATGTACATATGGAAAAACTAGTCGATGGGAAAAAAATATAAAGCTTTCATGGAAAACTTGAACCACTGGAAATAGTGTTGTTCTCTGTCAGTTATGTTATGATAATGAATGTTATAAATGGATTGTCCAATACCTGTTCAACTTCAGATGGACAATTTCAAACTTAACTTTTTAAAATGTGTAAACCATGCACTCTTACCACCACTCAATCTACCTAAATCATTTCAGCTGCAACACAGGATATCTACTCAATGGTTCAGCCAGAATAAGGTGTACTAAGTTGGCTGAATGGGGTCCCAGTCTCCCTGTCTGTATTGAGGATGTCAACATTAGTATGACCACCAGTACCCTTCCCCCCATTTATATGGAGATTAACACCATGCAAGTACAAGGTAATGGCAATTCTTCTTATGATTCCCTATAATCCCTTCTTATAACATCTGTTACGGGTTTAGTAGTTAAGAGTTTAGTGCATCACTGGGACAGTCTGGGTGATGACCCAAGTGTTATCACCCTGCAGTAATTCCATTGGGGGAAAATAGTTTCCCTATATCATTGAGCTTTGAAAATCAAATTAAACATGTCGCCAACGTAAGACCAATAAATCATTGACAAGCCCTTATAGACAATATATTTCTCAAAATATCATTGATTCACAACAGTTCCAATGCGAAAACTAATACAACCGCAATGATACTTTTTTCTAAGTTTCAGAAAACGGAACAACAATGGCGCCCAAAGACAAAAATGCAACAGTAGTGGTAGCCATAGCAGCATCGGTTGGCGCATACCTTCTACTGGTGGCTCTCATCTCCACTAGGTTTCTTGTAAATTGTATGGTTAAAATATCAAGGCACAAAAAACCTTCTACTGGTGGCTCTCATCTCCACTAGGTTTCTTGTAAATTGTATGGTTAAAATATCAAGGCACAAAAAAAGGAAGACCAGAAGGGAAATTATGATCAGGTGAAACAAAGTGAGGAAACAGTTTAAAAAGTCAATCTATATATATTTATTATTTATTATTTATATATATTTATATGTATATAACTATATATATTCATGTATATCTATATATATTTATGAGTACGCTGAAACTGTTTCATCTTCACTCTCACTAGACACTTTGGATTTATTTTTCCTCTTCTGAGATCTATGATGTGTGATCTCCTCCATCAGTTGTCTGAGATCACACGTTGTAGGTTCGTTTCCACTAGCAATTGGGCTCCAAAATCAGCTGCTGATGCTGACAATGGCTTCGCGCGGGGTCGACGTAGAGCTTTACTGCATCTTCAGGGTTGATACCACTGTGTGATCCGCCATGCACCTCCTCACATTTATCGTCAAATGACGCTTTGTGTGTGTCCCCACAGGTCTTGCACTTTCAAGCCCGGTTTGAAGTCATTAAATAATGACAAAACGGGCTGACGTAACCAGAAAAAATTAATGAGCATGATGGCAACCAACGACGCCTGAAGTGCGTGTTTGGTGACGTGATGATTTCCTAGTGAGATACGGTTACCTAGCAACCTCCCTAGTTATGGTCTTCTTACTGATTATACCGCAACAACTGTGGGATTATTCCCTTTATAACATATAAACACATGTACATCTAAATATGTGTGCATCTTTATTCATTGTGTGTATGATGGAAGAGGGAACATGAACAGGTTACGCGTTTGAATAAGATACAGAAAGGACCATACATTAGGGCTAAATGAATGGGACAAGTTACAAATGGCAGAGAGTAAAATTAAATTCAAGAATTGAATAGAATCCCATAATTTCTAGAATTTAATGATAACAATACAAGAATGGACTTTATATGGAATATCCTGCTTGCCACATAACTTTATGTAAGTTGATATTTATCTTGATTTATGTTTCATTTGGAAAACTCAAATTTCATTATAAATTGATTACTTTCCCGGTTGATACACTATACCTGCAAGCAGCTGAGTCTTCATAAAAAAGCTTGTATGTTGTATTGCATTAACTTTTACATCTAAGAGTTATGTTCAAACTTATTTTGCTTTCACTTTTAATTCAACCTTATGTATAAAATATTTTACTGTTAATAAATATTTGTTTCAATATTTGTTTCAATATTTCTTGTATAAGGTATATTGATCAGACACAGTTGTCCAATTGATCCATTAATTTGAGTTTGAAAGCCATGCTGACAGGGATATTTTCCCAGGGGGGAGTTGCATAACTTTCCGTTAATGTCATTCGCTATAATTTTCCGATATTTTGACACATCGAATGGAGATGCACTCTGTTGCATATTTCGTTATTTGAAAATCCGTTAATTAACGATTCAGTAAAATGATATTTTATATGTTTTCTATAGATTTAGCAGATTTATTTAGCGGAAAATCTGTTAAAACTCTCCTTTTACAGAAATTTATTAACATATTTTGCAATGCCTGGGTCTTCGCTATCTTTTTTGCAAAAGTGTGGCTCCGTTAAACATCCGTTAAATTTACTGAAAAGTTATGCAACCCCCTCCTAGCCTTGAATGGGCTTGGTTCAAAAAGAATCTCAGGTAATCTGTGAAATACATACAAAAAAATATAACTTTTATGATTTTCACTCATAGTTGTGCAGTAAAAAAGATTCAGGAAAAGTTGTTATAAATGACCTAACAAAGATCAACGAACACGACACATTGTTTTCTTCGACCTACATTTCTTTGTTATGATCATTATGGTTTAATGGACCACAGTGGCCCGTTGGACAATGATTTCCGTGAAAATGAGCATTTTCTTGACAACAAAGATGTTCCTTTTCCACTTTGTTTGCTGTTGGGCCGTTTTTTAGACGCAGGAAAGCTGTTTAGAATGCTGTCAATGAGCTGTTATTTATACAGAATATAACCCTATAGTGCCTCTTCTACATTGATTAACATAATTCAATTTGATGCAGTAGAAAAAAGATACAATGGTTTTGTAACAAAGATATCTTAACAACAACGTCATTGTTAACCACATGTTCTTAAAATGATTCAAGTTGTTGTTGTGACGATTGGTCGATACCGATATTGACAATGAACAATTGCTAAATAGTGAAACCTTTCCTTGGTTACTTTATTTGCTGATAGGGCATCTTTTACATGCCCCAAAAAATTATTCAGAATGCTGAAAACTAGTTGTCATCTTTACAGTATATAGAAATACTCATATCATTTAACAAAAGTCCATTAAATTTTGATCAAATAGGAAAGATTTACCAGATTAACTCTTCTTTTTAAATGTCCATATGTTTCTACACGAATCCAATGTGTGCTTCACCTCAAAGATGGGAGGGAGGAGTGCATACATACTACGGAGGTTTATATATTCACTCCTGTCAACGCAAGTGGGACGTGTCACCAGTTTCTACTATTTGCTACAGAAAATTGACCTCAATTGGCTCTATGAATCAGGGACCTATATCTCCTTAATGGAATGCCCCACACATACCTGAAATTCGCTGGCATATTTTCTTTTGTTCATACGATGGATCTGCATGTGTGTTTCACCTAGGAAAGATAAACCTTAAGGTGATAGTTAATAAACCTTTCTGTTATGATTATTTGTATAATGTCTAGGTGGTCACTAGAGGTTCAAAGATGTTTATAATCAGGTCACAGATAATTAAAAACTATTCATCAAAACAGGTGTTGTAGTGACTACGACACTCTAACTGGAAGGTCTAGACCTCTGACATACCTGATAACAAGCTGTCATTATCCATGGAGACCTAGGCCTGGGACAAATCACCTTAAACTTGCTGACAAAGAATGCTACGGTCACAAGTCAAGAGGTCTTTTTCATCAGTAATTTTTCATTGTACTAAACTTTAGATGTTTATACAACTATTTGGCTGAAGCTTCACAGATCCAGACATAATCTTTATGAATGCACAGGACATTTATCAAAGTATTTCTAAATCAACATCTGTGAACCTTTGCTTTTGTATTTTAGCTTCCACGCCAATCACAATGATCCCAAGTGATACAAATTATAATCTTTATTATTGCAACTAAAACTAACATAGATACTCACATTATCACCCTACTAATAAGGTTATCAGGCAGCAAGATTAATGTAAGTGCATAATCAGAAAAAATAAATTCTTCTTCCAGAGGTAGTATGAAAATCAATAAAGGACATAATATTACAGTGTGTGTCGTCTGGCTTGTGCTTGGGCCGTTTTGCCCTAAGTTTGCATTGGCATTCACATTGGATATTTCATTCACGTTGGTATTTCCGTTGGACATTAGATTTCCATTAGTTTTCAAGTTATTTTTCAAACCTGTTAGTTATGGTCATATCAAATTAAAATTGTCACTGTGTGACTTGCTTTGGGGCTCTAATATAGACAATGATTCATCTTGGGATTTGTGATCATGTCACTTAGGGGAACGCAGTTCACATCTGATCTCCAAATTTGTCTGTAATAAATCAGTTGACCTATGCACTGTTACCCAACGCGACCCTGCACCTGACGCAACATTTTAGGGGCTGTCCATTAATGACGTCATGCTATTTTTGACCATTTTTGATCCCCCCCATCCCCCTTGTCATGTATTGTCACGCAATACTTGACCCCTCTTCAAGAAATGATATCATGCCAGAGGACCCCCCACCCTGCCCAATTGCAGATAACATATACGAAAGGATGGACATAATCAAGGGCCCAGACCCTTAAAACCAGGTAATGCCCATATATATATATTCCTGCTCAGGAGCCAGACTGAATTATTGATCTCATCCCAAAATAAAAATTCCAGCATTGAAAATCCTAACTTAATCTACAATTTTCCTCTGACATTAAATTAATTTTTTGAAATTGAAATTGTCCAACATATGCATGATGACATGCACTACATGACCCCCCTCCCCTCCCCCTTGTCATGTTTGGTCACGGAAGCATGAACCTCCGCCCCCCCTCCCCCCCCTGCTGCATGACATTATTTATGGATGGCCACATATATGGACTTTTGACAATAAAAACAAAGCTATTTATCGAATGTATGTGTAACTATGTACATCAACGTAAATGCTATTTGTAAGTTAATAAATAACCAGAATGCAGTAAAAGCGTATCATCATAAAACAAAATGAATCTCAGGAATTATAACAGCTAAGGGCCATTGAAACTACTATAGACACATTGGTATGATCTAACTCAATAGTCATAATGCATATTAGTAGGGTATCAAGTGTAATTCCGTGGGACTTTTGTGAAGAAAGCAAGAGACCCACCCAGATATCTTAGGGAGGCCCTAAGGTACAAGAAAATGTTTGGTGGCAGTCTGGGATTTTGCTCTGGTTGCCATGGCAACCATTTTAAGTAAAAAATAAGGGAAAATCAGGAAAAAGGTATTTTCAATTTTTTCAGATATATAATTAGATTAAAGCAAGAATCTAACTTTGGAATCATATAGGGGCACTGGGGCTCTAACATACAACATGGTTTCCGTTTGAATCTGAAGGTCATCTCAAGGTCAAAACCCAAGGTCAAGGTCATTTTTTAGCCTTTTTTTGTCTTAGACTTGAAAACATTCCATTCCACAGAGAGGGATATGAATTCAAATGAACATATCACAGTGATGATGAAAGCTAAGGTCCAGACCTTTAATTTGATGCCTTAATGATGTCCCTAGCTATAGTAGAAGTATCAGAATTTCCACTGCGAAAAATGGATGTCCCCCACTTTAGTGAGCTCTTTAGAGGTCAATGACCTTGGTAACCACACTGTATGATTGCCATAAAGCACTCATCAGTAGAGGTTTTAATGTCATATCTCTGGGAATAACTAAGATAGAAATGCAACCAAGGTGTCAAATTGAAGCATTTAATTAGTGCTATTGGCTGGAAATGTTACATTTGTGTAGAGGATGATTCGGTTGCCATGGTAACCAGAATACCTATAAAATATGGCTATTTTTCCCCATTTTCCTTCTGAATGTACCATATCTTCACTGGTAGTTAAGATGGAAACTTATGTAAGGTGTCAAATTGAAGTATTCCAATAGTGCTTTTATATGGAAGTGCTTAATATCATGTTAGAGTGATTTGGTTGCCATGGTTGCCATGGTTACCAGATTTCTTGTTAAAAATAGCAATTTTTCCCTATTTTCCTTCTGAACGTACCAGATATTCACTACTAATTCAGAAAAAAAAATACAAGTATGGTGTCACATTGAAGTATTCAGGTAGTGGTATCATACTGAATTGCTAAATTTGATTTTAGAGTGAGTTGGTTGCCATGGTTACCATAGTTTTTGTCAAAAATTGAAATTTTTCCCATATTTTCCTCCCGAATGCACTATATCTTGACTGATAATCAAGACAGAAATGTTACCAGGGTATCCAATTGAAGAATTCAATTGGAACTATTATATGGAAATGGTAAATTTGATTTTAGAGGGAGTTGGTTGCCATGGTTACCAAAATCTTTGTCAAAAATTGCCATTTTCTCCCATATTTTCCTCCTGAATGCACTATATTTCCGTTGCTGATTAAGATAGAAAACTAAATAAGCTATCCAATCAAAACATCAATAATCCGATAAATCAGAGTAGGAAGTTGCCCAAAATGGCTGAAACCAACATAATATCATGTAGTCAATGGTCTGGATTGCTGGTACCCAGCAGAGGCAAGCACAGCTTTTTTTTGTTTTACAACATTTACTCTGCTTAAAGATTTCAGGATTTTCAATGCGAAGTCTATGGGGTATTTTTTGGGGGACCAAATACTTGTTGTCATCAGAATGGCCGTAATAACCTCAAACTAGGATGGTAAAGGTGAGATCTGGTCATTCATGGATAGACATGGTCATTAATGGACAGACATGGTCAATCATGGACAGACATGGTCATTCATAGACAGACATGGTCTGTCATGTACAGACATGGTCATTCATGTACAGATATGGTCAGTCCTAGACAGTCATGGTCAGTCATGGACAGACATGGACGGTCATGGACAGTCATGGACAGACATGAACAGTTATGGACAGACATAGCTGTCATGGGCAGACATGGATTGACATGGACAGACATTGTTGATCATGGAAAGTTATGGACAGACATAGACAGACATGGACGATCATGGAGAGACACGGACGGTCATGGGCAGACGTGGTGAGACATGTACAGACGTGGTGGGTCATGGACAGATGTGGTCAGTCTTGGACAGACATTCAGCAGATGGGAAGGGTGTGCTGGCTGAGCATGACTGCGGTGGGGGGGAGGATGTGGTATGCATTTTAAAATAGGATAGGGGTTATTATTATATATCAAATTCGTAGCGCCTATTCCTTCATCATTGTACTGTCCCGTTAGCAAAGTTGGAATAATGAAGGCCTTTATGCCATACTGGTCAATAATAAAAAATTATTGCCCCGGAGCCGGCAGAGTGGAAACCATGTAAACAATTGTTTTATTTGATCAAAAAACAATGTGCTATCGAGTTAATTACCAGCAAATCATCCAAAAACATTGATCCCCTTGTCTTATTTTGGTAGGAAATGCCAGGTGGCATGGCAGTGCTACTCTAGATCTAGTTTTTTTTTTTTTAGATTCGCAATTCTATGCATTTTTCTTGTGTTTTAGCGCATAAACTCATCAAAATATTAAAAATAACTCATGAATTGACCAAAATAATGCGTTAAAGTCCGTAATAAAGGCGTTTACGTACGGGGGGATGAAACTCTCTGGTACAGGAGGCGAGGATAACGGTCAACATGGCGATGCCCAGCACAGGTTATTGGCGGTGTTTGTTTGTTTGTGGGGTTAGTTTAACGTTCGGCCAACCCTTTAGGGTTCTTTTACCAGACTGCACAAGGTAAAGGTTTACAGCTAGGTTTACGCCACAGGGGCGGTGACCGAATCTATGACATGAGGTGCCTATTTGTAGCAGTGGGACCCAATACCCTTTTTATAGTGCTGCCACATTGAGATATCATATCATAGACCCACACAATATCCCACCCAGTCACATTATACTGACACCAGGCCAACCAGTTATGTTTTGTGGTTCTTACTTTATACCAAGTGCCAGGCAAGCAGTGACCACTGCCATTGTTAAAGTCTTTGGTGTGACTAGGCCAGAGATATATCCTATGACCTCCCAGACTCAAAGCGGGCACTCTACTAACTAAGCTACTGAGTCTAGTCTCCCCATTTGTCACCTCTTACGAACAGCAAGGGGCTGCTGAAGACACATTCTTCCCAGGAGGCTCCTGAAGGAACACCCATCCCGGATCCCCACGGGGGTCATCAGCGGTGGTGAATAAAGAGAATTCGTCTTGTTTTTCGTAGGTGAATGGGTTAATTCTCAGGGTTATTGATATAATTATAATAAAAATAGAACTAACCTCGGGAGCTCTTAGCAACCATTATTACCCCTTGTCTCAGCCTGTTTGGAGGGTCTCGGGCAAAGCCCTCGATCCTCAAAATGGGCTTTGATATCGGGGCAATAATTGTTGCTTTGTGCCCCCTCGGTTAGTTCTGTATATAAACTACACTTTCCAGCAGATTTGTAGTTCAGAACAAGAAACGGACAAAACCTAGTGTGCTGGGATCAGCAAGACACCTCTCCACCCATGTCTGAAAATGGGAAAGTTCTCAGCCTTTTTCAAAGACTGCTTACTCTGAACTATCGGAGTACTGACAGGGTCGCTATGCAACCCAAAGAGGAAGTGGGTGATGGATGTTTTACACCCTACCAACAGCCAGGGTCAATTCACGGCAAAAACAAGTTGTGATGAATTCTGTCTTTGATAATTGAACCTATGAGATGAAGGTGACAGGGCGGACAAACAGCAGAGGATCAAAACCTGGAAATTATTTTTGCTGTACCTCATCCCTTAGTGAAACAAGCATCGACTGGGAATGGAACCCAAAGAACAACTTGGTCGGTGCTGGGTCCCCGCTATTGTCATCTCATATGATCAGCAGGGGCTATTGGGGGCCTATTCTTACCTGGAACCCCCACTGGGATGCAACCCGAAGAACAACAGGTAATTTATAAATGTAATTAATGATAACAACTGCCATTCATACTAAAGCAGCCTGAAGAGATCATTTACTGATATCTGAAAAAATACTCCTGATTTTTACCAACTATTTATCCAAGATTTTTAAGATGTACCATATTATTGCTGACCTTTGGAGTATATTCTACTTGATAACAGAATAAGAAGCCAAAAAAAGATTTAATAGTTGATATCAGGTTACATGGGTGGAAAAGATTTGGATAGGTAGATCTATCTAACAGTAACACAAAGTCATTGGAAGTCATTACAATTTCTATCATGTGAGATACATCCCTTGATCAAATATATGCCATTTGCTTTCCTTTAAGTTATTTTTATTGAATTTAATACTTTTTAGAAAAGATTTTCACTAAAAAATCTCAGGAAGAGGCCAAAATATTAAGAAAGGTTGGGTTACATGATCACAAACAACTATTTTAGGCCTTAGCACTATGATGTCATCAATTCTTCTGTCATCATTGTTGGAAGCTGAATCAGAATCTGCTTGTTGACACTTTTCAACACTTCAACACTAGATGAATATTGGCTTAAAATACTAGGTTGTCCCATTATTCAGTCGATTACATCGATAAGTCTACTCCTACGGAGTAGGAAGTTGCACCAAATGTCTGAAACCAGAGTAATCTGATCTAGGCTGTGATAGGGGTTGTTGGTAACCAGCAGAGCATGCAGAGCTTTTTTCGTTTTGCTAACTTTGTTCTGGTTGGAGACTGTAGGTTTTCCCATGGGAATTGTATGGAGATTGTGAAGAATCTTTTCAGACCAAATAATGATTGGAGATCGGAATAGTTCTAATAACCTCAAACCAGTATCCCTTTCTCCACTAGGGGCAGCCATATTGAAAATATGCTGGTTCCCTGTTCTCTCACTTGGGGGCTACGGCCCGGTAAGACCACTGGTACAGCCCAATGCTAGGCCTCTGAACCCTTGAATGTACTGCCAATGCTGCTACTATACTCTTGGTCTTCAACTTCTATACCCTAAGTCTACAGTTTTAACCTACTCCACCAAGGGTAATTACCTTCGATACTCTGAGCCTACTACCAGCCCTTAGTTCCAACAGCTGGGTACTGGGCGTCTGAGCCCTGAATCTACCCCCTTTACCTAGTACACTCTGGGTTTCGACCTTCTGTACCCTGAGTCTACTTACTTAACTATAACCTGGGTCTACTTGCAGTACTATACCCTGGGTCTACAAACTCTACTTTATCCTGGGTCTGCTAGGTCTACTCTACCCTGTGTCTTTATCTTCTCTACCCTGAGTCTACTAACTCTACTATACCCTGGGTGTACTAACACTACTATCTCAATCTGTTCTCATCCTTGTTTGCCTTTCATCAAACATCTATTTGTAATTCCATATCTGATATTTGACCTATTGAACAAGGTGGATAAGACAGAGCTTTTGGTTTTCTTGAAAACCCCAATGGCTTGTGATGTATTTTGCTATTAATCAAAAGCAGGATTCCCTTGCAGGTCCTAGAATATCTTAAAGGATCTTAAATTAATCTTAAAGGTCTTTAATCTTACTGTTTTTTAGGTAGAAGTCCTTCATGGAATTTGTTAGAAGTGTAAATAAACTTGAGAGTTCAAGTGCCATTTCCAAGCAATGTCAGGTACTGTAAATTTACATCAAACAATGTGTCTAGAATTTTGTCTTTGCCTCTCACAGATACATCTCAATTTTTAGGGACATTGGTCTTAGGTAAGTCTTAAAAATGATCCTTAAAGCAACCCACAACCAATATTTTCTCTTAGTGTGAAAAAATATTAACTGTTCAAATACATTGTAGGGGTATAGTTTGGGCAAGTATAAAGTGTGAAATCTGGCTCAAACTTCATTAAAACAGCTAATGTTATTGTCTTCCTTCTATTATTGTGGGTCCACACAACTTCTCAGTCGTTTACAACAAAATTGATGACATCACTATGATAGGATTTTCCCCCACCAACCACTTTAATCCAGTTCACACTATGCACACTTTGTATTTATTTCAAATAGGGTTCTCTCTAAGTTTTCTAGTAGATTGATACCATAAGATTACTAATTAATTTGTCTACATTATCAATAAGGTTGTGAAAGAACTTTCTCTAATAAGGTATGTTATTAGAATGAGATGCATCTCTAATATGTCAGCAGTTCATCTAGTGTGAGTGTAGCCATAGTATAGGCTCCACCAGTGAAATGTACAGGGCAGATCCAGGGGGGGTGGGGGTGGACGGGCCTTGTCCCCCCCTCCTCTGTACATTCATCTTTGTAGGGGGCCCCTCCCCCGTACATTCATGTTTTTTGGGGGCCCCCCTCTACAAATTCCTGGGTCTGCCCCTGATGTACATGACACTGTGGTCAACCATGTACATTTCACTTGACCCAGTTCTTGTTCAGTGCATATTGCAATTAACTCAAGACCAGCCCATTGATGGCAGGGGAGTACTCATGAATCAATGCACTTGAGTGGCCCTCTTTCTTAAGTTATGTATCATTAAAATGCTTTATTCACTTTAATAGATTATTTCTGGAATATGTTGTATTTATGGGGTGGAGAAGGTCTTCCAAACTTTAGGAGTTATGTAAACCATATTTACAAAATTCAACCCACTGCCCCCTTCTCTTAAAATGAGTATCTTCTGCAAATTCTTTGTCAATGACATCACCATTACTTGGATGTCACATGGGGTATTTCCCAGAAGTATTTTAGTCATTGAGGAAACCAAAACAAACCCAAAACTTTGAAAGCATTTTTCTCTATCAGAATATGTCTTATGGCACATGAAGGAATTTGTTGGGCACTTTAGAATCATCAAGGGGTGTGTTAAAAATGTTTAAATACATTTTCATGGATTTGTGACAATTTATGTAGTTGGATTGGTTGTGGATTGCTTTAATGTATTTCAGTGAATTCTTATGCTTGAATCTTTGGCAATCAACTTAACACCATTTAAGATATTTTACAACTTGCAAGGTCGAGGTCAGCTAATATTCAGTATGGAAACACAGGCAATTTGTTTTTAAAATTTGTTTTTCTAGGTAACCAGATCACCAACATTTTACTATCTAATTACTTTGGAATTTAGGATATTTCCACTTGACAAATTACTTTTAATTCTTATAAAAACATATTGTCAATCTTTGGGGATGATTAAATTTTATTATGTTCACCATGAAGTTTATTCTAAATTTTGCTGTCATGAGACTGATTTGACACCTTTTGGAAAAAATATTGTTGAAATAGTGCTCAGATACTGTTCATACTTAAAATTACAGTTCCCTCACCGACCTAGACCTGCTAACTTGCAGGTGACGGTGGATGACCTCGTGTGAATGGGTGAGGACAGTTTGGCAAAGGCAGTGGTTATGTTACCCACTTCTGACTTCGCCCACTGCCTGATTCTAACAACAATTGTGGGACAATACCCTTTAAAAGCTGAACATGACATTGTGTAACCGGTCATTAAGAACAAAGGGAATCAAATGACTAAAGACATGACTGATTGAGGGAGCCCCAACCAAGAGCTACAATACTATATAGATATAACAATAACTTAAAGAAAAAATTGGAAAAAATTACAAATTTTGACAAATATTATGGAAACCATGGCAACGTACTCACTCTGAGACCAGATTTAGCTATTCAATACGAAAGGACTGACTGAATGCTTCGATTTGACACCTTAATTATTTTTCTATCTTAATTAGCAGTGAAGATATAGTGCATTCAGGAGGAAAATATGGGAGAAAATGACAATTTTTGACAAAGATTTTGGTAACCATGGCAACCAACTCCCTCTAAAATTAAATTTACCATTTCCATATAATAGTTCCAATTGAATTCTTCAATTGGATACCCTGGTAACATTTCTGTCTTGATTATCAGTCAAGATATAGTGCATTCGGGAGGAAAATATGGGAAAAATTTCAATTTTTGACAAAAACTATGGTAACCATGGCAACCAACTCACTCTAAAATCAAATTTAGCAATTCAGTATGATACCACTACCTGAATACTTCAATGTGACACCATACTTGTATTTTTTTTTCTGAATTAGTAGTGAATATCTGGTACGTTCAGAAGGAAAATAGGGAAAAATGGCTATTTTTAACAAGAAATCTGGTAACCATGGCAACCAAATCACTCTAACATGATATTAAGCACTTCCATATAAAAGCACTATTGGAATACTTCAATTTGACACCTTACATAAGTTTCTATCTTAACTACCAGTGAAGATATGGTACATTCAGAAGGAAAATGGGGAAAAATAGCCATATTTTATAGGTATTCTGGTTACCATGGCAACCGAATCATCCTCTACACAAATGTAACATTTCCAGCCAATAGCACTAATTAAATGCTTCAATTTGACACCTTGGTTGCATTTCTATCTTAGTTATTCCCAGAGATATGACATTAAAACCTCTACTGATGAGTGCTTTATGGCAATCATACAGTGTGGTTACCAAGGTCATTGACCTCTAAAGAGCTCACTAAAGTGGGGGACATCCATTTTTCGCAGTGGAGATTCTGATACTTCTACTATAGCTAGGGACATCATTAAGGCATCAAATTAAAGGTCTGGTCCTTAGCTTTCATCTTCACTGTGATATGTTCATTTGAATTCATATCCCTCTCTGTGGAATGGAATGTTTTCAAGTCTAAGACAAAAAAAGGCTAAAATATGACCTTGACCTTGGGTTTTGACCTTGAGATGACCTTCAGATTCAAATGGAAACCATGTTGTATGTTAGAGCCCCAGTGCCCCTATATGATTGCAAAGTTAGATTCTTGCTTTAATCTAGTTATATATCTGAAAAAAATGAAAATACTTTTTTCCTGATTTTCCCTTATATTTTACTTAAAATGGTTGCCATGGCAACCAGAGCAAAATCCCAGACTGCCACCAAACATTTTCTTGTACCTTAGGGCCTCCCTAAGATATCTGGGTGGGTCTCTTGCTTTCTTCACAAAATTCCCACGGAATCAGATTTTGGACATTTTGATACCTGACTATATGGTCCACCTTAGAAATCATTCTGGTGCATCACAGTAGTCATTACAGCCCCCTCAGTAGTCATTTTTGTGCACTTCAGTAGTCATTTTAGACCATCTCAGTAATTGTCATAGTCCACCTCGACAGCCATTATGGTCAGATTCAGAAGAGCTGTATTAAGGTCAACCTCATTCATCATTATGATCCACCTCAGTCCACCTCAGTAATCTTTTTAATCCTCAATTATGGTCCACCTCAGTAGTCATTATGATCTACCCCAGTGGTCAGTATGGGCCAACCCATTAGTCATTTATGGGTCAGCTCAGTAGTTGTTATGTCCTCCTCAATAGACATTATGGTCCAACTAAGTGGTCGTTATGATCTTCGTAAGCAGTCGTTATTTTCCACCTCAGTGGTGGTTATGCTTGAAGTCAGTGATGGTTATGATCTGACCAAGATACACAGGGTAGATATTAATTCAACAAGAGCACAATAACACAGCATAATGACAGGACTCCAATCAGGAGATACTCCCTCAGATAGTAAGGTTATCTTCCTACTTACCCAAATCATTATGGAAGTATGTGAAAAATATTGATTTGATATAATCTGATATGGTAGCTCAGGGACTGGAGAAGCGTTCCTCTGATGATTAGTGTGGAAGCATTTAACACACATTAAGAACATCTTGTCTAACACCTACTTGTCACTGTGTGGTCAAAAGGCAAGACTTCTGACATTGTCAAATACTTACTAGTATGGTTGTTAATTGTCAACATCACATCCAGATAAGGTAGGTGTTAAATATGACAGTTTTGATTAGTTAGTTACTGTTTATTAACTATAGTTTATTAACAGTGAAGGCTGTCCCAGAATGGCCTTCAGAAGTTCTATCTTACCATAGATTCACTTGATAAATTATATATTTTAGTTACTCCAATAACGTAATCCCTACTCACTGTGTTCCAAATATTTTTACTTTCGATGTTTTTCTAAAAGATAATGCATACATGTTGACAGACATGTAACAAGTAATGGGTTCACAGGTTATGGGTATAACCTTGTTTGCAATGCATTAGAATATAGTAATCTGTCATAAAACATTTGTATGCGCATGTGGGTTGTGGGTCTTATGACCAGATTTTTGTGACCACCACGTGGTTATCATAACCACATGGCTTTGCAATGAATGTTTGAAAAGTAATCAGAGTAGTTGATTATGATTTCACTGAGGTAGGTTAAGTGAACATTTAAAAAATATGGCATATAAATGTTTTAGAATGGTCAATAATAACAATATTAAATTGATGACCAACATGGCGGCCAGTTCAAATTTGGAGCTGTGATGTTATCTGCATAACGTCTATAAACTATCTCGTCTACCAAGGAAGAAATTGATTCACATATTCATTGAGTTTATCAGTGCATGTACTATCGTTATGGCTGTTAATGATGAGAGCTGTCATATTTAGTGACCCAGGCCTCACTTAGTCATTCCCCAAATAAAACGGTGGTAGTTTTAGCAAATTACTAAAGTAAACATCGGTATGGACAATGTAGAGGCACTGTCTCATGCCTGATTCCTTTTCCATGTCACATTTTTCTACTTAAACCTTATTACTTTCCCTTTGAATTTTTCAACACAAATAAAAAAAAGTGTAGTTTTATTTAGAATGTGTCTTTCTTTTAAGAAGAAGAATGACATAATTCTATAAAAAATCAGGTATTTTGAAGAATAAACATAGTAATAGAACACTAAATATTAGAAATAAGTCTAAGTTAAGGCTATACTTATATTTCCTATCTTTGTACAAGGAGTAATGTTCGAGGAGGCTTCTGAAGAGGTTCATGTGATTTGAGAGGCCATTCTACTTTAGATATGAGTATCATAATTGATCCAGCCTTGTGATAGGTTAATAGAAATATAATTATAATCTTGTATAATACAATCCTTCGTCTGAGTTTATGATGTTTAGCAGGTATGAACACAGGTCAATCTAAAAACTATGATGCTGGATTAATATAATCATAATGTAACAAGAACTGTTATGGGACAGGGGCGGATCCAGAGCCATTGTTCTTCAGGGGGGGGGGTGAGGGGGGTGAGGGGGGTGAGGGGGTGAGGGGGGTGAGGGGGGTGAGGGGGGTGAGGGGGGCACCCAGACCCCCTTATAGTAATGAAATTTAAAAACACCAGATTTTCATCTTCCAAATTTAAGATGCCAACATTTTCTACTTATGGTTTAGGAGGGTCTATAACTTCTGATATCACTGGATAATAGAATTGAAGACTACACAATGAATGCAATAGCAATATCAATGACTATTGCTAATTAAAAACTTGGTAACGAAATAATGGTTCTCATTTAATGTGATCTCACCCTTGTGATCAGGACCTACTTGGACTTTTCCATCTGATGCAGACTTTGTGGGCCCATACCCTGCTAAATATGGTATTTCTATTCCACTATTGTGTACCTGTAAATGGCCATACTTATACTGTGATTCATTTTGTTTGTAAAGAATACTGAAAGCAATGTTAGCCTTGTACATGAATCTAATTCCAATGTGCAATATCATGTGAATGGCATGTAAAGTGGTCATTGTCGTCCTTATCTCATCAGTGTTGGTATGAATTAGGAAAGTCCAGGGTATGATCTTAGATACTATTTGTATGTCTTTTCCTTCCTGGCCCAAGGGAGCGGTACGACAACGTGTTGGTATCTTTCTGATGTTGGACTGCGCAGATATAATCGTACTTTGCTTCTAAACCAGTTAAATATTTTACAATTCACAATTCTTTAAACAAAAGCGATGATTACTGTACTACGAGTGAAGCTTCAGATTCTGGGAGTCCTGTGGCTCACAGTACTAGTTGAGGCCAATATCCTCTGCTCTGGTGTCAGCTGTTTGGTAGGTAAGTAGCTATTTTCTCAATAGTGTTAATCATAAGATAATTGTTATTCATGAATGGTTTAGTAATGTGTCCTGTGGCCCATCGCATAACCAACACAGGAAAAACTGAGCCTTGTGTCGTTTTCGATATTTGCTGCGCAACAGCACATTTTGTATGCTGTGCATCAGTATGTGTCAATACTACTGATGCCCAGCAGCATCAGTATGACTGTACCTGAATGACATCATTACTATTTACGCCATACAACAGGCAAAGTTTATGCAAAGGTTATATGTGCCCTGTTTAGGCGCAGTAGGCCGGCAGTGGGAAGGGTCGCTGGTTACATAATAACCCACCCCCGCCCACCCCCACCCACCACCTGTGGGCGTCAGGCAGTATCTATATATAGCCTTGGCCTGTATTAAACCTGTGGTGATTTTTCAGACTCCCCTCGGCCTCCACAACCACAGCCCCACCTCCTGAGGCCCCCGTGCGTGATTCTGGTGTTCTGACGGGAGTAGGATGAGTATAGGGCCGGGGAGGGTTATGGGGGTCGCCCCTGAGGCCCCCGTGCGTGATTCTGGTGTTCTGACGGGAGTAGGATGAGTAGGGGGCCGGGGAGGGTTAAGGGGGTTGCCCCTGAGGCCCCCGTGCGTGATTCTGGTGTTCTGACGGGAGTAGGATGAGTATAGGGCCGGGGAGGGTTAAGGGGGTTGCCCCTGAGGCCCCTGAGGCCCCCGTGCGTGATTCTGGTGTTCTGACGGGAGTAGGATGAGTATAGGGCCGGGGAGGGTTGAGAGGGGTGCCCCTGTGACTTGTGGAAGAAAAGAATCATTTAGAAGGGTTTTTAGGCCGATTTGAGCACTTTGAAAAAATTGAAATATTTATATGGGTGAAAACTGACTTTGAGGTTGTAGCCCCAAGTGAGAGGGTCCATTCTATACATGTCAGGAAATTCTGTGACAATTACAACATTATCTAGAAAATCACAACGATTTTTATTGTTTTGTTCACTCAGAAAAACTCAACCAGCAGATTTTGCTAAAACCTTCCAGGAATGATAATTAGGCCTATCCAATGCCAAAAATGATGTTGAATTAATGGGCATCAAATTAACAGGGGGCACCTCAGGAACCAAGACCTCAGGGGCCAGGCTGAAGTCACTTTACTTCTTTCCCGGCCCTAGCTCCTTGATAATGTTAGGATGCATGGAGCAGATGACTTGTGGAAGAAAATAATCATTTAGAAGGGTTTTTTAGGCCGATTTGAGCACTTTGAAAAATTTTCAAATTTGAAATATTTATGGCTACCATAAAAAGTGAACTGTGGGTGAAAAATGAATTTGAGGTTGTAGCCCCGACTGAGATTGACCATTATAAACTAGTCAGCAAACTGTCTGACTAATAAACCATTTTCTAGAAATTTAGACAGATTTTTACCTTAATTCTTACACTGAAAAACCCAACCAATGGATTTTGATAAAAACTTGCATAAATGGTATCTAGGCCTATCTCATGCCAAAAACATTGTTGGATTTATGGGCATCAAATTATCAGGGGGCACCTCAGGAACCAAGACCTCAGGGGCCAGGCTGAAGTCACTTTACTTATTTCCCGGCCCTAACTCCGTGATAATCTTAGGATGCAAGGAGCAGATGGCTTGTGGAAGAAAAGAATCATTTAGAAGGGTTTTTAGGCCGATTTGAGCACTTTGAAAAATTTTCAAATTTGAAATATTTATGGCTCCCATAAAAAGTGAGCTGTGGGTGAACAATGAATTTGAGGTTGTAGCCCCGAGTGAGAATGACCATTATAAACTAGTCAGGAAATTGTCTGACTAATAAAAAAATGTCTAGAAATTTAGACAGATTTTTACCTTAATTCTTACACTGAAAAACCCAACCAATGGATTTTGATAAAAACTTGCATAAATGGTATCTAGGCCTATCTCATGCCAAAAACATTGTTGGATTTATGGGCATCAAATTGTCTGGGGGGCATCTCATGGGTTAAGGATGGGTGCAGGTGCCCAGCCTAATACATCATAGTGGGATTGGAGGTATAACTCCACCCTGCCCAGACCTCTACTGGAAGGACACCTCCATCCCCCACTATAATGTATTAGGCTGGGCACCTTTACTGAGCCCCTGAGGTGGGCCCCTGAAAATTCCCCCAAGTTCAACAATGTTTTTAGTATTAGATAGGCCTGAATATCATTTATGCAAGTTTTTAGCAAAATCTATTGGTTGAGTTTTTCAGTATAAAAAATAAGGTGAAAATTGATGTAACTTTCTAGATAATGTTGTAATTGTCACAGAATTTTCTGACATGTATAGAATTGTCAATCTCACTCGGTGCTACAACCTTAGAGTCAGTTTTGAACCATAGTTGACTCATACTGGGAGTCATAAATGTTTCAAACTTAGAAATTTTTCAAAGTGCTCAAATCGGCATGAAAACCCTTCTAAATGATTCTTTTCTTCCACAAGTAATATCAGGGTGCTAGGGGCGGCTACTCATAGAGGGGAGGCCGGGGGCATTGAGTGGAGGCCGGGAAATTAGTAAAATTACTTTAATTAAAGAGGGGAGTCCGGGGGCATTGAGTGGAGGCCGGGAAATGAGTAAAATTACTTCTATTATACGTACAGACTTGTACATGCTTACATACATGTATACATACATACATTCATATAATACTATATTATCTAGGTTATTGGGTCAACTTAAGGAGGTGAAAGTTTAGTGGCAAACTGCAGCAGCAGTCACAGGGCCAGGTTACATAACATACCCCCCCACCCCCGCCCACCCCCACCCACTGAGCCACGGTCAGCTACTAGAGCTGCAGTCAGTAGAAGCAGGGTTCTCCAGCTGTAAGGCCCTGGGGGAAACCCTGAACTGTAGCCCCGGCCTTTACTCTATGCCCCTGGCCTCCCCTCTATGAATAGCTGCCCCTAGCCCCCTGATATTACTTGTGGAAGAAAAGAATCATTTAATTATAGTTATTTTACTAATTTCCCGGCCTCCACTCAATGCCTCCGGCCTCCCCCCTGTAATTAAAGTTTTTTTACTCATTTGCCGGCCTCCATTCGATGCCCCCGGCCTCCACTCTTTAAGTAAAGATAATTTACTCATTGTCCAGGCTACCCTGGACACCTCAGGGGCCAAGGACAGGGGCCTACTACTGACGGCAGCTTTACTACAGGCCTGTGCTAATTATAGATATCCCCATCTGCCTGCTCAGTGGGCGGGGGTAGGCGGGGGTGGGCGGGGAGGGGGGGTGTATTATGTAACCTGCGCAAAAAGACCCTTCACGCTGCAGTGGTGAGAGCTGCGCATCAATACAATTTACGCACAGTAATTTACGCACAATCCAGCACAATTGAGCACAGTGTGACTGACAAAACTTTGCTTGTTTGTACAGAATGTGGTGATCCGCAGCAGATCTCGAAAAAGACACAAGGCTCATTTTTTCCCGTGCAAACTCTTGCAAGAGGGAGTGATTAAGGATGGATTTGTTTTTTTCTTGCTGTTTTTTTCTCTCCTTGTTTTTGGAATGTGCCAATTACCCTGTTGCGATGGTTTTGCCAAAAATTGTTCCTTATTTTTGTTATGCGACGGGGCACTGTCCCGTCGCATAACAAAAATAAGGAACAATTTTTGGCACATGGTCAAACTCTCCCTGTTGTGCCAAAATTCAGCATTGATTTTCACCAATTTCTAATAATTTATCCAGGGATTTTAGATCTAAATATCTAGTTTTCAGAACCGTTTACAGAATTAAAATCGGTTTATTAGAACAGCCACAAATCAACAGGGGGACCCATCGCTCCTTGTTGCCACGGTTTGGTTATGCGACGCGCCACTGTATGATGCTCTGAAACTGGAAACTATATGGCATATTGTATAGTAACCTATCAATTATTATAAAAAAAACTATGAGATGTCAGTGAAAAAGACCTGTGATAAGTCAAATAAAGTTAAGGACATACACTTTATAGCTATTGAAATGACTGTCAGAGAATCCATAGGCCTTTTAAAATACTACCAATTCCGAGGGATATCATTCATCTAGTAGGCCTCCTTCATCCATCGACTATCTACGCTAAGTAATTTAAATACAGTTTTGATATGATGACCTAAAATTTAAGGTTGATACTTCCCAACGGTTCTCACTTAAGCCCCATTCACCCTGGTGACCGTGGTTTGTTATAGGTCTCTGCAATCTGCAAATGTTGGAAATGTTGGGTTATTGTAGCACTCTGCGACCTGATCCCTTGCAAATACGCTGGTCCCTGGGCCTCAAACTCACGCTCCGCTATACTCGCTGTACGTCATGAATGAGTGCAGGTACAAGTCAACGCCGAGTTAGCCAGATTTTTGCTAACTCGGCGTCACTTGACCACTTCTCAACCAATCAAATGGCTGGAAAAAAGGCCTCGTACCTGCAGTCTCTCACGCCAAGTCCCTAGCGTAGAGGCAGCGGGGACCAGCATACCTTGAAAACTTATTCAATATGTTTAATATTTTCATAGAGTTCCTGTGGGATTCAAGATAAGATTGCTTGTAAAAATGTTATGATACATCTGCATTCTCAGTGTGAATGCTACACAATAAATTTTGCTTGTCTATGATTGCTTTGTCCCATTTTATATTATTTGCGGATGCCTATGATAATTTGTTCGCAGGTCTCGGTGACACAAATATCAACCAGCATGAATTGGGCTTTACAATAATTGTTTTGATATATGTTTTATCCATGCACTTGTGGGGACCCTTTACCCCATGATGATCAAGGCATCACCCCTACAGACTTTTCACAGTCCAGTCGAATAGGCAATGTTGTAAAGTACAAGTGCTTCAAGGGCTGGGTGTTTCAAAGTGGCTCTCCGTTCTCGCGGTGTCTGTCCAATGGCTCCTGGTCTAAACCAAGTATGAAATGTGAGTAGCTTTTTTATACTTATTCTATCAATTAATTATGCAGCACTGGTCCTAGAGCTTATTGGTTATTCAGAGAAGTGTATGGAGCCATTGTCAATGTTATGTAAGGGGCTAAGACATCAATTTCCATGGTCCATGTTTGTTTATAGATATCCTTAGTGTGAAATATAAAGCTGAAGGTGTGAACATACTTGATTAGTGTTAATACCCCTGTCAGAACTCTTGTAACGAAATTCGACTTGCCATAAAGCATTTATAACCTTCTTGTATTAATGGGAGTGACAGATTGTATGTCTGTTATGCCCAAGCACTACCACACCAAGTGACAGTTGTCACTAAGAAGTTGCCAACAGTGAAAAACGAAGGGTCCTCTCTCCTTGGACAGCAACCGTGTAGTAAGAAGTTGCCAACAGTAACCTGCTTGACAACCCTGATTTGTGTAGCAACCAGGGGTGTGACATCATCAGAAAGTGATGTGACTCAGGTAAACATGTGTACACATGGATATTGATGAGCTATGTATCCAAGGTGACCCCATTGAGTGGAGTCAGAAAAAAAATATAGAGTTATTGTTGGTGTGAAGTGGTTTCACCTTAAATGGCTCATCAGGTGCAAATTTTGTTAAATTATTTCATAATAAATTATGAAAATAATTTTTCCGAATGGATTAGTGTGAAAAAAACCACAAATGTTTTAATTAAATTATTGTTTTAAAGCAGACCCATTCCAAGTTTTAAGCAATATTGCAATTTAGTCCATTAGGTTCAGACCCTTAGGAACGATGGGTGATGGATGTAACGACTCTCATCCATCATTCCTAAGGATCTGAACCTAATGGACTAAATCCAGCCACCACCCCATTGTTTCACTCCGTTAAAACCTTCTTGTATTACAATGGAGTTGGGAATGTGTTCTGATTATTTTCCCCATACCATCCTGCTGAGCCAACATCAACGGGAGCACAATCATTCCTATTGGACATTGAATAGAACATAATCAGTTCCTGGATTCAGTTCTTCATATCGTTATACATAATTATGAAGAATTCTGATGAAGGATTATCAATATTGAGTTGGTGGCCCAGATAAGAAAGATATGGAATAAGTACACCCATTATTCTAAAATAAGTAACCATTTAATTACTTAACCCAGAAAAGGAAACCAGATCTAAAAGTCTAAAAGTCTAAAAGTCTAAAACTAATTTAATCCATCCATTAACCTTTAACAATTAAGAATTGATAAGGGGTCTCAGGCTGGGATTTACGTCATTACACATATAGCGATTAAAGGACATACTAAGCTTTCCCAAGGTTTTGAACTCTGATAGGATAAAGTATCATCAACTATTGGCATATATTATGAGAAATAAGTGTACTGAGGACCTTTCCTTTAAGTTTCAGATATTTTAGAGCATTTTCCAGCCTTTAAATTGACAAATTATCCTTGGAACATATACAAAACCTGGCCAATTATGCCTATGATATGTAAAAAGTACCATAGTTGAAAACTGATATTTTCTATTTCAAAGCCTGATTGATGGAACTATGGACTAATATTGTAATATTTTTATAGAATAAAGGCAAATGTAACATCAGACCTTTATATGTAACCAAACATTAACCTTTTGATGTCAATAAGCATGTCAAAAGGCAAAAAATTAGCTGAATTGACCCCTGAGAGCAACCCAAATATGTCGATTATGCTGTATTCCGTAAGATACAAGCACACAGTTGGACATTATCATGATGTAAAAGTACATGTTACCCTCACAAACTGTTGGGATTGCAATATTTTTTATACTTTCCCATCAGATAACCTATTAAATAGTAATGATAGATAATTGTATAAAAAGATAAAACAAATATAGGCAAGAAATAAGCAAAAATTCTCTAATCAAATTCAAATTGCTTCTCAGCCTCCAGATGGCTTATTGAAAAAATCTGGGGGAAATGGTGATATTTCATAATTTCACCTCAGCCTGCCAACTGTGTTCATTTGCTGAATAATGCTTGCATATAGGTGAATGACACATCATTAGATTCCAAATTTAATTCTCTAAACTCCCTATTGAGAGAATTGAGATAAAACGTAAATTGAAAATTCTATTTAGAATTAAGTTGATGGAAGTCAGGAAAAATACCAAATTTCAGCAAATTTTGGAGGACATTCCAAACATTCCAAATTATTTGGAATGTTCAGTTGGAACACATTTCATCCCTATTCATAATGTATAGATTCCTAGCTTTAAAATGATACCAAGATGATTAAAATTGATCAAGAATTGTAAGAATTATGAGGATTTCTTTGAAAAATGTTAGGGCAACTTAATGTTTTTGACTGCAATTTGCTGCAATGATCTATAGCTGTGTCAAAGTTGTTATTATTGTTTCAATACATTCCTTGATATAGGAACTAACTTGCATACACAGCAGATTGCATTGGTAATTATAATTTGAGCGGGACACCCCCAAGTACCTTTAAAATCATAAAATTCTGGTCAGCATCTTAATCGCTCATATTTCTTATTGATATATGAAATAGAAGAGTAGTGATTGATTAGCTAGAACTTGAACATTTTGGAGCAACTCTAACCTAGCCCATACTACCCATAAATCTTTTGGGATATTTGTATATTATTACAAAAGCATGCTCAAAGAATGAAAATAACCATAACTGTTTGATTTTAGGTACAGATTCGATAACGGCCTTGGGCTTTGGTGTACACAAATGTAGCGAAATACCTGATTATGAAAACACAAGACAGGTTGATATAACAGATGGAAGGAACCCTAATTCTGTGGTTACATATCAATGCAAGGAAGGATATAGCAGCATCCACAAAGTTGCACAAATGAAACTGAAATGTGACTACTATGTCTCAGGTGTTTGGAAAGTGATTGGTAACATGCTCTCATGTGAAAGTAGGTATCAGCATTACCATGAATTGTTCATAAAATGTAGTTAATGTTAAATGGAATTATATTGTTTTGCCAAAACCAAATGTCCAGACAATGTGTGTAGTGGGAGTTGGTGAAAGACTAAGTAAGGCAAACCTCAAGGCTTTATTACACTACACAACTACAATATTGGTGCAATATGATGGTATTGTGATGAATCCAAGAGTACAAAATAATGTTTTTAGACCTATCATTCTTTGGGAAACAGTAATTGGGGATTTATGAATGTTGCAGCATGTTATATTTGCCTACTGAGAAATTATGCATGTTGGTGATTGGACAAGTAATTCTACAAAGTCCTTAAGGTTCTCTTTTGGAACAAAGGTTTGTAATGTGACACAAGAGTAATGGAACGTGCCAGTATCATGATCATGAGGTATGAGAAATATGGGACCAGAAATGACGTCATAAAAAGACACAAAGGTCAAGTGACCGGTATTAGCCACTCAGTATGAGCTTCGGGGGTATAAAAGCTCATGGTATCTTACAGAATAATTATACAGATCCTTCTAGGATCTCAGAGTGTCAATATCATCTACCTTCATGTGTCCAGCTCTTTTGTAAGAAAGAAATAGCTGATCAAGAAGATCTATGCAATACACCTAACCAGTAGAGCTAGGCCTGATATCATAACTTGAACTTGGATAAAAAGTGAGGTGTACCTGTAAAATGACACAAACTTAGGGTGATCAACATGATAGGCATGGGGAACAAAACATTGCGTGCAAGGCAGTCATATTACCACGTTATCACCGCTAGCATAACCCTGAGGTGCAGTCTGCATTCCAAGTAGGAGCTGGACACGCACTTAGCATCCCTTCCATCTTGTCTCTGCTACCAAATTGTGCAGTCACCCCTCATGTCCAAGGCACCTCTTCTTTCAAATGTCCCCTTCACTGCTCATGTTTCCTCATGTTTGGGCATGAGGCGATGGCCCTCTTTCCCCATCTGAAGATCACAGGAACTGCAGCCGGTGACATTGAGACCAAAATATTACAGGGAGTTCTCCCTTCTGAGTGATATATTTTTCAATTTTCAATTTTGGGTACATTATGGGGGTTATAGGCAAGGCCTATCACTGTATAATCGAGCCGCGAGTCCGTTGCTTGGTAACGCACCTAGTTACGTGACGTCATCGGCTACATCACAGTGCGTTCGGGGACGGTCAGCGGCCATCTTCACGTCGCGTCGTGTAAATTTTCTCTGAACTATCGCCGAAATCATTGCTGAAACATGTCGGGGAAAGCTAAAAAGTGCAAGAGGTGTGGAGTAAGCCACAAGGCACCGTACGACGACAAATGTGAAGGCGCACAACCGGGAGAAGATGACAGAGACAAGATCGCAGAAGGCGGCAGCGGAGGTAAACTGTCGGCGGCGGCGCAAATGATTCAGGATCCGAGGGAGGCCATAGTAAATATCAGCTACCGCCTAAGCCAGGTGGAAGAAGCGAACAGAGAGCTGATGGAGGATAATCGCAGGATGCTAGAAGAAAACAAGAAGTTCAAGCGTCGAAAAGCGAACCCAAAATCATCAGACGAGGACGACACAACGGCCAGTGCTGTATCATCGCCCAGCGAGTCGTCATCCACTACGTCGACGGGCACCGAGTCTTCCAGCTCGTCAAGTGACGATAGGGCCCATTCCTCCCACCGTCGCTCGAGGGTCAGGCGTAAAAGGAAGGAGTACAAACGAGCTGACAAACCAAGGAGACGACACCGCCCAAAATCGAAGTCCAAGAAGCTGAAGCGCTCGGAGTATTCGCATCACCGTTACCTTGCGAAAGGTGAGAGTGTCAGGTCATTTGAAAAATTGATGTCGGTGAGTCTTCAAAACCTTAGGGATCTGTATGACAGTGGGGCTGACATCGACGGCTACGTAGGGCACCTGATCGTACTAGCCGACAAGGCGGAAACCCACTACTACAAGGTCGACAACATTATCAACTACGACAGAGCTGTCCGCACGTCTGCAGCAGAAGGAGGGATCAAGAAATTCAGCTCAATCGATTCCTCAATCGTAATCAAGCACTTGAGCTACGATGCGGCAGCAAGCCAAAGGAAACAAAGCAAGATCGACAAGCCTAAGAACGAGAGAGTGTGTTACAAGTTTAATGGGCCGCACGGCTGCGAAAATGTGAACTGCCCATTCCGCCACGCATGCCTTACGTGCAACGACATCAGTCACGGAATGTACAGCTGCAAAAAGGGAAAAAACCAACCCAGTGGCACGTCAGGAAACAAATGAATCTGAACTGTACAAGCCCCACGTCGCCAAAATCCGCGTAAAAAGACAGTCAAGGAAAATAGGCTCGAACCTAAACTGGAAGTTAAATCAGTAGGAAGTGAATCCAATAGGCTCAGCAACGTAGATTGGCATAATGTTGTAGTAACAGCGGATAATACAGTTGGGTTAGATTCAATACATTGTACACTGCCCTTAGGGGGGTTTAGTCGTGTAAAAAATGTAAATTCATTGAGTCAAAACTGTAGGCCTATGCTGGTGCCATTAAGCGAGGGGGGCTTAGCAGTGAATGTAGAAGAGTCTTGTATCCTGGGGAATTGTACTTGCCAGCACCTCATAGGAGGTCATGTCTCGCCATTGAAACCATGTAGATTTGCGGCATTTTTGTTTTCCGGTAGCTGTACATTGCCGGAAGAAGTAGTTTATTCTATATGGAATGGAGTTTGTGATGGATTCAGGATAATAGACAAAGTTGATGTTATGGGATATGAATGTGAAAACTATAATTCTATCCTCTCGGATGATGCGTATGAAAAAATGTTGCGTAAATTAGTGAGCGATTTATCCAACGGCATGATTTCTGAGTGTAAATCACGGCCTAAATGTGTTCATGCCTTGGGCGCTGTGTATAAACCGAACGGCGACATTCGCCCTATTACAGACTGTAGCATGCCACTTGGCCTAAGCGTAAACAATCATATGTCAACTACTTGTAAAAAATTTACTTATAAATCAGTTGACCACTTCGCACAAATGTTAGAAAAAGGTGATTTCATGTCAGTAACAGATATTGCTAACGCATTCAGGGCTGTCCCTATCCACCCAGACGACTACAAACACCAAGGGCTAGCATGGGACTTTAACGATGGAGAGGGTAAAAAGTACTTCCAAGAACATAGATTGACCTTTGGCCTAAAATGTGCACCATTTATATTCGATAGCTTATCAACGCTCATTGTTGACATGGCGAAGTCAAGCGGTATAAACAAAATAACAAATTATTTAGATGACTTCGCAATAGCATCATATAGCTTGGATTTGTGTAAATCAGAGCAAATGATATTAATCTCAATTTTGAGGCACTTAGGTTTTAGTATATCATGGCCTAAAGTAGAGGCCCCTGCCCAGAATGTTAAATTCTTAGGAATAATTATTGACTCAGTTAAAATGAATTTATCATTACCCAGCTGTAAAATAGATAGATTGTTAGATGATATAAAAATGATCGAACACAGGGGAACTGCTACGAAAAAAGATTTGGAAAAATTGGCTGGTTCAATGGCACATTGCGCCACGATTGTAAAAGGGGGGCGTACGTTTAGCAGGCGGGTATACGACCTATGTGCCTTAACTAACCGAGGGACGCGTGTCAAAATAAGTAGAGAAATCCTTGATGATTTCACTTGGTGGAAAAATTTTTGTAAAATGTTTAATGGGACCGCATATATTATCCCTAAAGCAAAATCAACCTCTATTGTCACTGATGCATCCCTGTATGGCTACGGCGCCTGGTGTGAATCAGATTGGCTGTGGGGAACCTGGCTGGATAACGATGATCAAAAATTAAAATTCCATAACCATGAAGCTCCTAAACCAAACTTTAAAATCACTACCCCAAATATTAACGTGTATGAGTTATGGCCCGTATTAGTAGGGTTACAGCGTTGGGGCAAAGAGCATACGAATTCTACGATAGAAATTGTAACAGACAACAGCCAGGTTCTTTACATGATCAACTCGGGACGTAGTAGTAACAAACGTTGCATGTCTTGGCTAAGAGAAATTTTTTGGTTATGCTTTGTATATAATCTGGACATTTTTGCAACCTATATAAACACCTATGATAATACTTTAGCAGATGCTTTATCTAGATCGAATTCATTATCAAAAATTGAGCAAGCCGTTGAAATAATAAAATCAAACAAAATGTGTTGTAGTAATAACTTTCTTTTACAGAGCCGGCAATACACGAGCTATCAAGTCGGGCTAATGAACTGAAAGATAATGCCTATACAAACAACACTAAAAAGGCAAGGAAAACCCAAGAGGATAAATACATTCAATTCTGCAAGACCTACGACAGGGATCCACTCGAATTGAACATAAAATGGACAGTTTATTTCATAGCGTACTTGTCACTATCTATGGTGTATAATTCTGTCGTGAACTACCTATCTGGAGTCTCGAACTTTCTGAAGAGCAATGGGAAAAGTGGGATAGATTATTCATGCCATGCCATCAAGCAAGCGATTAGAGGTGTAAAGAGACTCTCACCTATTGGGAAGGGTAGAGCTAAGCCTATATTTCCAAATGACTTGTTGAAAATCTATTATAAATTGAACTTGTTAAAAATTCATGATTTAGTGTTCTGGACTGCGTTGGTCCTCTCTTTCAGGACGTTGTTAAGATGTTCTAACATTTGCGGTGATTCACACGCATTATTAGTGAAAGATGTCATGTTCAACTCAAAGGGAGTAGTCATTAATGTACGGTCTTCGAAGACCAAGGTAAAGGGTACTAAACCGTTCTACATTTGTATCAAGTCAAATCCAAACTCTGTCATTTGCCCAGTGTATTGGTTGAGGGAGCTGGCTAGAGTCCAGTTGTTGGAACCAGGAGAAAACATGTTCAGGATCCCAACTAAGGGTACGCTAAAAAACATGGAACCCAAATGGTTCTCTTCGAAACTATCCGCTACCTCATTAGCAGCAGGGTTAGGCCGGGGTATACACCACACAGTCTAAGACGGGGGGCAGCGACATATATGTCAATCCTGGGATACGACGTAACTCAAATTAAGACCAGGGGTTGCTGGAGTTCTAATACTGTATTTAACTACATTGATCCCACAGTCACGCAAATGATGTTAGTAGATAGAACCTTTTCTCTCAGCCTACCTTAGTAGGCGGGTTTGGGTTTGTTGGCTGTTATTAGTATATAAATGAAAGTTGCCCAAACCTGCTCTCTAAGTTGTCTGTTCGATGCGCGTGATTATGGGGGTTATAGGCAAGGCCTATCACTGTATAATCGAGCCGCGAG
The DNA here is from genome assembly GCA_936440205.1 of Lepidonotus clava. NCBI lineage: Eukaryota > Metazoa > Annelida > Polychaeta > Phyllodocida > Polynoidae > Lepidonotus > Lepidonotus clava. The sequence goes on from OW387137.1 coordinate 49,587,922, forward strand.
TCCGTTGCTTGGTAACGCACCTAGTTACGTGACGTCATCGGCTACGTCACAGTGCGTTCGGGGACGGTCAGCGGCCATCTTCACGTCGCGTCGTGTAAATTTTCTCTTTATTGTTTTTCTTATTATACCATTGTACACTGTATACTGTTGGCTGTTATTAGTATATAAATGAAAGTTGCCCAAACCTGCTCTCTAAGTTGTCTGTTCGATGCGCGTGATTATATATGGTTATCAAAGGGCTTCATGCAGCTGAGATCGCATCGTATTGCAGCTTTTGTTGTGTAGTGTAATAGGGTCAAAATAAAATCTGATGGTTGTGTCCCAAATCTACTAATATTCCTATCTATCTACATGTTTCCAGAAAAGTGTCAACATTTTGATGTTCCCAATGGTGGCATAGAGCCTCAATGTCCATGTGCATTGGGTTCAACTGTGAACGTCAGTTGTGAAGCTGGTTACAGATTAGAGGGCCCTGTATCACGAAGGTGTGATGAGAATGGCCACTGGATAGGAGAAATTCCAACATGTGAAGGTAAAGATGAGTACATGCCCCTCAATTATTACTGTTATGGTAGAAGTCTCAATTAGACGAAAAGGAAACTTGTGCATGTTTTACTTCAAATTATATCATGATGACTCCGATGTCCATTGTCAAGCTCTTTAGTCTGGTTCCTCATAATTAACTAAATTGTTGACAAGAAAAAGAAAACATTCCTGAATTCCAAAGCATTCACTTTTTGTTGATTTCCATTGTGAGCAAAATGAATAATTAATGAGCTTTATGATATAGAAGGCAGGCAGTAATTTGACAACAAGCACAATGTCTTTCAAATAAGATATTACAACAAAATATCAGGATAGATTATTTTGTAAAGTTGCTTATTTCCTGGGTGTACAGAACTTGGAACTTTGATTGTAATTGTATATTGAGATTTCCAATTCATATAAATGTTTATGATATTGTAAATGCCTGATGTTCTGTTTGGATGTGCTAGAGAAAGCTGCTGTTCAGATTGGATTCAGGGGACTCAAGCTTTTCTGGGGTCCTGAGGGTTTCCAGGTATTGGCAGTTAGGGATCCACTAGAAAAATTGAGGAGGAGTGTCAGGGGGACTGTGTTTTTTTTGTGTCTTAATTTATAGTTACTGTTACATAACCATGGTTACATTAGCGAACTAGACCATCTCGAACCCTGCCTCAAGGCACCTTTCTGGGGCTCCTGTTCAGTCTTGGATGCCGACAGATCCAGCAGGTGCTCGAGTCACCCTAGGATTTCGGTGTTCTGCTTCAGAGCGGTCCTCAAGTATTTACAATCAGCCTGATGATCTACTTCTCAAGTGCAAGACAACAGCGGATCAAATGTTCACAGCTGAGTGTCTCGAGAGACACTGGTTTATTTTGGGCGGACAATCCACCTTTTATAGGCTACAAGTGAATACTGATTGGCTAAAACCCAGTAAACAGCACACATGTTTAACCCCAGTTTAACTCGTGTCATAGTTACACTGGTTTGATTACAATCACTGTGTATTGCCAGTATATTTACCTGGGATGGCGACCAAAAAACTTTGACGAATATCCGTGAAAATAAAAGAGGCCTTCATGAACCTAAGGTGTGTCCAGAAAACATTCACGAACCTTTCAAACCACTCACGAACCTTATTGAACCTTGAAAATAACATATAAAAACTAGATACCTATCTAAATAATGCCTTGTTACATCTATTAGAAGACTATTATAATGAAATGAAATGGTTTGGGAATGGAAAAAATGGAAAAAATGGGGAAAAAAAATAAATTGCAAGATTTGTGACCACGAATCTTTCACGAACCCAAAATTCGGAATCGTGACTAATATTGAACTTCAGATTTGTGAATCTTTTTTGGTCACCCCCCCTGACTGAGACATTAGTTTACTCCAAAACATTATTTTTTTATTATTTTTAATGCCAAAACATGCAAATCTATTTTACATGATTAGATGCACCATGATACATTTATATGTTTATGTTTATTAAATAAACTTATTTTTTGTAATATTATTTTATGACAAACCATGTGTATTCCCCATGAAATTGTCATGAATTGACCCAGGTTGGTCACTTGTTTTTATCTACTAACGGGTGTGAAATTCTAACTAATAAATGTGTTCACTATCTATTTTGTTCATTGTTATGATAACCTTTGTCACCTACATCAGAAGAAATTTATTCTCAGCATAAACTATGTATTTTACATACAAGTCTAGTTGTAATATAACTTATAAGCGTAGTTTTAAAACACAAGTTTTCTAAGGTTATTCCCTTAGTTTCAAACACAAGTTTACACATGTTATTCCCTCAGTTCAAGCAATAGTTTCTAAGACTATTCCCTCAATTCTCAGTATGGGTTTTCACTTGTCTTTCCCCCAGTTTATGACACTATATTTACAGGCTCTGCACCCAGTTCAAAGTATGGGTTTTTAAATGTTATGCCCCTAGTTAACGACACTATATTTACAGGCTATTCCCTCAGCTCAAACAATGGGTTTTCACATGTTATTCCCCCATTTAAGACACTATATCTAGAGTATATTCCCAAAGTTTTACAATGCTATTTTTTCAGGTTAAGATCCCCTAATGTAACTGGTGGCAAATTGATGTCAATATTCCACTTATTTTCTCCAGGAAAAGTTTAGACTGCCTATACAGCAGCCTAGGTCTGCTTGCACACCCTTAACTACAGGTGTGCAAGCTATATTTATGACATCGAAGTTGCAACTAATTAACAAATTTCCATTTCCTTGTGAAACAATATAACAATTTTTTGCAAATGTACATGAAATAAATGGGTGCAAGATTGAATATGCTGCCCTTTATGATAGCAGTTTCAATGGAGACTTTTTGTAGCCTAAGAGTGGAAGTCACCAGTTTTCGGAATGTTGTTGCCAGCATGCTTTGATCAGGCGTCTAACTGATGTTTAAATCATGTCTAACTGGTGTCTGTCTGGTGTCAAACTGGTGTCTCACTGGTGTCTCACTTGTGCTTCACTGGTGTCAAACAGGTGTCTCACTTGTGCTTCACTTGTGTTAAACTGGCGTCTCACTGGTGTCTCACTGGCACTTCACTAGTGTCAAACTAGTGTTTAGCTGGCTTCTAACTGTGCTTCTGACCAGTTTGTTAATTGCACTTTTTATGGATTTCACACCTAATTTGAATATAATGCATATCCAGCAAACATGACGATTAATTTGGAAGTAGAATGAATGTAATGAAAATGCCATATAAAAATGGTTATATTTACCTACATTTTATTTAGAAAAAGCATGTTTTTCCAATAGTATAACACCAGTGTACTCACAGAAAACATCGAACTGAAACTTGAGTTCAAAAAACGTTTAGAACACCAAAAATGCTGTTAACAGAATCACAAACGTGTTTAATTTTTTTTTTCTTTTTTTCTTTTTGAATTCATTTATTGCTTCTCAATTAAAAATCGAGATCTTCCATTTATCTCCTGTCCTGAAACACGGGATTTTGTTTGCTGGGAACATATCACATGACATATCTCATGTTTACCCCATAAACCTAATGTTTTGTGTTGCACCTTGACTATTTTAAAACTTTCCAGATATCTTACATTTCCAGTCACTTCTTGAGTATCTACATTATTTGAGTATTCACATGTTTGTAAGTTTCTTGAGTCACTTATAATAACTATACAATCATTACATTATATTAACATTCATTTTCCCATTATACCTCTATTAACTAGAGGTCAGATGCCCATGGCCTAGTCATCCCAAAAATGGGAAGCTAAACAATTACTCTAGGAAGAGCAATTCCATTGGCTCAAAAGTGACCTATGAATGTGACACTGGGTACAGAATCTATGGTCATGCTACAAGGACATGTTTGTCAAATGGAAGTTGGACAGGGATAGACACAAAATGTCTGGGTAAGAAGTAGCAATATTTCTTTTTCTCAAAAAAATGACCTGTAAACCAGATCATCAGCACTACATTTATGTACAGTTATGCACTTTTATAATTTGCACTGCATTGTATTTTGTAGATTATTCATACATTAGGCTGTAAAAAGTAATTTAATATAAAAGTGATTTTTACTTCATGTACCTTTTAAACTTTAAGCAATGTTAGGTATATAGTGGATGTGAAAGTAGTTTATATATGACTTTTTTCCATTCAGTTGTGGACTGTGGTGAACCGTTTGTGCCCCTAGGGAAGTGTCATACCAACAGTGGTACACTTTACACAACTACAATTCACTGCAGGTGGGTACATGTTTGCAAAAATTGTTGTCCAATAGTTCAGCTTTGAAATGTTGAAATGCTCTAGGAATAAGTAGTAGACATGCTTCACACATAAACTGCATAATGGTCTAGGTGGGATAACAGGTTGTACTTATTTCCAGTAGTGGGCAACTGCCAGAATGGCTATCCGTCACAGCTGTTGCAAAGGTATAGTTAATATCTCTGAAGTATATCGGGAATTTTTGTACAATTATCTGACAAAAAGGGCTTGACAATGAATCATCTCATCTCATATTTGCTATTAATTGTTTAGAGATACCATAATAAAACATCAACGTTATATGCTTTAAAATCCAAGTGATATGAGATTAAACCATAATAAGTTTCAAAATGTCTTCCTTTTCTGTTTCAACCCAGCTGCAATGCTGATTTTGGAAAGAATTTCTCTCTAACCTGTGATGATACAGGCCAATGGCAACCTGACTTTCGGGATAGATGCCACCGTAAGTAGAACAAACCCTCTGGAGTATCTTCAGATAGTAAACACATTTATTATATAAGGCATTAAAAAGACAAGTAAAAGTTGTTATTTGGTCAATGATAAAATAGAAGCATAATACAGTGCCATTATAACAATGACTACCTCGTATCGGAGTATTTAAGCAAAGTACTTGCTGTTTCTAAGGTCTCCTTAAGCTTTCAGAAGGTAATCTGCAGTAAGATCTATCAAATGAATAATAAACCTGTCTATTCTCATATTTCAGGCAACTGTTTAAAGAGGGTAAATAATACATTGTTTGAGAGAAAACACAATGATGAAATCAGGTGCCTATGTGAATCAAGCAAGGTGGTCAAGTGTAATAATGGAACTTTCACAAAGGATTTAGCGGGATGTCTTCCAGGTACAATCTAGCAATGCTACTGATATTACTTGATTACTGTTACGCTTTTTTAGAAAGTCTTCTCTAATAGATGCCAGCTACAAGTATTTTCGAGTCACCATTCGCATATTTGTTCCTTGAGTGCCATCTGCAAAAAAAGATAACTTAAAGGGATTTGGGACTGACCACACCAGCTCCACCTGGTGTGAAAATCTTAGGGGCTTGAATTTGTATTTATGTATAAAATATCTTTTATTTCCAAAGAAATACCAACTTTTCTACAAAGAAATTAACTTAGAATGGGATAATGAGAGATTAAAAAAGAGTTTGTTTACATAGGAATATACAGGAATTACCATATAATTCTGTTTCTAAGGGTTGTAGATCTTTAATAAGCACACTGACCCCCACTTTTTTGGCTGAAATATATTGGTGCAGGTCCACAGATGATATCAAACCATATTTGATTAATATACGGTGGTTGAATTTTTCAGGAGATGAAGAACTAGTGTTTTCCCATAGAGCCTATAGTAAAACCTAATTTTTACAAGCCCATTTATCTTGAAAATGAGTATAAACAGTATCAAGACTATATGCTGGTTCATTTCGAAACCTTCCAGACAGTCCTTAATCCCTTTAAAGGGAGCCAAAACCTATAAATTCAATGAAATTTTCCAAACTCAAATAATCATGGAAATCCATTCCTTGAGCCTATTTCTGGCCCATGTTAAAATCTAAACGGTGAAATATGGAAGAAAATCATTAAAAACACGTTTTTCTAGCTCAAATCAATTAATGTGGATCCGCAAAAATAGGGTTTGTTTACAAACAAATGTAAATATTACCATCTCTTGTGGCATTCTACTTCAGTTTGAGCTAGTTTTCACAGCTAATACTTTACCACTGACCTTAACTGGACTCATCTATCATATTTCTATACTTATCTGAGTTTTGAAAAATTTCTCAATTTTATTGGTTTTGGCTCCCTTTAAGTCCATAAAATAGTTCAAGGTTTATGCAAAGAATACTAAACAGAAAAGGAATGTATAGTATCACTTAAACCTCAGCTTATCATATTAACCTAACCATGATAACTTGTTTAATCAATTAGATTTTCCTAAACATTTACGGAAATATTACTGACATGGTATTGCTGGCCAGCCTGTTTAATTTAGCAGATACTTTCTGTCTTCTGAATTTCAGCGTGTAAGCATCGGGACATACCTAATGGGAAAGTAGAGGCAAAGGCAGGAAGCACGTTTCCCAATTCTATCAATATCAGGTTTGTTTATAGATGACTCTGAAATGACTCTTACTTATATAGGATCTATAAGCTTTGAGATGATTCGATTGGAATGCAAATTATGCACAAGAGTGATTTCTGCTTAAATTGCAATTGGTTGTTACAAATATCTGTATCGCATCATCCTCTCACAATGCACACCCTAATCCACTATAAGCCCATCCCAGTTTACACCATCATTAAAGTACACCATGGAATATTCTCAACATTGTTTCTATGTTTATTCCCTGAAGACAGTTGCATAATATGGAATTAAGGATAGGCAACAGGTGATGAGGGGTGTTTTGCTATGGTCGCAGTGATCTTATTACTATTTATGCATTCCTAATATCTTATATTCATATCATATAACATCAAAAAGCCAATAATTCACCCTATCTGTTGATATAAATAATAAAAGTATAGCCTATTGACCACCTATGTACCAGTACCAAAAATACAATTTCTACCACATTTTTTTGAACAAGGATATCTCAGTTAATATTTGACCTATGGGTCTGAAATTTTAAACACATGTACATGATAACCATTTTGAGGGAAGCGCGTCTCAGTTTTTTAATGTAGATCCTAGTTTTTGTTTTATGAAATCTAGAAAATTAAGTTTCAAAAAATTACATAAAGTTTCCCGTTTTTTGTAATAAAATAAAAACTAGGACCTAAATACAAAATCTGAGACACGCTTCCCTGCATTAGAACCTTATAAGGGGACATACAAAGTTTGAAATGTGTAACTGTAATATTAAAAAAGATATTCATGTTCAAAAAATAAAAGTCAAGAAATTGGTTTTAAAATTATTACGCTTGAAATATTCATCTAACTATGACTTTCCTTATATCATTAGATAGATAAAAATGTTACCTTTCATTTGATATATAACACGATATTGTATCTTGTGAATTAAGAAAATGAGAGGAGAAGGCGCAAATAACGCCCTGCCTACTGTTGTCTATCCTCAACCAGAGCAATATGGTTAACAGTTTGATTTTGAAATTTCCAAAATGTGACCTTATAATTTGGACTTTTCCCCTTAGGAACCAATGGCAAAGCCTGTCGGCCAAACCTATAATGTCCAACCCTATTTATTCCTGAAATACAGCATTTTGATTAGCTAGTCCCACTGGTGTACTCATAAATAACATCGTTGGTAATATGATGATGCACTTGCGAACATTACAACTATTTTATTTTAACCTAAAATACCATGATATGGTATAATTACACATTTAACGATGTTTGTCCAATGGAAATTTATTATACTTTTCCGGAATTGGTAAATAGGCATATAGTGAAAGCACCGACTGTACTGATACGCCGGCCAGTGACACTGACAGTTGCCGGGCTATATGCGATGTTGCAGGGCCCTGTTGCCAGGCTGGTAGAATTGAATAGATCCTCAATGTCAAGCACTGCCTTTGATCCACGTTGTTGTCCACATACTTCTCTACTTACAAAGACCATTTTCCACGTAGATGTGTAATATTTTGCAGCAATTCTGGAAGATGGAACAGGGGGCCCTCTGCGTCTGCAAGCATGGCCGATGGCGGGTGGGTGCGAGTTGCAGAGTGAATTATCCAATGTTCTAGACCAAATATCTCCATGTTTAGCGGATGACATGTAAATTTCATACGTCCTCTTAGATCATGGGTATGTTATCCACGTGCAGCAAGCAGGAATTGCTCGTAGTTCTGTGTTTCCACCGTAAAATGAAGAAATCCGGAGGAGCCTCTACAGGGAGTTCCCATCATACTCTGGTCAATAATTGTAGTCCGCCACGCAAAATAGATCAAAATAAATTCGGCCAGTTGAATGATTTTAAAGCCTAATAATCAAAAAGAATTAATGAATATGTTTCACTTAGTCTGTATAATGGTGACAAATTATGAAAATTCCCAAATTATTGAATAATTTTCAAAAACAAAGCCTTATCAACGGCAGGGAGACTTGCAAGAATACCAGCAAGTCTGAAGTTGCGGCGAAGTCGGTCAAATGGCCTCTGCGCCTTCATCAAACATAGTCTGCCACGAATATAATTCTAAATGAAATGGGATGTTCGAATAAATCTACTGCATGGAATTGAATGCTGGATCCCCCCTTGTGCATGGAATTGAATGCTGGATCCCCCCTTGCTCACATTTCTTCTATATATATATCATTTAACCTTCACAATTCCGTGAAAATATAATAAACACAAAACCGAACTCATATGGAGATATAGGATGCCAGATCACCCGTGGCGGAAAACATATCATGACTTGTCCGTCGGACTCGTCGTAATATGATTTTGGCCAGGGGTGATCCGGCATCCTGTATCTCCATACTCACCCAGTTTTGTTTATTTATATAACAGCAAATTGATAAAGTTATCCTGTAAGAAATTCTGAACTGGTAAACTGGAGTGTTTTACAGTGCTACGAGGGATGATCTGCTCTAGTGCACACAGTGCACACATCTCCAGTGACACAGTGTATATCTTACTTGCACACTATAAATAGCCCAGAACCGCAGCAAGGAGATCGCACAGAGTGACCAAAATGTCATTTATGGTATCAACCTGGTTTATCACATTAATACCAAAAAAGCACCACGTCCCAAACCTGTGGATATACCCAATGTTAGAAGGGCTTATTCAGAAAATAATGCATAATCACATAATTACAATGTAATGAGAATATATTTTAAATATGTTAGTCATTGTATTTTATCCAGAGACAGGTTAGTTGCGGCCTTCAACAGTATTCTAAAACTGCATCTAAATGTGTTTTTCTTTGACAACATTCAGCTGTGATGCAGGGTATGTACTGAAAGGCTCAGGCGTTACCAACTGTACATGTTCAGGGACATGGGAGCCGGATCTTCCCCAATGTCTAAAAGAGGACAAAACCTTGTTGGGTGACCAAGCTAGAACCACTCTCGCCGGACCCAGGAAGTTTGACTCACGCAACACTGATGAAGGTAATACAATCTAAAACCAGAGAACTCATGTTAATATATTAACATCACTAGGTTAAATCAAACATTTAAAGTAATATTGATAAAGAAAGGCTGTATTCCACATACGAAAAGTGCTCTGGCGATTTGCAGCTGCTATAACTTTGGCAGTGCCGATTTAGAATCGGTGGCAAGCCGATATAAATAAACAACATTAAAACATTAAAACAGTTGCCAAATTTGACACTCAAAATTGGTAACACTCAAAATTGGCGCAATTTCGGTTCTGAAAGTCTGCTGAAAGAATGCCCTGCAGATAAAGAACGTTGCCATAGGAATGCTCAATATCAGTGGCGCACACTTTTGATATGTGGAATACGGCCTTAAGAATTAAATCTATACACATATTGAAGTAACATTTTTGTTATCCGTTGGCCACAAATTACTGCGAATTTCATGGTACACCTTTCAAGAAACATCTGTTTGAAACCTAACGAAACATATATATTAGATGATAAGAATGCACTTTGCCTTCAAAAAAATGTTCGTTATGTTAAGGAACATAAAATACATGTAGCATGGTTGATAAAGTAGTTATGTTCACACACACACACACATCTTATGTCATATATTTCTTTTGCATTTCTTTTACAGCATTGGAAAAGCCTCAAACTCCAATTAAATTTGGTGCTTTGGAGATAACACTTGTCATTTTGATTGCTATATTAATTATTATTGTGGTCATCCTCATTGTCTATAAGACCAGGGTACGACGGAAAATGAATCGTAGACCACGTGTACAATATATCTTATTGCAGACAATTGGATAACAAACAAGCCAGTGGAGATGTTGATTAAGCAAGTGATGACTGCTTATAACCACTGATATTGGAACTCACCTCGACTGTGTATTCTGATGCATACTTTGTCATGACTTTTAGGTCAGAGTTACAGTTTCCGTAAGCCCACATAAAACCTACATAACTATGGAAGTTATTATGAAACACCCCGAAGATTATAACATTATCATAATGTGAAAGAACGTTACAAGAACGTTACGAGAACGTTATATTGCAATGTTGCAATGTTCTAAAGACGTTTTTGGGTGCCATAAAAATAACGTAACAAGAACCATAGCATAACTATCCAGAACATTATAATAACATTATAGCATCATATTCTTGCATGGGAATAGTCCCATAACATGACAGACACTTTAATGGGCTGCTGACTTAAAGGAAGTTTTGCACATAAATACAGGGTTCTTATTTTACAATAAATTGAAAGCAATACATCCTGAAAATCTTGCACAATTAGTGTGAGGAAAAACTAAGGAAAAGTCATGGTTTAGACAAAATTGTATGATAATTGAAGAATTGGTGGTATTTGAATTGGACTGATTCTCAGCCGCCGGAGTGTCGACTACGTCCTACTAACTAGGATGTGCCCTCTCTCCTTTCATTGCAGCAACCCATGGCCATCTGCCACCCAAGACAACCCCATGGCTACCAAAGTGCCTGGGATAGAACTGCCATCTAAATTGATGTACATTTCATGCGTCCTTTAATTCTAATCACTTTTTATGTACTAGTTTTAGCTGCTGTGGTTAGGATTATATCCATGTACATGCGTTGGTCTGTTTATTCAAAGGTGGGATATCAAACAAGTTGCATTTCACCTTATTCTATAAGAGAAGTTACCAAATTTATGATATTAACGGTGAGTTATTGGGGGACCCTATTCACCATTTAAAGGGAACTCTAAACCTTTGAATGCATATCACAAGGATCAGAGGCTTTAACAACAGATACAAATGACTAGCCAAATCCAGGCTATTATTAACTTAGTTCTTATCATTTATACCGTTTTCTGATCTAGAAACATACTTTAACCGTGGAAACAAAGGTTAACTTTAAGGGGAATTCTTGTCATTATGACATCACAGAGCGTGTACTGTAAATCCCAGAAATTAGGGAATTACCTAATTTAGTTTTCGTTCTTTAATTATTTACCTTCGCATCAATATTTTCATTTTTTCTTCTTTTGAAATATATAGAGGAAGAATAGTTATGTGAATTACATACAACATTGCAATCAGTTAGTTCATGTGCAAGAAATCCTTTGGAAATGTACATTTTTACTCAGACCATAAGACATACTTCCTTGCATGTGATAGTTATGAAAGTTTGTGAGAAAGCTTGTTCATGTCATTTGAATATTAAGCAAAATATCCATGTCCAAAAAGTAAAATAGAATAAAATGAATAAAAAAATCATATTTGTCAATTTTGAATTAAATTCAGATTTGTTTGATGTCAATAGATAAAACTATTAGCTTTTAAATGATGTATAGTTTGTTAGGATCAGAGTGATATTAAGGAATTCATGTGAAGTTTCCTGAAAAGGCTGTTAACCACTGGTGTCTATCCATAAACCCCATAAAGTCCATATCCTTTGTTTCATATCAATAAAGAACATGTATTCAGGTGTTTGTAACTTTTGTTAATTAATATATACCAATGAAGCAAACATATTAATGTTTTGTGACAAATGACCATTTGACTAGCCTTCAACAATAGGTTTATCCAAAAGATGATATTACCACTACAAGCTCTTGTAGCTACGGTGAACTCTTGTAGCTATAGTATCCATATGTTGGATGTTTGATTTCTGATGTATGTCAAAGTTAAAGTATTAGAAGGAAAAAAACATAAGTATACTATAACAGTTTGATAAGAACACATGATCATACTAGTAGAGGAGAAAACGCGGGAAATATCAAACTGTAAAGGGATCGATAACCTGTGGTTTTACAAGTGAGTAACAAATTAACTAACTTTCAAAGTATTGATTGCTTCAGGGTAGTTATGTACATGCTTTCAAACTGTAAAGTAACACAAAGAGAATGTTAAATCGCTTATTGGGTTGAGATGAAATGTGTTATCCCCAAGTACTTGAAGTACTATTGAAGTATGTTCGGCAATGGTATAAGATACCTACTGACAGGATTTAAGGATTGTACGTGAAATCAAAACCTAGAGATCATGATGAACGTTGCCTTTGGTACAGCTGCTAGCTTAACTTTAAAATGTTTTCTTTTAGACAATTTATAGCAACTGAAGTTAATTGGAATAATTTGAATGATGCAGCCATACCTGGATGCTGAAGGATTAGGTGTATTTAGCGAGATAATTCCACATCACCCCTCTCTTGGTCTGTTCATCTCTAACTGTCAACCCCTTTATCTCTGAACCCTCTATCTTTGAACCAGTCATCTCAGAGCCCATTGTCTCTAAAACCCATGGTCCTAGAATCTGTCATCTCAGAACCTATCAAAAAAAAACCTGTTGTCTCGGAAACCTGTCATCTTGGAACCCATGGTCTGAGAATTTCTCTTCTCAGAATCAATCAGATCTTTTAAAAATTTAATCAGCCCCTCCTTTCTATAAACCTATGTGTCTCAACTCAACCATTTTATCAGTCTTTAATAGGTTACATCTATCATTATCTAATATATTGAAACTGCGTCTTTGAACCCTTCATCTTGGAACCGGTCATCTCAGAACCTATCATCTCAGATCTAGAGCCTGTTATCTCAGAGAACTTTTTGTCTCGGAACAATTCATCTCAGAACCTGCTGTCTTAGAACCTGTCTTTTAGGCACCATTCATTTCAGAACCCTTCATATCAGAAACTGCAATTTCAAAAACCTGTCTTTTCAGAACCTTTTTTCTCAGAACCCTTCATCTCGGAACTTGTCATCTCAGAACCTGTTCACCCGGAACCTTTCAACCCAGAACCCATTTTCGCAGATCCCATCCTAATCTCAGAACCTGTCACAACGTAACCTGTTGACTTGGAACCCTTCATCTCAAAACCCATCATCTAGGAATCAGTCATCTGGGAACCCTTCATCTGTGAACCTGTCATCTCTGAAACCAATCTTTTCAGAACCCTTTGTTCTCTGAACCAGTCATCTCAGAACCTGTTGACTCAGAACCTGTTGTCTTTCTTTAAACTTATTTATCCCAACTCAACCCTTTTATCAGTCTTATTTTATATCTCTTATTATCTCATAAATATTATATCTTCCACACCATACCTATCAAAATGTGGCCAGCCTGGGTTCAACCCAACCAAGCAACTTTATAATATAAAGAAAATAAGATATTATCTTATTTTCGTGGTGTCATTCATATTGTATCAAACACTTCCATATTAGAAACTCGCAACTCAGCTTGTAATTGAAATATTGAACAAATTTGTTTGGGATTCTTGCTCAATCATTGTATATATGACAATAACTCCCAAAATCGCAGATCATCACTGGTAGAAAGGGGAAACACAACATTTTAGATTATTTATAAGCAAACTTTTTGAGATTTTGTTAACCACAGTTTCTTTGACATGATTTTGCCTTTCCTTTACTTGTATGAGAAGTTGGTTTTAGCATTGGTTGCTGGACGATGCTCACCCTAGGAATTGCTGTATTACTCCTAATATGTATCGAACCTCATCATGCCTCTGCAAGGGGTCCTTGTTCAGGATTAAGCTGTTTGATAGGTATTTATGAATATTAGAATTCTTATCTTTGCATCAAAATGTATGTACATATAAAGTAGGGCCTGCTAGACTTATGGAAATGTTAGCTTCTTACAGTGAATCGAGCCATGTCATATTCTTGTATCATTCTTGACTCTATGTTGTATTTAGATGAAGATGTCACTACTTACAATATAATACACACATGTATATAGATATAAAATTATTGTGGTAGCCATTGTTGGATGAGGACTACAGCACCACATTTATTATATATATATATATAGTGTGCTCTGTGCTTTTAATAAAGGCTACCATGGCATACAAACTTACACACATAAACGTAAAAAAATATTTTGGGGGACGAGGCCTTCAAATTGTTATTTCCGGGAGCTGGTGCATCACGTAGCTGTTCCATAACCATGGTTATGTTGATCTGTTGTCATCCGACTATATAAAGTCACTGCGTAACCGTTACTTTAATTCATTTGCTCGAACATCACCAACCTGTTCACATTGTCACATTTTGAATTTTAGCTTGTAGTAATAGGAGGATTTAATAAATATTTCACATATTTATCTTCCTGTTCATAGCAAATTTATTGATTACTATTAACAAACCCTTAAATTTATATAATCATACATAAATCAAAAACAGGTATAAAGAAAATAGCCGTTATTCGCATAGTCAATTCTTAATAATATAGTTTCTTTATGTCAGATCAAACACCATTTATTTGCAATTCAGGTTGTGGAAAACCACCAACTTATGAAGACAGAGGCATTGAACCAATTCTTCCAAATACTGCAAATGGTATTGGAACGGTGGTCAACTATAAGTGCTTCAAAGGCTTCAAGTATGAAAGGGGAAGATCTACAACTCGTTGTCTGTCAGATGGTACTTGGACAACTCCTACTATGGAATGTAATCTTTTTTTCTTTTCTCTCAGTGCCAATTAGAAATAACTTCTTATATATAAAAACTTTTCAGGTTTACATAACTTCTTTTCCACTCTACCAAACCAGCATGTTCCAGGAACAAATTATTAATGGAAATCCTCTATTAATTAATAGAAACCAGAAATTAAGCGAATTTATCTTTTGTTTGCAAACTTTAGACTGGAGGTAACTTGCTGTCATGTCAACGATGACTTGCTGCTTCCTATTCTGTGAATTTTGATGTCTCCCATAACTATGCCTTTGAAGTGCATCTCTGTGACCTATTTGCCAGGCATATCAACAGTACATTCAAAATAAACTTTCCTTCAGTCAAAATCCTCAAATTTATTATCGTGCCAACAAATTAGGGTAGATAGGATAAGCTTGATGCAACTAAATCTTTCCTTGCCTGAGGCTTAAAGGCACACTTGTAAGGTAAACTATTTGTTACATTAGCTTTGAACTTTTGGTAATTGTTGTTCCCCGTCACCTTTACTACAATTTTATCCTTCAGGCTACTGGCTTGGATGTCTTATCAGCAGTAAACATAATTGACCTCCTACTTCACCACAGTATCTTTCCTGTGTCATGTTTTTTTTCCATGACTTTCACCTGTTAAGTACCTGTTAAATTCATCCAACTTTTGAAATGTTTCTGTTTTCATCTTTAAGGTGTTGATTCACCCACATTTCTGTCTTTTGGAATCCACAAGTGCATTCCGATTCCTGATAGAGAACATGCTTCTCATGATAGTGGAACCCTTGGCAATCAACCACATTCAATTGTCTCCTACCGGTGTAAGGACGGTTACAGCAGTGTGACAGTGCAAGAGATGAGAATACGGTGTGACTATTACAATGGCGGATGGACACAAATCAGTCAAAGCCTTGATTGTAAAAGTAAGAAGATCAAATATAAGATAACTTGGTGAAGTCCAGAACAGCATAGATATGCTATCAGTGATGTCAACTTCTTGAGTAGGGTTATCGTGTCATTGATGTCTGAAACACTTTGAGCTAGATATCTGAAACACTTTGAGCTTTCAGAGGGTGTCCGGACATACTGGAGGGGAGGGTATGGCCCAAGGGCGAAGGCCGCGGGCCATACCCTCCCCAAAGGTATGTCCGGCCACCCGAGGACGACCCCTAAGGGTCTTCTATATTTCATCACCCAAGCAAAATACAAAATACTCTTGAAAACTATGAATACAAGCTATGACAAGGAGCGGTACATACAGCTAGTCAGTACGCACTGTCCCTTATACTCACTGCTCGCCGGCCGTGGGGGTGATAAAGTTTAGGCACATCTTACCTCGACTTTATGCTTTGAATGAGATTTGTCTGTAAAATGATAATGGATTACCACAATTAATATTTTATCATTAATTTGCAAATGCAAAGGTATGTGAATTGTTTAGGAAATATTTGGAATGTGAAATTATCTATTTACGGACCCTCACAATTGGAAAACTTCATCTGTACAAATCTGTACTTTATGGCAAATCTACAAACATTTATACACATGCATACTGTTATTTTTCAATATTGAATGCTAATGTATGTTTAGGGTCTAAATAAGAGTTTGTTTTGAATAAATAGGTCGTTACTTCTTATGCATCATTATCGTTGTGGGAATGGCTTCTAATGCTAGCCAGTGGTAGAATTGGTGTCAGTTTGGAGTGTTCAGATCCAAAACCTAGATAATGCTTTGGGTTAGTGTATTAAGGGTATCGCAATGCCATAATAGACCTGTCCACTTTGCCAGCTAGCCCACCCCTTATTTCTATGATATCAACATTTGTAGAAAAATGCTCATCATACTTGATTCACTGTAATTTTCCTAGTAGTATTACCCAAAACTAAACTTTATAAGCTTTGACTTTCAATAGGATGTTAAATATGTAGCTGTAGCACTAGAAAGCAAAAATGGCATTTTCCCATAGGGAACAGTATTAAAGCCCTTCAGCTTTGCCCATAATGTCCAACCCTAAAATCACAAAAACATACCTTATTTTGGTTTACCTAATTGAGAGAAAATAATAATTCATCCTCATTTATCAACACTTTATTGACATAGAAAACACAAGTACTAACTCATTCACTCAGATTTGTGTCAGTGGCTGACTTTGCAAAAACTGCAATTATGTCCGACCTCTGTATCATGCCAGCAATACATCCTAAAGTGGACAGGTCTGAGTACGATGTCCTTATGCACAGTTAAAGTTCATAGACCTGGAGGCAAGCTTCCCTATTGCCAGTCCACCTGTCTCCGTATGGTCTCAAAGACTGATGTAGTTCCTGTTTTGTTCACCAGATGTCATCAGACTCAATGTGTCTCACTACCAAGCTCCCAAACCCCTAAGACTCGTATTGATCCAAACATCTATTGTTTCTGCCTGATACTGGCTACAGCTATCCCTTTATACCGATGATTATCGATTACCCATGGTAGCGCTGTTGCTGGTAGAACATTTCATACAGTACCAGCAAATTGAAAGCTAAAAAACAAACATCTAATCTAGGAACCTAAAGGCAATGAAAATGCTAACCAAAACTCAATTGAATACCTTTTAAACATTTTCCTTTTCCTGTCCAGAATTGTGTGGCCCCCTTGATATTGCAAATGCTGAAACAACACACCAAGACTCAGCACAGTACGGGACCAGGATACAAATAACGTGTAAGGCTGGATACAAACTAAAAAGTTCAGATTCAGCCACCTGCAGTGATGATGGGAAATGGACAAACACCAATGCAGAGTGCATAGGTTATATACAATATTTGAATATTAATGAAATTTATACATACTAACTATTTAGGTGTGAAGTCTTTTTGCTGAAATGATCCCAATATAGTGATAATGATAATTATTTTAACCTTGCTTGGATAATTCAGAAAAAACAAATATTACAAAACAAAAGTTGGAACACAATCACCAGGCATAACAATAAACAGGTTACAACACCCACACTGGAATTAACACGTCTAATAACTATCTTAAATGATAACAGTGAAAATCATATTTTGTTGCAATTAATTCTTCTGAAAAGGCTTTATAAAGTCACTTAAGCTATATCTTATTATTTTCTTACAGAGACAAGATGCCCATGGCTAACAAAACCTGAGAATGGGTACTTAGATCAGCAGAAGAACAGTGTTGGGGCCACTTTAACATATGGATGTGACAAAGGGTACCGACTGGTTGGTAATGCAATAAGGGTCTGCCGGCAAAGTGGGTTTTGGTCTGGGGAAGAAGTGATCTGCCGAGGTTAGTGACTGTACTCTCTTTATAAAGAGATAAATCTCATGTTACTATCTGGTAATTTTGGTAATTGTCCAGAATAATTCGTTGATAAACACATTTTTGCAGTAGTTTTTCTGTTTTAGCTTCCTTTTTAACAGCTTTAGCTATGTTCTGATTAATTTATTTCAGTGATAACATGTCCCTGGCTAACAAAACCTGAAAATGGGTACCTAGATCTACAGAAGAACAGTGTTGGATCTACTTTAACATACGGGTGTGAAAAAGGTTACCAACTGGTTGGTGATGCAATACAGATCTGTCAGCAAAGTGGGTTTTGGTCTGGTGGAGAAGCAATTTGTCAAGGCAAGCAAACTATAGCAAACTATTGTAAGCTATAGTATCTATATAAGGGAGAAAAATTGTGTAACAATTCAGCAGAGATAGTTAATGCCAACCAGTTTATATGAATATCTATTTCAAATAGTTGGAACTTTGTTTTGACAGATGATTGTGCTCATTTCCTTTTCATCAATAATCATTTATAACATTATCACAGATCTTCCATTCATTGTGGCTTCCTATAGGTCTTATTAAGCATTTCAAACTTTTGATTGGTCGTTCTGAAGTTCCATATGGGAAAATATATTGACAAACTTGTAATGTTAGCCGAAGTAAATATGCTTGTTCAAATGGGCTTTAAGAGCTCTCCCTTCAAGTAAAAACCTTTATTGTTAGAAAATGGAAATATAACAACAAAAGTATTTTACCTTCCATTATGGGCATCATGCACAGTCTTTTGAAAGATGATACTCAATATTCAATTTTCAAAATGATTCAAAATATTGTTCTTGATTTCATGGATGTAGCTATCACTTGCATGCAACCGTCTGTGACATATGGGCATTGTAACGTTACAGAAAGGAAAGCATATGCTTACATGGATCAGGTGAACTGTAGGTAAGTATTATTAACATATGGAATATGAAATGCTTGGTTTCCTAGACAAAGTTAGCATTTAGAATCCCAAAGCTCATCATTAGTGGTACACCTTTACCAACAAACACTTGTTTTAGATTGTTGGTTTACCACATAAAGTCATTAAAGGTTTTGCTTAGGTAATTTCTCCTGCTTCTATTTAATTTTTATTTAATTGTCTTAATATTACCCAAACTTTGATCTAGAACATGCAACAAGGTTGTTTTGTTTCTCCATTTGCCTTTGCCTTCAGATGCAACAACGGATACCTCTTGAACGGTTCCGTGTTCTCAATGTGTATCAGTCCTGGGATATGGTTTCCCGCTCCACCAGAGTGTGTTCACAACGACAGAACAACAGTGAAGCCTGGCAGTTTGGACATGTTCCAGATGACCGTTATTAAAATGTCAACTGACTCAGGTATGTTTTATGCTATGCAATCTTTAAAAAAATCTCCTGGAAATGTGATTCAAGCAAGAGGTTGGAATCCTCTGAACGGTCATCCTTAACAATAACCTTTTCATGTATTTATTGAAATTATTCAAGATTTCATATGTATTATCAAAGATTGAAAATGAAGATATATGTATAAGGTTCGAGAATCTCAGAAAATCAGTTTTGTCGTAATAATGTACAAAAATAATATCCTTTCTCCCAATATAATGGCAAGCGTTATTTTGGGAATATTATTAATATGAAATCCATATTCCATAATCCAACTTCTGAGTCAAGCTCCGGATTAGGGAGAAATTCCTAAAAATTCCCTCCCCACACAACTCCTCATTATAATTTTTAATTGTTATCTTGTCCTTTTAGGAACACCGTCTCCTCCTCACCCAACAAAGATGATTGCTGCTGTTGTCTGCAGTGTGGGGATTAGTGTCACTGCAATAGTTGTAGTTACCACCTACTGCATCAAAGACAGAAGGGCCAGGAGAAAGGAAGATAATTTAAAGGTTACGTATGCTGGTGTTCCACTGAATACTGTGTAAATACCTCTGGAATGAAAGCATCTCCTGGTTCAAATAATTGTAACCCCTATTATTTAGGTCTTTGGAGTATTTACATTTTTTTTACACGTTTTTCAATACCATCAAACAAATGTTTACTTGTTTCTACATTATTTACATCATTTTCTCTCATTTTACCATTTTGCCCCGCATTTTTCAGTTTAGTTTTCTTTTTATGCTAGACCTGTAAAAGATCTCCAACCACTTTTGTGTTCAATGCAATGTATGCTATTAAAAAAGCATACCCACGAAACTCGAGCTCTATGCAAACACACCCTATGATTTGATGCTCTCTATATAAATTATGTCCATATATATGCTAACAGATCATATATTCATTTTATCATTATATTAGTACAAAAAAGTCTTAAATGTGTCCCAGTAGGTGCGCGTTACCAGATAACTGCCTAGTTGTAGTAAACTTGAGTTCAAATACTTTTGCAAAAGATCTCAAACCACTATGTTGTTCAATATGATGTATGATAGGTGTTCATGAATTAGACAAGCTGCTTCTCTTCTGGCTTGTAGTGCAGCTGCCTTTTTACAAATAGTTTTATTCCTTGGTTTGAAATCTTGCGGTGTATATATTGTTATTGAATGTGCAGTTAAAATTGTATTTAAAATATCAGTTATCCATTAAGCACAAAGCTCAGCTCCTGTTGCTCTTATAATGATTGAATAAATTATCTAGAATTTACCATGCAGCATGGTGTGGGAATGAAGACAAATATTGCATGAGTACGAGCATTCTTATGCACTAAAATTTACAAACTATTATGCAGCAGGAATTTAAGCACACTCATAAAGAATATTGTCAAAATGATACACTAATCTGTAATAACCATCACAATGACCATGTTACTAAAAAGTGTTAATTGTTGACCAATTAGTGAGGAGCCAGGGCTTATAAAGGGCAATGTTCATGAGGCACAAGTAAACCACAAATACACTATCCTCTCAAAACTTACAAGCCTTACAAGATTTATAAGCCCACAATTGTCTATTATATCCTTGAGACATGCTAGCCCACTTGCATTCTCAGCACTCTCCCTAAATACCTGATACACTTGGAAAGTACAGGACATAAAATCGGTCACAAAGTTTTTAGAATGTAGACATCATCTTTGTATAATGTGTAGAGACACCATCTTTGTATAATGTGTAGGAACTGTTATAACAAATTGTATTTCCCCTCTGGGAAATTATACAATCATATTCTGATGTCTAAACGCTTTCTAATAATATTCAAACAGTAAACAACATCAGTCGGAATTTCTCAATAAATTTCTTCTTTTATAACAGTCCTGTGTTATAGTTTTCATTTGATCCATTACTTTTATATATACATACTTTGATATACATATAACCTTTTTATGCATAATATTATATAAGATTCCTCTTACCCTACCATCAATTTCATCATGATAAGCTAGATAGTTGTGCAGTTTCAGTTATCAGTATGATATTTGAAGGCCTAGTATTTAGGAACGTGTCTTCATGTTTGGGCGGCCATTTTGAAAAAAAAACCATAAGAGTTGAATCCGGCTACAAGTTGTTTTTTTTAAAAGTTCAGAATGTCAGGAATTTTTTTATATATGTCTCTGCCTCTTACTTTTTCGGCAACCTCAACTCTGGAAATAAGCACTTATCTGCCTTCCCTCTGCTCTACTACTAGGAAAGGCCATTTCAGAACCTGCTGTATGAGAGGAAGATTGTGCTCGAAGAGCAATGGGCTCCATGATAACTCTTATTGCTATACCAAGCTCTGTGAAGCTCAGTGGCGCATCGCATAACAGTTCTTGCTGTTGTGAGGACTTGGTCAAACAGTGATAGTTGTCCTTGTGGCATTAGGCATTTTTTTCTGATTAGAATAGCCTCATAGCCCTTTAAAGAGAGGACCAGTGAATATAAATTGTTGTATTGCTATGGTCCCCCCCTATGCAAGTAACCATCATACCAAATTTCAGACGATTTTCTTCATTAGTCTGAATTTTATGCTTAATTTTCTAATTCAATTTGAGTGTCCCTGAGTGCAGCTTGTGCAGCATGCACAGTGCATTTCTTTAGGTGTGACATCACAAACAGAAAAGGTGAAAAACTGAAATCTTGAAAAAGAATTAGATTAAATTTTGCGTCTAATAATGTTCAAAACTACAAAATGGAATCATTTTTTTCAAAAAAATATGTGAAAAATTATTATACATGGATTTTGAAAATTCCTAAATTGAAAATAACCGCTTCTATGTGTGAGGTCACACATGTACAAAGATGTCCATTTTCAGGAGGACAAGGCATTCAAGATGTGTTTTGGAGGAGAACTGCACAGATGGCCCAACGATTCCACATTTCCCAACAGAGCGTGTTTGATGGCCGTGTCGTCAGGTGATCACCATCACCATCACTCTCCAAGCATAAAGAGATCCATAGCTTGCACCTTGTTATGCTTGGAGAGTGTAGATAGCTGTTGCTAAATCTTATTGCATTGGCCCAGTGACAGGCACTCTCCCAGGACTCCACAGATAGACCACCTAAGAAAAATACTAGATTATAGGCCTATAGGCCTAGGTCTAAACAAACTGAATGAAAAATATAGAATGGTTATTTTCGATAATGTTTGCAAATAATGCCATGAATTGATCAGTGCAAATTCTTAGAGTTAAGCTTCGTGACTTCTTGGATGAGGGAGGTGGATGGGGGTGGATGCCTAAAATAGACACGGCGACAGAGGCATTTCTTAAATTCAAAAGGGCGACATGGCTGTTTTTTAAAATTGACAGGTGACATGGCAATTTATTTACAAATGACATGGCCCTATTCTTGAATTCGACAGGGGACAGGAGCCTTAAAAATATAGTGACAGGGGACAGGTTTTTTTCTTAAATTCAACAGGGGACAGGCCTCTAAAGTCAATTATAGGGACAGACGACATAACGGGGCCGTTTTTTAAATTCGACATGGGACATGGGACTCCCCATCTACACCCCCAGGTGGGGGGATAAGAGTGGGGGGAGGGGAGGGGGGAGGAGTAGGTGCCTTGGAGGGGGGACGGTGCCCCCACATCTACCCGCCCACCCAGAGTGACCAGACCAACGGACACCTATATTGGAAAACCGTTTTTCCTGTGATTATCACCACTTTTCTTGTTGAATCCTTCTTTTTTTTTTTACTTTAACATGACAAGTTATATCTCACTTGTCATTAACATGACAAATGGAGCAGCAAAATAATGACAACTACTTTAAATACCATATATCATAGAGGTGAATACATTTGAGACTTTGCACAAAGGTAGAGATTAAATCATTTACTTTGTGCATGATATTTGAAATAGTGTAAAGGTCATCAGTTGAATACAAGATAATAAGAGTTCTTCTAAATTACCTAGCTGATGCCAATACCTAGTATAAATATGGCAGGTGCCGCTGGTAGGTGTAAATATACCTGATGACAATGTTCACCGGGGTACACCTCCCAACAGGCGTCGATGCCTGGGGTAAAATCAATACCAGACTGCTATAAGAGCGGGAACGCAGTGTAAGAGGGGAGAGAAATCATTAGCGTTTGGATAATACGGATAGGGAGATTCGAAGGGGTTTTAGATAGCTACGCAACCACAGGGACATCTGGTGACTTACCAGTACTATCGCACTATGGCTGAAGGTGAGGCTAGGCGGACTCTGAGGAGGAAGCTTACTCTACCCTGAATTGGAACTGTAACAACTAGGAACTTATTACCATCACTGGCAATTGTACGTATCGCCGTATCCACCAATAAACTTACCCTACTGCCAAGGGTTGTTCATGTTATGGATTGAGCGCCCATCTCGTGGACTTACTTACCACTCGTCTAGCACCCATTAGGAATAATATTAATGACAGTAATTATCTCGGACAATGCACTATAATTATAATTAACCATAAACAATACAATAGCGTTCAACTTTACAATATTACCAATTCAGCCACCCAACAGAGAAGTGTCAAAGTACGTGTCTTATGGAATCATTATTATGTATGTTATGTTACTAACAAAACATCATTGGTAATCAATTTTCTATAAACTAGTACTTATGTTATTGTAAAT
The DNA here is from genome assembly GCA_936440205.1 of Lepidonotus clava. Classification (NCBI taxonomy): domain Eukaryota; kingdom Metazoa; phylum Annelida; class Polychaeta; order Phyllodocida; family Polynoidae; genus Lepidonotus; species Lepidonotus clava. The sequence goes on from OW387137.1 coordinate 49,612,078, forward strand.
CACCATCCTTGGGATATCTAAAAGCAAAGGTAAACTATCAGAAGTAAAGAAAATGCAAAGAAAAAGATACAGAACAAATAATTCTGGCTTTTAAATAACAGATCTATAATTTATCCAAAAACGAAATAATGAAAAATTGAATTGTCCAGGTAGGTGGTGAAATAATTTATTAAACATCAAACTTAGATAGAGACTGTTTAATGTTATAATGTGTTCTGTCATGCATAGTAGAATTGATAGAAGTAACCAAAAGCATGTGACTACAAGTTAATCTCATTGGTGCTCTAGTTTATAATACTAAATACTATAAAGAGTAGTGGGAGAATCTCCTAATTATGAATTACAGTGTAGTTCTAGGGTTGACACCAGGTGGCAATACTGATCATGAGTAACGGTGAGACTGTTATATTGATTAGGAATGTAATAGCGAAAGGGAAAGGATAACAGTAATAACTGTCAGTGTGACTAATTCTTTTTGTTAGACTGCAAGATGGACATTAATTTACATTAAAAAAATCTCCCACTACCAGTACTAATACTACAAGATTGCAAAAGTGCAAAAGTCCTACAGTTTCGATAGCCTTTATATCACCCCAGCTTCTCTTGCCAGGCCGTAAAAAAGCGAATGTGTGTTGCTGAGAAGATTCTCTGGAGAATCAAATTCCACGAGTTGACCTTCCTCCATAACAATGACCCTGTTGAAAAGAATGATCAGTGAAGTAATTGATTCTCAGGTTTTGACACATAAAACATTAACACAACTGATGTCTATATACTGATTAGGTATTTTTAGTAATTCAACTTATGTTAATTCCATGTAAATCTGGTGAAGAAACTACTTCAGTTATGTAGGAATAGTGATAATGATACGATAATGCACCAATTATTATATTTGATGCTCACAATATTCTAGAAATTTTAAACATCTTAAAACGGTTATTCTGAATTGTTTCATCATGACTATTATATATTTTCAGATAGTTATATCTCACTTGTCATAGTCCATCACTGTAGACAGTCTGTGGGCAATAGCTAGAACTGTGCAATCAGCAAAGATGTCACGGATGGTTCTCTGGATTAGTGCATCAATTTCTAGGTCAACTGAAGCAGTTGCCTCATCAAGTATCAACACTTTTGTTTTACGCAGGATAGCACGGGCCAGGCAAACTAGCTGTCTCTGTCCAGCACTTTAAAGAAAATGGAAATTGGTTCTTATTGTATTTTCTTCACAAACAATTTGTCTATATTTTTTATTATAGGCCCAGTGTGTTGGGCGACCAAAATCTTTTTGTAATCATGTTATCCAAATAATAGCCATGGTGAGTCCTTGTACCCGCCACAGTCTTATTGTATTTGTATTTGAAAAATTCAGGACGTCAAATTAATGAGCAGATACAATTGTTTTGTGATTGAAGTCTATGTTATTAGCATGATACTTACTTTTATAAAATATATCATAAGCTGAACATTTACGATCAACATTCTACTGAACATGAACATAATAAAACAAGATGGCATTTCCTGTCCATTTACCAACTTCTTTAACAAGAATAATTATACAAAATTATCAGAGTGCAAACTCCATGTTTGTTTTCATATTCAAAGCAGACACTTTGTGTACAATTCTCGGCATTTCCCTTGATCTTGAACTGACCTGAGTGACTGACCCCCTTCTCCACAGTGTGAGTCAAGGCCTGCAGGTAAAGATTGGACAAATGTTTTCAGGTGAGCCTGTTCCAAGACGTCCCATAGACATTTCTCTGAATGCACAGAGAATGGATCAAGGTTGTACTGAATGCTGCCAGAGAAGATTACAGGTTCCTGAAAGTCAATTGACATAAATATTTCATTATACAACTTGAGATTATAGATAACTGGAAAAAAGTTGATCTCACTGTGACTACTGGCCCTTGGACCTCTTCTGACCACCTGCTTATACTTTCACATAGCGCAACCATTGAAGGTCTGTCAATCCTCCCCATATTTTACCTGGCAATTCAACTACCGATTGTATCACTGATTCATGCAATTTATGTTGATTCTACACCTATGTTACTGTTAGTTAAAGAATCATCAGTCACTTTAATTGAAAATTAGAAGTTACGATCCAAATACCTATTTTGCGTAAAATATATATTAGATGTCAAAGATGCATAATACTATTGACAGTTTGACCTTGTGGTTATGATGCTTCATGAACAACCATTACCAATGATGGTCTGTAAAACACAAAAATAAGCCTTACATACCTGAGGGATGATGGTGATCTGTGACCGCAGATTGTGGAGGCCAAGTGTCTCAACATGAATTCCATCTATTGTGATATTGCCCACTGCAGCCTCAATGATTCTCGCTAAACCCAAAGCTATGGATGACTTGCCTGCACCTGTCCTTCCTACAATCCCAACCTAATCAAAATGTTCTTAGAGTTGACATCGACTTGTTAAGGCAATATCATATTTTAATGTCATACATTACCCTACTCTTTTATGAAGAGAACAGAGAGCAGAATATCAACTCATGATTCCATCCATTACAAAATCTAATGCGATTCTAGCATCTTTGAATTAGATTCATATCTCTAAATCACCATAAAAAAACCTAGAACTAATCATAGAGCTAAAAATGATTGAAATGGGACTACATAAATATATACCTTTTGTCCTGATAATATATCACAATTGATGTCTCTTAATGATAGGTCTAAGCCTGGGCGATAGCGGCATCCATAATTGTCCATTTCTATGTGACCTTCTCTGAACAAAAGACTTTTAGAGTTGACCCCTTGTATCTGCCAGTCAGCCTAGAAGATTGCACAGTTAACATTTTTTGTCAGTTTTGATTTTCTCTTAAATTTCCCCTAACCGTGAAACATGTCTCAATTCAATATCAAATATAGGTACATAGGCTATATACAGATGATCTCATTTAAAGCTAGTTATAAAAAGTGGTTTGTTGTAAGAACACTGGCACTATACAAATGTGAAGCCTTGGATCAATGAAAAAACATGAACTGTTTAATCCAATGAACATTGTTTATTTATCTCCTGGATATTCTATTCTTGTAGAATAAAAGCCTTGGGTGGAACCCCACTACTTTAGAAATAACTCCTGCAGTAAGAAGGGCTTATGAAAGTGTCCAGTTAGAGCTTTCTGAATGACTTGTTATGGCTTACCACAGCAACCTATAGGCTGCAAAAGTTAGAAATTGTGGTTTTACTGACAAGTCCTACCTCTTGGCTGATGTGGCAGTATTCATCTATTCTTTCAACAGATACCATGTGTGTTTGGAGGTCTGTCATAGTTCTTACAAGATGGGTCAGATAGCATGTTGTCTGAATGAATAAATCAGCACAACTGAACGTTAAATTAAGTTTTTTTCCTCAACAGGCAAAAATATCATGTTTATCAGCATCAGGAATTGATGCCGTAATCACAATTTTAACAGTTCGTAAGCAAACCAAGCACTGTCTTCTAAAAATCAGACCTCTTTGGTAACATTGTACATCTGGCTTCTTTTTTTATGTTTTATTGAATAGTACTTTAGTTTCTATGAATAATTAGTAACTTAATCTCATATAGATCCTATCTGAATGCACCTAATTTCACTTAATTCAACCCTCAGGTTTATTTCAATACAGGATAATCAATCAATGAAGAACTATGGTCAGTTAAAACCAATTTTAAGAATGATCAAACATTTATCTGTTACCAACAATTTCAGATGGTCTGAACTTACGTTCATTGCATATGACACAGAAAGTGCTGCCATTCCCCGTGGAAGCCGGTCTTGCGATAAAACAGCAAATAAGGCAGCAAAGAATACAATGATACTACCCAAGACTCCTGTCACGATTCCAAGGCATCTGTTTAATTTTAAAAATCAATATATCATCACATAGCCAATGCAGATTGCTGTTAGACATCATAGTTATTTGAATACCAAATAAATGGTACATAAAGATATTTTATTGTACAAACAATATTCTCTTTTAAAAGCCAATTTTATAATACTGATCTTTTTTCAATTATCTTCCAAATACAAAATTAATTTCAACTGATTGCCTAAATACTTACTCCAGATACTTTGTTAATGATCAGTAAGTTAACGTTCTTTTGGTTAAGAATAGAGTTGCTTAAATAATAAATTGAACTGTCACAGCCAATGGCATAAGGCTCTAACCACTTCATATGATACCAATCAATTCTATCCACATTTTATTCCAATACTAATTCAAATAGCCATCTAATCTATGTAATCAAAAGGTTTTATTCAAGGTTAAATAGTTGTTTTAGATTTATAAGTAACTGTAAATTAGTTAAATATACATAAGCATGTAAAATTACCTTGGTGCTACAAGGACATAGTAGAAGGCTTTCTGATTTTCATCAATCAGATGGTCACACTTGTCAATGAATTGCAATTCACGATTGTATGCCCTAATTGAGCTTAAACCATGCATGGTCTCATCAAAGTGGGCATAAATCAGAGAGCGACTGACACCTTCTATGCGATTCCACTGACAAACAGACCTAATATAGACATGCTAAACAAAACAAATGTACACTCAATAAAAAGAACAAGGTTTGGATATTCATAATAAAAATGTCTCAAGATGGTATGTTGCGGAACGCTTTTTGTCATGACCAAATTGTTACTACTCAACAAATCTGTTATCATAGGTAGAGAATTAGAACAAACAATATAAAATATAAAATCTTTAGAGTAACAGCTGGATTGTAGATGAAAAGGTCTTAAAGAATGTCTGATTGCTATCTTCTACAGATATGAGCCATAAGGTAAAAGAAATAACCTGGTGGATGCATTCTTTGTTGGTACACAAATGTGAATAAATATTTTTGTGTTTTTGTGTGGGAATAACAAACTGTTTATATCTAGAATGTGTGGATGAAATTACCTGAACAATAACCCAAATAGCAACTATAGGGATAAAGGGGATCAAAAACATGGGGGTAGCAGTACCAATGACAAATGGAGCAGCAATAACAGGTCCAGCGCAGAAGAAGACTTTGAACACGTAGTGCACCATACTGTTATCAACAAGATCCATATCCTGAAAGATAATCACGATCAAGGGACTGTTGAATTGTCAATGAAAATGACAACCACAAAAGTTATAAAACTGCATGAGATATATATGGGTCTTCTTTTAGTTCAGTAGAAAACCTATGTTCCTAAGTTATAGTAACTGATGCTTTCCTAGTTTACCCAGCCAAGGATAAGACATTCTAATAATATTGCAGCAATGTTCTGGATTGATTCTTGTTACGTTACACTGTTAGGTTGCAGCAAAGTTCTTTTGATGATGCGCAAAAACCTTGCTTACATTGTAACATTCTGATAACGTTCTTGTAACATTATTTATAAGGCTAATATTGTGACCTCACTTAATGCGAATGTTACAATAATGTTCTGTTTAGGTCTGGTTGAGACCTCACTTAATGAGGATGTCACGATAATGTTCTTTTTAGGTCAGGTTGACACCTAATCTAATAAGATGGTCACCATAACATTCTGTTTAGGTAAGGTTAATCCCTGACATAATCAAAACGTCATAATAATGTTCTTATTAGGTGAGGTTGGGACCTCCCCTGGTCAGGAGGTCACAACAATGGTCTGATTGAGTGAGGTCTGGATCTTGCCTAATCAGAATGTCATGAAGACATGTTTTAATTTGATCTTGACCTAACCTTAATAGAATGTTACGAAAACATCCTGTTTTGGTTAGGTCTCCAAGAAAAATATGTAATAGTTACATGACATTTTAGTAAGTAATAGACAAACCAAAAAAAGCAGAGTTGCATAATGTGGCTGTTTTGTTGCCCCTTGGCTGGGTAGTTCTCAAAAATTGATTCCATACTAGCAAGGCCTCAAAGTGCATGATAAATGACAAAGGAAAATTATATTTCTTTGAAATACAGATTGTGATATACAAAGGTACCTTTGAGCATCTGTTTAGAACTCTTCCCAAAGGAGTACAGTCAAAGAATGACATGGGTGCTCGTATAACTCTATTGAGGAGGTCAGAGTGAAGATGATGTGAAGCAGAAGTACATCCCAAGGAACAAGCAATGAAGAGGATCAAAGCACATGTAGCTGTAAGGTAATAGATTATGACAAAATAACCGAGAATAAAATATTTAGGGTAAACTAGAAGAGTAGCCAAGCATCACCCTAGTCTTTTACCTTGTATGACTCTTTTTCAACCTCTGATGGTGCACCTTACCCACACGTTCTCGTCTTCTCTAACAAGAAACCTCTCTTCTTAAGCATCAAGAAATTCTCATTCTCTGTAAAGAAAGACTGAGAATTCTTTCTTCGATGAGAATAGAAAATGAAAACTCTTTCTCCATGAAAATAGAGAATTTGAGCCTCTTTAAGAGAAAGGAATTCTCATTCTCTAAACTACCAGAGAACAGGAGAATTCTCTGGAATTGCTCTTCAAGAAGAAAATACTCAGAGATTTCTTGTTAGAGAAGAAGAGAATGTGTGGAAAAGGTGCACCTACCTCAGGAGAAAATAAAAAGGTTGATGTTTAGTTTAATTGACTTAAGCTGATTGGGATAGGTTAAGGTAGGAATACTCAGAATATGCCTTCCAGTCCTCTTTTATTGTACTAATGATAAAATGTCATGATCTTCTAAGGGATTTAACAGATCACAAGTAAAGCTTAGCTACCTTTGCCCAATTCCTAATGCTCTGTAATGAAAAGTCAGATTTCTATTTAAAGATTTGGAGGGACATGCGTTGCAGATCTATTCTAGTTATATTATAGAGAATTGCGGTAATGGCGGAGTAGAGTACACACACGGTCTTGTCGGCACGCAATAGCAAATGTCATATATGTGAGATTTAGTTGAGATTAGACGTAAAATACTGAACCTCACTATTACGTGATATATCAGAGGTATCTCGGAGGACAAAATATCAAGGAAATATCAAAGGATTATTGAGATATCATCGGATTTCAAAAAATACCGGCATTATGTCTCAGAAGGTACAGGACACCATTGTCACAACGGTCACCACACGAAGCAGCGGTAGAGGTAAGGTTACTGCCGAGGAACCTATTGCTCCTATAGATAGTATAGACGTAGATTTACAGGAACCAACCCCAGTACTTCTGGCGAAAATATTCCAAAAACTAACAGTATTAGACCAGGTTCGTAATGAGGTTAGACAATTGAAAACCGAAGTCACTGCAGTACTAAACCTGAAAAGTAATGTAGACGAGTTGAAAACACAGGTCGATGAAAATTATGCTGAATATGAAATTTCTAAGGAGGAAATTAAGGATATCCAGAAGGAATCCAAGGAAATTAGAAAGGAAAATAATGAGTTGAAGGCAAAATACGAAAAGCTATTAAAAGCTTATGAATATTCAAAAAGTCACCCACAGCCGCTCCCTAAACAGCGGGACCGTACTAAAAGCATAGTAATTGAAGGTGCAGTTGAGCGTGACGGCGAAGACCCAATTAGACTTGCAGCAGCCATTCTGTCAAATGTGGGAATAAGGGTACACCCCCTAGATATTGATGACGCATTCAGGGTTGGCCCCAAAACAAATAGAAGACCAAGATCCCTAATTGTTATCCTAATTAGGTCCTCGATGAAAAAAATGATTATGTTGAACAGAAAAAAAATCAAGACAAAAGACGAGTGTAAGAACATTTGGATAAATGAGGACGTTTCACCTGAGCAAAGAGAAAGGTGGGCTGATCTTAGGTTAATCGTAGCATTATGCTCGAGGGAAGGTCTTAGAGCAAGGCAGACAGGCGATACAGTAGTCATTGAGGGCATTTCTTACTCACATGACAATATAGATAAGATGCCAAAACCGATCAACTTGGAAAATGCCACAATGAAAATAACACCAAAGGGTCTCGCATTCTACTCAAAGCACAACTTCATGTCAAATTTTAGCCCAGCCATATTTATATATGAAGGTACAGAATTTAATTGTGTAGAACAGGCGCTCCAGGCCATTAAAGCACATAGAGCAGGCAAATTTGACATTGAAAAACAAATAATGCAAGAAAATGATCCGTTGAAAATTAAACGTCTAGGCGCACAAATACCCGACTTTCCACAATGGAAGACAGATAGAGGTCCTCTGTTAATAGAACTCCTGTTGAAAAAATTTGGACAAAATAAACATTTAGCTAAAAAGTTAATTGCTACAGGCGATATTAAACTATTAGAGGCGACTTGGGATAAAACCTGGGCCATTGGGGTTACTTTCTTGTCAAAAGAAATAGATGCTGGAAGATGGAATGGAGCAAACCTAACAGGGGAGTCTCTCTGCGAGGTCAGACGCATTCTAAAATTAAAACACGACGCACTAGGCGAACAAGTTGAACAAACCGCCAACACACAGCAGGTATTGATGGGCGCAGAGGGTGGTCTGCAGTGACAACAATTACACTAAAAATCTGATTTTGCGTGACTTGGTTCACATATATCGCATATATCATTACAGGATTCATTCTTGCTGACTTGAGTCACGGTTTCCACAAATATCATTAAGGCAACTTGGTTTGCCGAGGGATACTTGGATTTCTCACGTCTTCATCGGACGAATTTGTCCTATATCAGCGGCCTGGTCCGTATAACAAAGGAAGGCAACTTGGTTTGCCGAAGACTAAACTAGCGGCCTGGTCCGCGCAACGAAGGAATGGTGGTAGGACCAGCGGTGGTATACCTTGTTACTATAGGTTTATTAATTCATTTCACTATGGTTAGACAACACGTCATAATTGCGGACTCAAGGGGTAGGCACCTACAAGCATATATAGCTAATATTGATAGTCCTTATACACAATATATACGTGTTGAATTCTACCCAGGTGCCCTGTATGAGAACTTGATACGTATCGCACTGGACAATGCGGACAGTTACCCAGACTCAGTGTACTACATTTTAGGTGGTACAAATAACTTTTCAGAACGAGCTACTGAAGGTAACCCTCAGCGATTTGTTTTCATTGAGCGTACTACTGAGGAGCTAATTGGGCACATGTTAGATATCATAAATAGATCAAATAAGGATTTCAAACGATTACATAGAGATACTTATTTTGTCTTATGCCCCATCACGGGTGTGGATATAAAGAAAAACTTAAATGACTATAATCATCTACACCAAGATGCTATTAATGCTACGATAGTTGAGGCTAACACAAGAATTATAGAGATCAATAATGAGAGGGGGATACCAACGCCATGGACTGCATCCTATATACATCACAGGCGCCGTTACTATACGGCGCACCTATATCACAAACTTGGTACTGACGGATTGCATCCTAGCCAGGGCCTTTATGAATACTGGGCTGACCAATTTGTAAAATACGTAGAAAAATTATTAGTGTAAATATTGTTGAAGAACGGCCAGCTCTCGGACATGCAGTTCTGGTGTAATAACAATAATAACAACACTCAGTTGGGTCTTCTGAAATATCTACATATACCTGCTTACTCACAAAAATTAAGATGATTACCTTGTTTGGTATACTTAATTGCAGATGGAAGGTTGCTCACGGTTGAGTTGAAAAATGCATATGGGTATTTAGAAATTAAATTAAATTGTATATGGAAGGTTGCTCGCGGTTGCGTCGCCTGAAATATACATAACGTTCATTAGTTATCGAGTTGCATATAGAAGGTTGCTCGCAGTTGCGTCGCCTGAAATATGTAGATATGTATCTAATCTTTAATTGCTATGACTATTGATGTTGCGTGCTGGTGGGCTATTATAGTAGGTAACCATACCAGTATAATATGCTATATAGGAACGAAATGGGAAACCATATCACGTTCTGTCACAATCACCTATCTCAAAACTTCATTTCAATCATAATTGATATCATTCTGGATCACCGGTTCTGTAGATGTAAAAGAATTTGTCGACGCTAAAGGGCTGAGTGTGGTGTACTGGAATGTGCAGAGTCTTTATGGTAAATTTGATATTGTTAAATTACATATTTTGAATATGATGCCGGATATAATTTTTCTTTCTGAAACTTGGCTCCATGAAAATATACCGGACTCCTATATTGACATAGAGGGATACTTTATATATAGATTAGACAGGACGACTGGAAGAGGAGGAGGTGTTTGTTTCTATGTTAAAAGTTGCCTAAATATTGAGAGGAGTATAGATTTTAATAATGAGATATTAGCCGATATAGAGGTTATGACAATATGTATTAAGCTCCCCCATACTAGGAAAATATATGTGCAGGGTGTCTATCGTCCACCCACAGGGAAACTAGAAAAATTTATTTCAAAGTGTGACGAACTTATTCAGTTTATTAATAACCTACAGAATGGTAAGGACTATGACTTTTTTCTAGGAGGTGACATTAATATAGATTACTCTAAGAAAATTAAAACTAAACAACAACTTTCTGGATTTGAAAAAAGAAATTCCTTAAAACAACTTATTAGGAGTCCGACACGATATGCTAGAGCAAACACTATAATAGATCATATCTATACAAATTGCGATTTAATATCACTTACTGGTCCATTAGCGATTAATGTGAGTGACCACTTACCTGTTTTTATTGTAAGAAAAAAATTGAAAAACCAATCGCATAAAATTGAATTTCAAGGGCGTTCATACCTTGCATATTCTGACGATGCTTTGAAACAGGAGCTTATGTTAGTGGATTGGAACGGATTTTATGGTACTGACCATGTCAACGACCTATGGGACCACATGGAAAAGAATATTTTGTTGGCTGTAAATAAAATTGCCCCTATCAAAAAATTTAAATTCAAAAAGGATAAACCATTATGGTTTACTGATGAACTTATGGAAATTATTAGAGATAAGGATACGTTGCTTAAGCGAGCAACACATACAAAACATCCAGAGGATATTCGAATAGCAAGGCAGGTCAGGAATATGGCCAATACAATGATCAGAATGGCTAAGGCAGACTTTATTAAAGAAGAGTTAAACAATAATGTGAATGACCCAAAAAAATTTTGGCAGAACATTCATAAAATTTTGCCAAATAAGAATGCTACCGACAACATTGTGCTGAAGGATAATAAAGGTGAACCTCTTCCTACTAATCAGGTATCTGCAAATATTAATGATTATTTCACAAGTATCGGTCCTGATCTATTGAAGAAGATGAAAAGGCCAGATACCAATCTTAAGCCGTTAAAAGATGCTGATGACCCTACCTCTTTTAAATTTAAAAATATTAATATAGAACAGGTTCAGAAACATATTTCAGACATTAAAATATTTAAGTCTTCAGGTATACAGGATTTGTCAAGTAGAGTCTTAAAAGATGCTTTTAAGATTTTATCTGAACAGCTTTTATATATCTTTAATAAGTCAATAGACACAATGACGTTCCCTGATAAATGGAAGTTGGCAAATGTAGTACCAATACCTAAAATTCCTAGCGCCAATGTTGTAGGTGAATATAGACCAATCTCTTTGCTGCCTCTGCCAGGCAAGATATTGGAAAAAATCTTACATAATCAAATATCAATGTATTTAGAAGACAACCAGTTTTTGAATAACCAACAAAACGGGTTTCGTAAATTAAGAAATACAACTGACACTGTTTTTAATCTGGTTAATGACGTGACAGGTAAATTGAATCAAGGGCATTATGTAACAGCTGTTTTTATTGACTTTGCCAAAGCATTCGATACTATTGATCATATCCACCTGATAAATAAATTATGTCATTTTAATTTATCCAAAACTGTTATTTGCTGGTTTAAAAGTTATTTAAATAATAGGAGACAAAGAACTTTGGCCAATGGTGTAGTGTCTGACTGGAAGGCTGTCATTACAGGTGTTCCTCAGGGTAGTACACTTGGTCCTCTATTATTTATTATGTATACTAATGATATGTATAATTGTATCAAAAAGTCTAAAGTGCTATATTATGCTGATGATACGGTACTGTATTCAAGTGATGTTAATCGAAAGATTAATGAAAAATATCTTCAAAAGGATCTGAATAATGTAGCTAGATGGTGTTTTGTGAACGGTCTGACAATTAATGTTAAGAAGACAAAGGTTGTAAACTTTGGAAAAAAGAATTATAAAGGACAAAGGTTAACTTTGTTTGATGATGTGTTACCTAGTACTACTTCTTATAAATATCTAGGAATCATACTGGATAATCAAATGACATTTGAACTTCATTATAATGCTATTGTAAAACAATTTTCTTTTAAACTGTATTTGTATAGGAAGATCAGAAACTATCTAACTGACTTGGCAGCAAAACTGGTACTTAAGTCAATGGTATTAACCTACCTAGACTATGGTAATATTTTCTTATCTACTAGAACGACTGAAGACTTAAATAATCTACAAGTTTTGCAAAACACTGCCTTAAGATCGTGTTTACGTATTAAAAAAGCAAGGGACATACCAGTTTATTACTTACATCGGGAACTACATGTCCAACCTTTTGATAAGCGAATGCAATATTATCTATTGTGCTGTATTTATAGATGTATTAAGAATAACATACTTATACCGGTTATTCCGAAAAGATTAACCAGATTACACGCTGCACCAGCTTTATATTTGCAAATTCCAGCAACAAACTGGTATGCCAGATCTGTGGGTTACTTTGGTCAGAAAACATGGAATCTTTTGCCTGGTCGAATCCGTAACAGTGAAAATATTAATTTATTTAAGCAAAATATTAAGGAATACTTGGATGTCATATAGTGTGCAGGGCCTGTTTGAGAGATGAATCCTTATTGTTTATACCTTATTTTATAACAACTGATTGTTTGCTTGATCTATTGAATAACCTATAATAGCTGGTGTTCATTCTGTGACATTCTCAGACCCAAGGCAACGTACTGTATACTAAGTATGGTCACAGTCGAGCTAACGACTGCTGAGTGATTCTCTTTCACCATCATCCTCATTATTGCCATTTGTCATTGTAATGTGAATTCACGAGCATATGTATTGAACATAAAATTATCATGAATTATATAAGGTTATTAAGCTGCTCTACTGGAGAAAAGTATGATGAAAATCGTTTGTATTACTATTGTCTATAAACTGATTCAGCAGGAAACCAGATACTTGTATTTGAGCTGTACAGTTTTAAAATAAAGAGAATAAAAAAAAAAAAAAAAAAAAAATATTTTCCTTCTGTTCATTTAGTACTTTTCTATTCTAATCTTTCTACATTTTCATATAAGGGAAATTTAGACTTATATTAAAAGTTTGAGACATATGGTTGACCAAGTGGTTTGAAATCCAGTAAAACATGTGTCCTCAATATGTAATGATACATTGAGATGGAAGACATAGAGAGAAGTACAGACATTACAATCGTCTTTGATTATCAAAAGGACTTGAACAAAACGTAGGAAGCATGGTAACTTACTCTGTCCAACACCCAGTGCCCCGTATATGTCAAGGTAAAGCTTGCGCCTGTTTGAGTATATGGTACTGTTTCCAGAACTCTCATTGGCTGACCATTGCTGTAGCCACAGACTCATGACAACTTGGAACCCAGTGAACAGAGCAAAAAACATCAGGGCTAGACAGACACTCTTTACACCTGCAGCCTTAAGATAGTGCAGGACCACTGCTGCCCTTACCTGCAATTAATTGAAATAAAAACTGATAAGGCTAAGGTCCTTCCTATAATTACATAATGGATCAACCAAGGATGAGGCAGTCTTTCAAAAAATGAGAATATACATATATATGCCATGTACAAACATAATGCATAAGTCAGCCCCAGGAGAATAGGGATATAGTAAGATAAGTGAGTTATTCCTAAACAAATACCTACTCTCTGGAGACATTCAATAAATTACAAAAATAACTTAAACTTACACTTCCCTTTTGGGTAGATTCATCATTGATCAGTTTTCTGATATTTCCATTAGCAAATGAAGGAGTATTTTTCTTATGCAACCTGCAAATATAAACACTTAATTCTAGAAAGCATTGTAATATCATTGGAAGGATCAAAGTACTATTTAGATGTGAAAGAAAAGAGCAAACTTAGTTCATACATTCATGGGAACAGACAGTGCTATTATGGATTTATTACCAAAACTATGTTATGATATAAATGATGATCAGTTGTCAAGCTGTCTCTTTCTCGACTATTCAAAAGCCTTTAACACCATAGGTCATGTGATATCATTAAGGAAATTACGGGCTTATGGGTTAGATGATATCACAATTAACTGGTTTACTAGTTATTTAAGTGAAAGGACACAGGAAACTAGGATAGTTTGGTTGGTTATTGGGATTTAATGCCGTATCAACAGCTAATGTCATATCACGGCGAGAACAGTTTGACAATTCTGTCTGGGATGATCAAATCTATGGAATGATCGAAACTATGAGAAGATAGAGAAAATACTCCTACACATTTACTGAAGCAGGTGTTCTTTAACCCTTTCAAGACGCCAGATGCCTTGAGGCATCATTTTAGGTGATTTGTATATGCCCCAAAAGGTTCCCTGTGGAGAATCTTAGCTTGTACTCATATCTATCCATTGTTATTATAGTTATAGGACAACAGGTTAGCTACCACACATTACAAAAGATCTACTTTTCTATACATTCATTAAAAAGTGACATGGATATTTGAAAAGGCAAGATTTTACATAATTAGAGCCACTTAGTATCAATATTAAGCTGGCAAATGACAAAAAAGAAAATTAAAAGTCAAAAAATAGTGAAATTATTGTTAGGTCAGTTTTTTGTGCTAAATCTAAATAATGCATAATTTTTCAAAAAATTCCAACATGAAAAATGTTCCAAATGGAATGTTTTTGGAACGTTTTCGGGTGGGTAACCAAGGTAGCCAAGGAAAGGTGTTTCCATGGAAACCAGCTGACCAGAAATATTCAATATCTCATCAAAAACATATTGAGAATTTCTTCAGCTACATTGTAAAGCAAACAGAATTAGAATATCATAGACTTAGACAAAGTTATAGCCTGTTGTCTAACATCTAGCATTTTTACATAAATCTGCATAAATATGTTGAAAAAGCTATATATCTGTTATCTTAAGGGCTAGGCCAAACTATCTTATTCAACTGCAACTGACTTATAGTAATTCAAATGGCTATAACTCTGGCTGTAATCCATCATTTAACTAGTTTTTTTCAACTATTTAAAGCCCAAGACTCCCTGCTTCTTGACATATCTAATTTCTCATATGCTCATGTATGTGGCGGGTGGAAAGGGTTAATGTGCAGGGTCCCATAGGCAGGGCCCTACACACAACAGCCGGTGGCCCTCTAGGAGCCTTTGATAAGCCAGTTGTTGCCACTGGGAGACACACAGAGGGGTATAGCAGGAGCCCAGCCCAGGATCGAACCCAGGCATGGGAGTCCGTCACAACTAGGATAGGCGCTATTACATCAAGTGATAGGAATGTAAATTGTGGTGTCTATCAAGGAAGTCCTTTAGGACCATGGTTGTTTATAATATATATTAATGATATATGTACTGTTGTTAGTGATGTTTATTGTAATATGTACGCTGACGATACCGTTTTAGTCTGCAAAGGTACTTCACAATTGGAAGCAGTCAAGAATAATGTAAATCAAGTGGGAACAATTTGGGAATGGTCCAGAATTAACAAGATTACTCTGAATATATTGAAGACAAAACATAGTATGTTGACAGGTCCTAGAAATTTATCAAAGGAATATGATGTATGTATAACTATGGATGACCGTATAGTACATAATGTGGATTCATCTGCAGAACCCCCGTATAATAAATAAGTGGAGGCAGGTTTGGCCGATAAATATTTATTATAAATAAGTAGATGTAGAGTAAAAGTATAATAAGATTGAGTTGAGATAAAATGGGTAAAATAGGGGTGATAATAAATATTTAATATAGGAGTGGGTGGGTGGGTAAAGAAGGGACGTGTGAGGTGTTTGAGGGGTGAGGTGAAAGTGAAGGAATTGAGGTGTGGGATGAAGGAAGTGGTGGACTGGGCATGTGCAGAGGAGGGGGATTGTGATTGGAGAGTGGAAGAGAAGGAGGGGTGGAGAGTGGAGTTGGTTTGTTGAGTGGTGGATAGGTGTAAGAGATTGGTTGGTGGGGTAGAATACAGGTGGCAGCAGATGACTGCCCATACCCTATACAGGGATGAGCCCACCATCTGCAGAACCCCCGTATAATAAATAAGTGGAGGCAGGTTTGGCCGATAAATATTTATTATAAATAAGTAGATGTAGAGTAAAAGTATAATAAGATTGAGTTGAGATAAAATGGCCAAACCCGCGAAAATAAAAGTGTAGGGATGGGTGGGTGGTAAATAAAATTATAAGGGATTGATTGAATGGGATAAAATGTCATTGATCTTCTTTGCTGCCGCCGTTTTGATATAGTTCCTGTGGGCAGCCGAGGACCAGCCTCCATGGCGCTGTACCTCCAGTTCGGAACACCCGGCCCCGTATGCTGCGGTCGCCGACGCCTTTCTTAGGCTGTGAAGAGAGTAGCGGTTGACGTCCGCTCCTATGAGTGACATTGTTCTCGCCCACTCCCTCCTCAGAAATGAGATGGGGATCGGCGTTGCCGACTGGGCAAAGACCAACAGCGGGGCCGTCGGGGGCAGAGCGGGGAGCACCTGAAGGGCGCGCTGCACCGCCGCCACCGGGCATGTCACTACATCTCCTGTGGGGTATAACGTAACAGTTTTTCGTTGCCCGTACTTTTGGAGGTTCTTTCCCCACTTTACCCGAATGGTGATGTGGGAGTCCATTGTTAAGTCGGCCCGCGTCAGATGCCGCGCCGGGTCGTAGGCCTTTACTGTAGGGGGCGCCACCTCCGACTGACGCAGCGCCCCGTAGTACATAAGGAGCACGGCCGTTTTGAACATATGTCCGTCCGGCGTCCCTGGGATCGCTTGGAGCGCGACCCTCAGCAGGGGCCCCGGTATTGGCTCTTTTATGTTGGGCATCTTGTCCTTTCTGCGTGAAACCGCGTCGAGGGCCCTCGTGACCCTGATGTGTTTGAAGCCCTCGACCGAGCCCTCCACGAGTCTCAGGTATACCCGGACGTGGGACACCTTGTTCTTTATGGTCGGCGGGGAGAGATCCCTGGCTGCCAGGTACTCGATCCACATGCAGACGTCGCTCCCCGACATCCAGAGCGGGGACATTGCGTACCTCAGGCAGAACGCGGTGAACTCGGCCACTGTCGACCGGTGCGCTGCCTGTGTTCCCGGCGCCCTCGCCGTCATCTGTCTCCTCTCTGCCCGCTCCGCCAGCCAATTCCGTTCCGGATCTGGTAAGAATTGGGGGATAGATGGACGAGAGAACATAAGTACATGGGGTAGTGGTGTTGAGTGAGAGTGAGTTGACATAATCATCCGCCAACAGTCTGTATCCGCGGGAGGTATGGGCCCGACTAAGGGCGTCAGCAACCTGGTTGTGTTCCCCTGCTATGTGAGAGAAGTATGAGGGCATGAGTAGCTTGGATCATCCAGGCGGCGCGGGCACATTCTGCCAAAACCGGATTACGCGCGCGGCCGGATGTGAGAGCATGGACCGCCGGGAGGTTGTCGCACTGGATGAGGATGTGTCCCCCGGCATCTGCATCAGAAACGAATGTATGTAAAGCAACAACAATGTTAGCAGCCTCAATCTCCGTAATGTTTGCCACCGGATCATCGGGCGACGCAACCACAGCGCCATACGCCACCGCGCCATCCGTGCCGCCGACCCCGGTCAGGCAGGCATCAACCTGAATGGTGCGGTGGGGTGCAGCCGCTGGAATGAGAGAAGTGCCATTCCAGGTGTTCATGAATTCTTTGAACCATGCCAGGTCCGCGCGCATCTCCTCAGTTACCTTCACGAACCACCTGTCGCCAAACGCCCGTAGCGCCTCTAATAGGCGAGATATAAAAATGCGGGCGGGTTCAACACATTTGGCGACATGAACCAACTTGCCCACCAGGGACTGAAGCTGGCGCTTGTTGATAGAACGAGCACGGTAGTAGCGGTCCACCACCCGCGAGACCTCCTGTAGCTTGTCCCGCGGGATAGAGAGGGTCATGGCTGCTGCGTCCACCTGTATTCCCAACCAGCGTACAGACTGAGCTGGCGATTGGGACTTGTCGACGGCTTCGGGGAGGCCCAACTCGCTCAAGAGTTGCCTGACCCTCTCATACTAGCGACTCGCCGTGGCAATGTCCGGGGCGACCACTATGACATCGTCCAGGTACATAATGGCTTCAATTCCTTCCTCCCGGAGGACCCTCGTTATAAAGCATATTGGGAATATATATCGATAGACATCTTTCTTATGAGAGGATGTTAAATGATGTAATATCAAAAGTTAATAATAGACTAATTACTTTTGCACGAGTGCGAAAGTTAATAGACAAGTCAACTGCTCTTTTGTCGTACAAACAGATGATACTGCCCCTATTGGATTATACTGGTTTATTTTGTGAATCAAAAGATTGCAACCGTTAGAGAATAGGGCTGTGAAGACTATACTAGCAGGAAATGAATATATATCTACCCTGGAGATGAATGAATTGCAAGGAAATTTATCGTTAGATCCTTTGGACCGGCGCAAGAAATTATGTATGTTGAAAATAATGTATAAGATGTTAGGAGTAATTTCAAATGTTATGACGGTAACTAATGAGAGGTCATTACAGAGCAATGTTAGAATTAAGTTCAGAATAGAATTTACGAGTAAGGATAGAGTTTGTAAGAGCCCTTTCTATAGGGGGGAACATTTATGGATATATTGCCTGGAGTAGTTCAAAACTCAGGTAAAACTATGTTTAATTGGATGATTCGAATGTATGTCTAGATTCCAAAATATTTACTGTAATAAGGATGATGTATTATATTATGGTATCATATTAACTGTAAATATGTTTTTTCATCATTATTTCATATATGCTGTCACCTTATAACATGTGTTTCAACTATATGGGAGGAACTTTATTAATGAAGAGATGTTTAAATAAATAACATATATATATATAAATATATCGAGCCTGTAAATGTCCAAGAAAAAGAAAGATACTTAGAACCTGTTAGGAATCCTGTGGATTGATCCAGGGACATCATGATTGAGGTAGTTAGTTTCTTCTTTTATATGAAAAGAAAAATGGAAAGTGTCAATAATAACTATTCTGATACATTGTACAGAATTTAGCAGATATTGTTTCATTCTACTTCAAAAGAAATTTCCAAAATGATCTAATGCATCATACAAAAAAAACTTATATCTAAATGTATATGAATGCTGATATTATTGCAACTGCTAACCAGTTAAAGGCATTTCCCTGTTCTTGCTTGAGAATGTGTCCAGGAACTCTGAGAAGCTGCCTTTTTGTTCAGTCAATTCCTTGTAGGTGCCAGTTTCAAAAATAGTGCCATCTTTCATAACAACAATTTTGTCAACATAAGGCAGGACGGTTACACTATGAGTGACAAGTATTCTAGTCTGGAAGAGAGCAGGCGAGTAAGATGGTGCACATTGTTATCTCATCAGCAGTTCAGCCACATGGAATTGAGAGGCACTGGGATAGATACCCAGGTTTTCCAACAGTGTAATGTCATCAGGTTTTTTAATTATGAGTAGGATATTTCCTACCGCAATGACACATACCAATAAACATTAAATCTGGCTATAGTTGCAGTAATAATAATTATCAATCATGCTGTATATTTACATGTGAAATTACCAAAGGATCAATGGTTGCTTATTTCAGATTGTTTCAAACTTTATTATATCTTGGCAAATATTTTAAAGGAAATATTACCTTGTCCTTTAAGAGTCCTTTGTTACTGATGACCTTCTCAAATATGTGTTTCCCAACATAAGCATCCACAGCAGAGAGAGGGTCGTCCAGAAGGTAGATGTCTGCGTCTTGGTATACAGCCCGTGCAAGAGATACACGCTGCTTCTGTCCTCCTGAGAGATTTATTCCCTGAAATATGATACATATACTTTTACAACAGATTGAAAGAAATTCAATTCAATTAATTGTTAAATTAAACATTCCAATGTTTATAGCTGACTAACTATTGGTAATATTTTTAGTATGAGTGATGATGTTATAATTTTTAGTTTTGAAAGTTAGCGTCTTATTTCAGTTTAGAACAGACCGTTCTACTTTCAGAAAGATCTGCTACATTGTAGATTATGATCCGCTCCATTATAAACATAACGTTATATGAAAACTATAGTATTTGCATATAGATCACTCAGTTTTGGAATTAAAAAAGGCACATTTCTTGTTAATGAATTAGAGTATCAAATTGGCTAAGTAAGAAGAAAACATACATTTTCTCCTATTTCAGTCATATCTCCATCAGGAAGAATGGTGAGATCAGGAAGAAGAGCAGTTGCCTCAATGACTGCAGCATATTTGCTCATCCTCTGTTCTTTATTGAACAACACATTGTCCCGCAAATGGGCATTTTGAATCCAGGCTTCTTGAGGGACGTAAGCAACAGATCCCTTATAAATATTAGGGAAATATTAGGAATGTATTGTTATATCATATCATGTATTGTGAATTTATCCCCAAAAAATATCAATGACACTAACCCAGCCAGCTTGCGACATAACAGAAACGTTCTGCAACCATAGTTTTTTTCATTCAGTTTGTTACTTACTAAGATGTTATATAACAATTATGTTATTGACGGTGAGGTTGAGACCTCACCAAATCAGAATGTTATCATAACATTATTTTTTGCTGAGGTTAGGACGAAACCAAAACAGAATGTTATAAGAACATTTTGTTTAGGTTGAGGACCATAACCAGAATGCTATAATATATAAGGTTGTGGCACAATGTCACAGTAGTTGGTTGCAGTGTCGTAATTGGGAGTCATGAAAAGAATGTAACAAAAATCAACTCAGAACATTGCTGCAACGCTACTATAACGTCACACCTCCAGCTGGAAATGTATTACAATCATATATTTATACAAAAGTATAGCATGAGAACTATAATAATATACAATATCCATTTCCTTCTACATGCCATTCTATATACAAGGATCCATATCTTTCTTCAGTATGTGATAACCACTACCACTAATTAAGCACCAGGTGTGCTGCCATACTAATCCATATTAAGGTTCTACTGTTTGTTATCAGAATCCATATTCAGCTTCCCTAATAAAATGAATCGGTCATTCACAGTCACACAGTGTGGATGTGTTCTTGACTTTTGTCATTCTCTATAACATGAAAATATCATTAGGTAAAAGATAACATTGAAACAGTGGGATACGTTTATGTTTGAATGGATAGGCTGAGGGCTCAAGGGATGATGGTTCTAAAGCATTGAATCAACTGTTTCCTCATGGTCCCTTGATATTTAGGCATTGAGTGAGTTTTTCACATCTCAAGGATGGTACAGAAATATTAATCCCCATACCCACTAGACAATACAGTGAAGGCTGACTGTTTTTTTCACTGATTTGGCTGATGGCAGTTGTTGTTCAATGTCAAATCATTAAAAATGATTAAGGGGGACCTAGCACATAATGATACCATGAGTATATTTCAATGAAATTGAGTGAGCATGTTCTTTATGTCAAGGAATAAGAGTATGCCTAAAATCCCAGGAGATTTTGTATTCAAGACACAAATATGAG
Organism: Lepidonotus clava; assembly: GCA_936440205.1. Lineage (NCBI taxonomy): Eukaryota > Metazoa > Annelida > Polychaeta > Phyllodocida > Polynoidae > Lepidonotus > Lepidonotus clava. Next base: position 49,633,741 of record OW387137.1, read on the forward strand.
ACCTTAAAAAGTGTCGATTTCCTGCTTATTTTAGGAGAAATCCCAAAATGTATGATGTCACATGGTGACTTATTGGGAAACCCCATCTCCCAAAATAACGGAATCCCCATCACTTTGTAATATTTATCTTGAGGGATATGCAGTTAAACACTAATTAAGTATATTTGACCCCATGCACCAAATAATTAACTGTAAAATATATCCATATAAAATTATTCATTAACCAGGGAATCACAAGTTAACTTGAGAGGGAATTTCCATAGTTGTGAAGTAGCAAGGGGAGAACTTAAGGATAGACACCAGTGGTTATAGGCCAATTCATGTAATCACCAATGCATTTCTTAATATCGCTCTGATCCCAATGTATTATACAACATTTAAAAGCTTATATTTTTCTCTACCTACTGATACCAATATAATTATTAGCAAATTTAAAACTAACACGTTTTTGTTCTTTTATTTTTTGAACATTGATGTCTTGGTAAATAATCAACCTACATGAATTATCTTTCACACACGATGATCATCGTTGAGGCGTGTCTCAGGTTTTTGATTGAGGTCCTAGATTTGATTTTATGGTCAAAAGTGGCAAAAGACAGGGAAACTGATTTTTGTGAAAAATCATTTTTCTACATCACATAAAAACCACCCTATACACCTACACTCTCCTTCTATAGGAAGATGAGACAAAGGAGGTCTCTATTTCTTGAAGGAGTCTAATTTCTTACCCCAACCTAACATGAGGCTTAATGCTTAGACTTGCTTCTTCGAGGAGAGATTGCGTGAACTGGTCTCACACAATGAAGAAGCAGGTCTCAGTATTGAGCCTCATGTTAGGTTGAGGTAAGAAATCCTTTGTCTCTTCTTCTTAAAGAAGGAGATTGTAGGTGTACAGGGTGCACCTAAAAACAGAACTAAGAACTATATAAAAATCTGAGACACTCTTCCCTGCCTATAATTGTCAAGAATCTTGACCAGAAATTTCTAAGCTTTAGGTTAAATATAAGATAAGATATTGATGTTCAAAAAATAATTTTGAATTTTAGTAATTTTACGTTTGTGTCAATCCTACATTGCTGTTATTCTAACCCTTTCTATATAAGTTATATCAATATGTATGGTGATCTATTAGCTATCTAATGATGTTTTCTATTAGGTTATAACATAAGAAACAAATATTGTGGTTGTGGTTAAAGGAATCAGTGCTACTGAGGACCCAACCACTGGTGTCTATCCTTAATAGCCCAGAATTCAGGGGATACCAAAATGTAATTTCCTTTCCTGAAAAAATTCCTCGATATCTTTAAATTTCCATTTTCTTCTTTCTGAAATGTTTTTAAATGCTAAAGTGAAGTCAAAAACACAAGAATTAGCAACTTATAAAAAATTATAATCAAGGAACAATTTAATAAAGATCAGTGCTTGTGTTGGTGCTCCCGTCGGCTGACTCTCAGTCAACAAGGCATATGTGTTAGTCTCTAATTATTACACTGCATGAAAATAGACCTTTAAGACCTTTAAGTTTCTGTAAATGGGACCATTGAGGTTTGCTATGGTAATGGAAAGGTCGCCTTTACAAGATCTTTCCAAAAACTTTTTCAGGTGACCTTTAAAATCAT